>PVLD010001314.1:0-208603 GCA_004027595.1 Dinomys branickii | reverse complement strand
CTAAATTTGCATGTCTGTATATGGGTCCATACATCTACAATTTGAAGATATCAATGGATAAAGCAACAACTACTGTTGAGACCATATCACCTTGTCTATAGATTAGTTGTGATTGTACTATTTTCTATGATAATGGGTGTCTGTTTGTCAATATGTTTTTGTACTTTTATGTTTCTAAAATAAAAAAAAAAAAAAAAAATAGTATACTAGAATTCTTTGAAAGAAACTGAAGTATACCTAAAATCTTTCTCCCAAAGAATATTGCAGACTAAGATGAGTTTACTGGTAAGCTCTGCCGACCATGTAAATTAAAATTGATCCCAAGTATACACATGCTCATAAAATAGAAGTGAAAGCAACACTTCTAATTCACTCTATGAGGCTGACCTAACCCTGCCCAGGACAAAAGTTAATGAATACATGACGAAAAAAAAATAGAAAATCACAAAGAAAACAAGTATAAAAAAATAGAAATCAAGGCAGTATGAATGCTGATTAGATACTTTATGATATGGAAGAATTTTTACTATGTGTTTTTGGTATACTAATGGTTTCTTGGCCATATTTTAAATACTGGAAATATGAGACACTTTTGAGATCTGCACTATAATATTTCTGGGTACAGTTGTATTAAATTGAAATAAATAACCCTGATCTCCTGCTGGTCAAAACTGATCGAATATCAGCAATTTCACAGTTCAACCCAGTATCATAATCAAGTACGGGAGATGGAACGAATGTGAGAGTGTGGGCAAAACAAAAATGCTGGGCCCGGGGAGGTAGCTCAGCGGCACAGCGCCTGCCTGGCAAGCGTGAGGTCCTGAGTTCACTTCCCAGGGCCAGAAACACCCAAGAATGATGAGATCACAGTTGCTGTATTTGGATACAATGCAATATATTTTGTGACACTTCTTGTTATACAGAAAACATACTGTTTGTTCTGTCACATCCCCAGTGTTACCTATGCTAAAGGACAACAATCAAATCCCAGTGAAAGGATGTATCACCCAGAGACGGTCACAGCTGGTGCCAGCAGGACACTGTTAGACTGGAGGACCAGCATATGCAAATCCCAGATGCTCTAGTCACGGAACTTTAAAACAGCTCTGCCTTTTCATGATAAGTAAGAGCCATTTCAATTCAGCCATGCTCTCTCGTGCATTCCATTCTGAAATTCTTAAGTATGTGAAATCTCTTTATAAATCACTGCACATTAGTAAATTGTTCTGAATTGTACTTGAATTAGTCAATTTCTGAAGAATGTAACATACATTACCTTTCTTGTAAATTTCAACAGGCATCACAAAGTATAATCTAGTCATTAATTCACGGACTTGAATCTTTCAAAGAAGGGCCTCAGAATCCCTATTTCAGTGTGACCCTTAAGCTGGTATGTGGGTAGGAAATACTGTTTAGTTTGTAGAAAACTCAATGTTTCATTCCCTTCAACCTGGGACAGAGATTTGTATAACTCTTACTTCCCCCTAGAACATTTACACAGAAAGACACACACGCGCGCGCGCACACACGCACATCATTTGATTTAGCTTCCTGTGTCATTTCTCACAGTGATAAAGAGATGTGCTCCTGTGTATGTGTTTCGGGAACAAGGTATCATGTGTTCCGATGTACGCAGCCTGCAAGCCTTCTCCACCACTCTGTGTCCAACTGGGAACAAGAAAACATAATATTTTAAAGAGAGGAAACTTAATATAAATACTTGTTGAGCTACAGTAGAAGAGTAACTATAGTAGGCATTCTCAGGCTGATGGTGAGTGTGGGAGGAAGGGCCCTGTTAGAAGAGAGACCCCTCCCAGTGCTGCTATCTGGACCGCATCAAAGAGCCTGTGGTTGCAGGTGACTGGGCAGTGGGTCAATTGGCTGGTTTTCCAAGGCAAATCTTTTCTACAGCCACAAAGCAAGTAACAACCGAGCTCCAGGGGGCAAGTGAGTCACTGCTGGTGAGCAGATAGGTCTACAGCAGGCTTCCTCGCTGCAGGAGCAAGGCCTGCAGTCTGTGAACCGCAAGAAAGTGGTCACTAGGCTCTGTCTGGGCTGTCATTTTCCCAGGCACTATGCTCCGGGTGTGTGGCTGGAGCAGGAGACACCTGGATGTGCATGCATTTGCACACCATAGACAGCGAGGCGAGGACAGCAAGGAAAAGCGAGCCATAGAATCCTAAGAAGAAGCTTTGCCCTCAATGCCCTCTACTGACAGAACTTCACACTGTGCTCATTGTTAGGAAGAAATGTTTAGCATCCAGTCCACTGCTACCTAATGGATACTGAAGAGTGGATTTAGAGCTGAGAGGCAAGATGTCCAGTTCCACATTATGGGTCTCTGAGTTTCATATGTAGACTCAGTCTCTGAGTAGTGAGGTAGGATCTATTATCTTATGATTTCCGTGGCATTCTGGCTTCCATGGAAACGGCATTCCATTCCAGTATCACCAGATGATTCACATAGTGCTTCAGATTCTCAAAGTACTCTGGAACAGAACTTCCTTGGTCCAAATTCTGCCCAGTGCACTTCCCAATGTATGCCTGTATGTTAGTTCTGTTCTCATTTGAAGTTGGGGATCACAACCCATATTCTTCCAAGTATAAAATGACTCCATATGCATTAGGACTTAGAACAGTGCCTAGCGCATAGTTAGTACTCAATACATGTTAGTTTTAAAAAGTATTATGGAGGGAGAACCTATAAGGTAGTGCCTTCCCTTCTCTGGAAGGAGGTTCCACAAATCTGGGAGCCAACACCCTGAGCAGATTTACTCATGTGGCAGATTTATCCTGGTTTACCTTGCAACACACAGCAACTATATTAGCATTGCTATATTAGTGTGTGCATGGCACAGAAACTAAAAGGTCACTGTATCTATTCAAAAATTTCATACCATCTTTATCTCCCAATGACTCCTTCAAATATGCGTTCCCGTTTCCTTTTCCACCTCCACTTTACAACCTGCGATAAGTTTTCAGCTTTCAATCCTCAATTTATAAGTTGATATGGCAAAATGTACTCTGTAAACACAAGGAAACTCATGTAAGGGTCAAAACATGATTCTCAGATTCTAAATTCTAAATTTGAATGTCCTGATTTTCTGAGACTGATCCTACTTCATTTATTTAAAACATGATTTATGCAACAAAATTGCCAGGAACATATGCCAGTTAGTCTGAAAATGCTAAAACGAGAATCACAAGGTTTCCCACTCGGACCTTTGGGTACAGCATTCGCCTTCCAGTTATGAAAGTCACTTCTGTAGTTGCTGGGTGGGTGGGTGTTCAGTGACAAAATTAACACTGCAACGCTTCTGCTCTCTAATTTCATTTCCATTCATTATCCTGACTGTGATATCCAAACTTTCACTTCATTATTTTTCAAAATGATTAGCCTTGGGTAGATAATTTTGTTTTTCTGTCCAAGTACAAAGGGCCAAGTTTGACCCTGACAGACCATAGACCTCTCCAGCCCAGGGCAGCATAAAGAGCTGCAGTGAGCTCTGGGACATGATGGCAGCCCCGGGTGTGTACCTTTGTCATGGAAGTGACCCTGCACTTCACAGTTATTTTCATACATCTGTCTCTCACACTCTACTGAACATTCTGCTGCAGAGTGAGAATATGCTTTACTTATGATTTAACACAAGTAAATAGAACACTCTATGCTGAGTATGTACCTAATAAATGTGCTATATAAATGAATGGTTGAAATTTGCAAAGTTGAAGATTCATTTGCTCATTTCCTTAAATCCTTTTCAGAAAATACAATCTATCTAGACACATAGCGGAGACAGAAGATCTTTTTCAGTCTGCAGCATACAATAAAACATTTCCACTAAAACTGAATGGCTCACGAGATTTATATCTGTGTCAACTGTTTCAGTTCAGGAAAACTCAAACCTCCGCTGAGTGACTAAATAATCATTTATCGTTTCTGAGGGTATGCAATGACAAAGATATCCAAAGTCAAGGGAGAGTCTCTGTAACACTCAACAGCTTTCTTCATCCAGTAAATCTCCCTGCATGAAAGGCAAGTGTACCTCAGTGCAGAAATGTTCAACCAGAGGATCAGAGGGGTCTCGGGAGAATTCAGATATGTGTTGAAGATGCTAATCCTACTTGCATTAAAGGCAGCCTTACCACGAAGGAAAACAAAGCAAAATCAAAGGACGAGTACAAAATGCAAATACTCCAATATAGCAAATCAATCATGACCTGTGGTACATACAAGGTAGCAGCATGGTTGCTGACTGATTTTGAAAGCAGAGTTAGAAGCATGGAAAAGAATGATTCATGGTACCTGGGGAGAGAGCAAACACATTAAATGGATAAATCAAAGCGAAATGTTGGAGAATTTCTTGGAGCATCAAATAAAGAAGATGACAAATCTGATTTCTCTGTGGCGGGCAAATAGATGAATGTTCCACATCTCTGCAGATCAACACTAGACACTCCTACAGAAAAGCACAGGGCAAACCATGGAGTAAGGAGTTTAAAATGAAATTCAACGTCCATGCTGTAGAATTTGGGGAAGGATAATGCTGCATTCATTGATTCATCCACTCATTTACTCAACAATGTTTGTTAGATGCACATATTACTCACAAACCACAATAAATCACGTAGCCTTTCACCATAAAAGAGCACAGCAGTTAATACAGAAAAACACTAGCGCAGTGTGACTGAAAAATGCAGAAAATTTTTAAATTAAAATGTTCATAGTAAAAGACACATTTCCATTAGCATGCCTGAAAAATTTCTCCTTGCTTTGAACACGTTTCCAGTCATTCTCCGCACTTTCTGAGGCAGTTCCGAAAGCCCTCCGGCAGGCTCTCAGTTGTTGCACCGGTGTGAGTGTCTCATTGTTCTAAGTCAGTTCCAAATGGTTATCTTTCATGGTCGTTTGACTTTGTGGGAGAACCAGAAGATGCATGATGCCAGATCTGGTGAGTAGGGTGGACAAAGGCACAACGTAATGTTTTCGTGAGCCTCCCTTCCTTTGGAGGGCACTTGGTAGCAGCATTCTCTACAATTTTAATTATATCTCAAAAAAGATAAGGACGAGGACTTTCAGAACAGCTTCAGGGACTGGCAAGAACTATAGCATATGTGTTTAAACGAAGGTGGCATATTCTGAGGGAGACTGATAGATACGTGGCTTTTATTATAAGTTTTTTTAAATTTAAGTATTTGGTGTATATTTTAATCACTCCTCCTAAAGAGGTAAACTAGTACATAATGTTATAATGAAAACAGGACACTTTCATGAGAAGAGAGAACTGCAAAGTATCAAATGTACATGACATGGAAGCAGGCTAGAGATGTTAAGGCACAGGACAGATGCCTTCGTCCCCGCACGAGACTGATGCAAAACCCTCGTCATTGCTCTTCCCATCAGTCTGACCTCTCCGCAAGCCATTTCCCATAAAGTCACATGGGATCTCTGTGAAACATAAGTGTGATCACACCCCATGCGGGATTATTTTAAAACTTTCAGTTGTGTGCCAGCCTGCTTAAAACAAAGAAGAGAACGCCTTTCATGGTGTTTAAGACTTTCGGGTTCTTACACTGAGTTTTCGGTCTCATTTCCCTGCTCTCTCAGCCCCATCCATGAGAAGGTTGCAGCTTAAACAGTGGATATTTCCCCATGGTACTGCAGACTGCATGTCCAACAGCAAGGAACTGGCGGGTTCGGTTTCTCCTGAGGCCTCTGCCCTTGGCTGTCTGGGGGCTGATTCTGAGCTGTGTGTTCACAGAGGCTATGCTTTGGGAGCACATCCCTGTATGTGTCTTTGAGTCCAGAGGTCCTTGTGTTCCAAGGACACTAACTAGATTGGAGAAGGGCCCCATGTACAGCATCATTTTAACCTGATCTCTTCTTTAAAAGCCCTGTATCCAAACATAGTTATAAATTTGAGATACTGGTTGGAGATTGTTTAGGATTTCAATATGAATTTTGGGAGGATATAATTTACTCCATAACTGAATTTATTTTCAGCTTCTGAAACCTCCCATGTTTACTCTCGGGCCTTCACCCACTGTTACTACATTTCCCCTCTCATTTCATGAGGGCAAATTCACTCTTCAGACCTCAGGAAATTCTTCATTACATATCAGTATCAAGAGAGTTGCACCTTAAATAGGTTTTGCCAAATTTCACTTACAGAAATCTCTCCTAGTGTCATTGTGGTCATATTAATCACTTTTTATTCCAAAATTATGCATTATATAAAGTCAGGAGTAATTTTTTTTTTTTTTTTTTTTTTTTTTTTTTTGCAGTACTGGGGATTGAACTCAGGACCCTGCGCTTGCTAGGCAGGTGCTTATTCCACTGAGCTATATCCCCAGCCCCAGGAGTAATATTTGTATACCCAGATGTAGTTCTTTATTCATTTCATGAAATTAAATTGTTTCATTTATTTTTTGCTTTGTTTCCATTTGTTATAGTCTCCACATTAAAGAAATCAGTCATTCTTGTGTTTAATTACACGTGTTCTCCAGTCCTTTATCTTTATTCTAATTATTTTGAGTCACTTGCCTTTGTGTCCTTTATTCTTTATGTAAACTATAAACTCACAGATCAGTTGTGCTATTCTTTTACTCTGGTTTGTATTTTATTTATTGAATAAATAGAATAAATATTAAAATTAATTTTTTCAGCTCTCAAGTTTTCCTAGATTTACAGTTTTCTTGTCATGACATTTTAGTATCTTATTTCCTTATTTATAATACATACAAAAAATTTAACAATGATAGGAAAAATGGTACTAAAAACAGAGATAAAATCTATCTTTCTAGACATGTAAAGGAAAATTAATAATAAGAACTAATCAATGGTAAAGGCATAAAAATGTAATAAGAGCTAAATAAATCCCAGAAGCCAGAAAATAAGATAGAATCATTGATTTTATGACTGTCTGATTTTAGGTATGATACAATGTAAAATCTCAAATAAAATCAAAAGATTCAAATATACCAGCAAAAATTACAAATATAAGTGAAATATTTACCTATTTGCGTACCCTCAAACAATGAAATATTTTTAATCCAGTAAACTTTTTAAAGAGTTAACTTTAGAATAATATTATTCCACTGAGCTATATCCCCAGCCCCTTAGCCAGTGAAATGTGATTGACTGCAACATATGTAATTTCAGGGCCAAGCTCTTAAGAAGTAGGTGTGCCTTACCCATGTTCTATTCCCTCCACTCAATGAATGGAACATAGGTACATAATGATGAGTAAATAAATATGAGAAAGGTCAACATGATCTAATACTTGGAACTTGTGAATAATTCCTCATGTCTCCTACCAAACCAGAAAACTACCCTGAGCAATCATACAAATGATAAACAAATTTTTATTACATATAGGCAAGGACATTTTAGATTTATTTATTGCACCAGAAATTATTATCATAACTAATAAACTGCTAGAGTGGAGCATATTGAAATATTTACAGTAATAAATGACATTAATTCAAAGAAACTTTAAAATAAGTATTCTATAAAAAATACTAAATGAACAACAGTAAAACTAAAGAAAATGTAAATAATATAATATCAAAGAGCAGATTCTATCAAAAAACACAAACCAAAGGACCAGAGATTATCAACAATGTAAAGAACCCACTCACTGAAATGACTAACACACCAAGAATTTTAGCAGGACTGATCAAAAGAAAGATTAATAAAAGAAACATAGGTAGAAAAGCAGTCAAGTGTATGAGAAAATCATGTGCATATCATCAGGACAAAAATCTAGTAATTTATTGGTTACCAGAAAGTGTTTAATTTTCTGTGCATGAATTCCAAAAGCGCAATAAAAATATATGGAAAATGGAATAAGTATGAAACGAAACATCTTTGTCAACAATCTTAATGCAAACAGTAACATTCCCGTTAAGATCTGTGCTGAATACCCTCCAAGTTCACATGTGTCATGAGGCTTTTATAAACAAGATCCGAGTTTGGACATGTAGCCTGGGTCTGCCTTTTCCCTGCCCCTCCCTTGTTCTCTCCCTCTCCGCTCCCCACCTATCACGCCACACGCAAGCCTCCTGTGCAGTCCCCTTTGCAGTGCGGCCCCACCTTGGAGCCAGCTGACATGGACCAAAACCTCTGCAGACTGTGAGCCAAAATAAACCACTCCTCCCTACATTTGTGGGCTTCAGGTATTGTGTCCCAGGGAAGAGAAAAAGACAGATTTTTGTACCACACAAGTGAGGTCATTGCTATGATGCTACTTGATCGTGTGGCTTGATCAGAAGCTTTTGTAACCGGTTCATGGGAGAACTTTGAAAATATTTGGAGATGCTAGGT
This sequence comes from Dinomys branickii, assembly GCA_004027595.1. Lineage (NCBI taxonomy): Eukaryota > Metazoa > Chordata > Mammalia > Rodentia > Dinomyidae > Dinomys > Dinomys branickii. Next base: position 200,277 of record PVLD010001314.1, on the reverse strand, counting down.
GGAGAAATAGCCCTAAAGTGCTGTAAATCTAGCTTGATTAGAGATTCTGATCAGAACTGAGAAGACTGGAACACTGACAGTAAATGAGGAAAAGAAGAAGGGTTGACGGTAGGAAAGGGAAATGCTGGAAAAAGAATCATGATATCTTATGTACAGGTATAAATTCCCTATGATGGATGTGAACATTATGTGTATGAAAAGTGTACCAATAGAACTAATTAAAGAGAAAAAGAAAAAGCCAGGCTTAGTGGAGAATGCCTGTGATCCCAGCACTTGGGAGGCTGAAACAGAAGGATTGCTGTGAGTTTGAGGCCAGCCTATACTACAAGGCGAGCCTGCACTACACAGTGAGAGTGAGACCCTGTCTTGAATAAAAAGACAGACAGAGAGAGAGAAAGAAAGAAAGAGAGAAAAAAGAAGGAAAGAAAAGAAAGAAAGAAAGGAAAGAAAGGAAAGAAAGAAAGAAGGAAAGAAAGAAAAAGAAAGAAAGAAAGAAAGAAAGAAAGAAAGAAAGAAAGAAAGAAAGAAAGGAAGGAAGGAAGGAAGGAAGGAAGGAAGGAAGGAAGGAAGGAAGGAAGGAAGGAAGGAAGAAAAAGGAAGGAAGGAAGGAAGAAAGGAAAGAGTCTGTGAAGACCCAGTTCATGAGGTTTCAGTTGGCAGTTGGGACTCCCAGCCAAGTGTGCTATGTTCTGACCTAAAATTTGTCTGCACTTGGCTCATGTTTGGAGACATTGGCAGGGATTGAGATTAAGGGTAGTGGGTTAAATAATCTGGTAGAAGAAACTTCAAGGCAGTCTAATGTAGAGATGGTGGCATGGCTACTAGCAAGCTCCACCTTAAGAATCAAGAGCAAAAGACACAGCCAAATGATTTAAAAATTTTGAGTTTCACCAGAAAGGAAGTGCCTGTAAAGTTGAATTCTGCCAAGATGAAAGATTAACAGTAAAAGAGCCAAATACATTCAAACAGGACAATAGGAAAAATGCATTGAGGGAATGTGAGGAAACAAATCTTCACCTTTTGTAGGCTCAAAATTGCAAAGGTAAAAGACTGTTTTGAGAAGAGAGCTCCAGGACACCTTATTCCAGAAGGATAGCTGCCTATGGAATTTGTTCCATGGGAATCAGTTCCAGCACTTGGCTATCCAGGCAATCAGACTCCTGCACTCCTGACAGAAGGAAACTTGACCACTGCTCCAGCTAGCAGCAAACTTTGGTATTACCCATGTGGTACTGGTTTTATGTGCATGCAGAAAGCAAGTTATAAAGTCAAGGAGTCTTCCATATCGATCTTAGAAAAGGCCTGGGAGGCCCCAGCAGTGTGCCCACGAGAGGGCACTGTGTAAAGCTATGAATGTGAAGCTGAAAGTATAGTAGAGATTTCAGGATGTTGGAAAAGCACAAAGTGAGTAACACCAATGTAAGAGAGAGGCAATAACTATATAACTATAACTACTAGCAGTGCTGTAGAGCAGAGCCACTGAAGCCTTTTGGAGTTCATGTCTTGTCACAGATTGCCCTGTGTGTTAGACATGGAATTACAGGACTTAACGTTTGTCCTGCTGGATTTCCATCGTGCTTTTGTCCCATGCCTTTCTACCCCCTTTGTCCTCCCATCAGGAATGGTAATGCTTACCCTGTGTCTTTGTATGTCAGTCACATTTAACTTTTTTTATTTTTAAAAAGCCTCAAAGCTAAGAGCTCCTCTTAAATCTCGGAGATTAGGGACTTGGACATTTCAGCAATGGTAAAATTGTTAGGAATTTAGCAAATCTTACTGATGAACTAAATAAATTTTGCATAATGAGATGCAAATGAACCTTTTAGAAGCCAGAGGAAGAATGTTACAGTTTATGTCTGGATATCCCCCCAAAGCTTCATGCACTCATGGATGTGACTTTTGGATGTGATTTGGTCAAGGGAGGGGTTGTGGTCTGGGTCTATCTCTTCCCCGTTCTTCCCGTGATCTCTCTCTCTTTCTCTGTACTTCCTGCCCACTATCCCATATGCAAGCCTCCTCTGCTTTGCCACCCTGCCTGGAGCCAACCAGTTGTGGACTGAAACCACTACAAATTGTAAACCAAAGTAAAACTTTCCTCCATACAGTTGGGATGTTGTGTATTGTGTCTCAGCAAGAATAAAGTAAGACAGTACGAATAAAATGTCACAGATAGACTTCCTTCTCTTATAAAAAATATCTTTAGAGCATAGAATAAAAACTTATAACAAACATATTGGTACTAACGTAAAGTAGGGGGCAATCAAAGCTATAAATTTTTATATGTAATTCTGACTACAGGTTAGAAATTCTATGCACAATATTAACATATTAACTCTTGCTTTGTATATTTTATAAAAATTGTGAATAATATAGTCTATTAAAAATGTACCAAGTGATTAAATTAAAAATCTCTAAACCTAATAAAATGCAACTATTAAACTGATAGCATCTTTTAGAAGAATTTCTATTAGATTCAGTAATGAGGCAAAGATATCTGCTATTATTACTAGTATTTATGTATGGGAGGACCAAACATATTTAATGCAAAAATGTAAACCAATCAAGAGCAACTATCTTTGGAAGGAAGAGATAAATTATAATTATTGGTAGATAAAATGTTTACATATTAATATAGAAGAGACTCTAAATAAAAATGATTAGACCTAAAAAGATAGTTCATTGAGATTATTGTCACTCAGACAAAAATAAAACATTCAGAAGAAAGCAAGTGGAAGTATAGCAAGAGGGTATAAAGGTATAGAAATTATGAAAACATAGCTAGCTAGCTAGCTAGAGATTCTCCAAAACCTATATAGCTATTATGCATTATAAATATATAGTAATAAAAAGTAAATAAGTGAGCTTCTAGCCTTCCAAATTGTTTTTTTAAAAAGTTGGTAGCATTGAGTTCTGCATCCATCAGTGGAATAGTGAGGTATTATTGCTCACACGTAATTCAAAAGCCTTTGTAGTTTCAGAGTTGTTTTATATAACCAAGGCAGAAATTGGAGTGAAACTGACCCATAAAATGAAAACATGGCGCTATGGGAGATATTGAGTAGTTTTCTTAGTAACCTGACTCCCTATAGGAGGGGTCATGGAAAAACTAGAGTGATTTGAGGACAAAGGACACTGAAATGGATCTCATAAAAGAGCTAGAATGTGAAGGAAATTCCAGAAAAGAGTAAGTGTAAGAAAAGGGGAACTCCCCCAACCTGCATCTGACCTTCTCACAAATCCCTGACTAATCTTGGTGTTGTACAATCTCAAGGAATTTGAAAAGTGGTATTGAGGAAGCTGAAATAACAGGCTGCCCACTGGAGACAAACTGGAGGGGTAAGTCTGCTCAAGTTAAGGACTTGCTAAAACAAAACCAATACAACGCAGAGGAAAACAGCAGGCCTAGGGTCTCCTAAAATCACATTGAATTTTTTAAACTGTTATATGCAAAAGCATTAAGAATGAAAAACACATAACAGCTTTGGTTTTATTAGGACTTGTACCAACCAAAACGCGTGTTGAGGCTTGGTCCTCAAGATGAAATGCAGGGCTTTAAAGAGGTGATTAGCTCATTAAGAAAGGTTAATGTCATCTGGCAGCAGTAAGGAAGTTTTTGATTTCATGGGAAAGCATTAGATTCTGCAAGACAAGGTCTTTGCGCTGCTCAGCCCTCCTGTCTGTCTCTCCCCCCAAGAATTTACTGACCCTGTCCCATTTACTTCCACAGTGTGATGTAATCTGCACGTTACAAGCCCCCCTGGGGTATGAGTCAGAGGTAGCTGCCTGACCTTGAACTTCCTTGCCTCCAGAACCAGGAACTAAATAAACCTCTCTTTACAAAGTAGCCCATCAAAGGAAACAAACCGCAAATTACTTAGATGCTACAATGCATCAAATAAGGACTTTCAACTAGTTCAGACTTAAAGGATAATACAGCAAAGATATATAAACAAATACAAAATAGATAAAAATTGACACCATAAAAAGATAAGTAAAAAGTCCTAGAATGAAAATATATATATATATTCTATAAATATATTTATACTTATAAATATATATATATATATATATATATATGAAAGAATAAAACCTATTAAAAGTAGTTTTGGCTTAAAAGAAGTTTTGCTTGTCAGAACACTGAGTGAGCTTGAAGACAAATGAGAATAAGGATAAAAATATGGGCAAAAGGATTCTCAGAGAATTGGAGGAAGTTATCAAGTGGTCGTGCATGTGTCTGATGACCCAGAAGTAGAGAAGATATAAATGAAGCAAAAAATGTGAATGAAAAGGAAATAAAAGCTTCCTAAATTTGATAAGAAATATAAACCTGCAGAAGTACTAAGCTCAGTAAGTCCTGCAATGTTAAATCCACCCAGGCAAAAACAGTACACTATTGGTAGGTGACAAATATCCCTAATGACAACTAACTTCTTAGTAGAATAAAATGGAGTTCAGAAGACAATGTGGAAACATTTTAAAAAGTGTCTTTAGAAAATATCTATCAGTTAGTTTGTACATCCAATCAAAATAGTCTTCCAAATAAAGGTAAAACCAAGATAAAAAATGAATTTGTCTCCAAGAAAACTACTGTGTCAGAAATACTGAATTTCTACAGGTTTAATGGTAATAACTCCAGATGCAATCTTAGGTCTACAGGAAGAAATGAAAAGATGAACAACATGAAATTTCATGTGAATATGAGAATATATTTCCTAATTTCTTTAAGATATAGAAAACAGGCAGAATTATAACATTATCTTAATTAATAGTTACAATGAAATAATGATAACAGTGAAACAACTTGGAAAGGTGAGGTGTACAAATATGTTGTTTTAAGGTTTTTTAGTTTTTCTGATTGGTATTCTATCAACTTCAAAGAGACTCCGGAGAATGTATATCGTAAATCCTAGATTAACTACTAAAATAATTATGCAGTGAAGTACAGTTAAAGAGCCATTAGATAATTCAAACCATTGATTTAATCCAAAAGAAGGTGGAGAATAAGAAATAGATGATCAGAAATTATATAGGAGAAAATAAATAGTGGAATATATAGACCTAGACCTAACTATATCCAAAATTACATTACACAGAGGGAGAGAGAGAGGAGGGGAGAGGGAGACAGAGAAGAAATTAATTGATCTATCGATCGATCCTGGAGGGGTCATACATCTATAATCCCAGTACTCTGGGAGGTTTAGTTAAGGGAATCACAAATTCAGGTGCAGCCTGGGAAACTTAATGATTTAGGGAGACCCCATCTCAGAAAAGAAAAGAAAGGAAAAGAAAAATGTCCTAGGCATGTAGCTCCATCCAAAGGCCCTGCATATATAGTTTAGTGGTCCCCCATATGGCAAGACAAACAAACAAAAACACTGTTAAAATGATGGCCTCATTTTCCAACTTAAACTTGTAAAAGATAAGCTGCTGTATAAAGCTTGGATAAGTAAAGAAAATTTCACTAGTGATCAGGGAAATAGAAAATAATTATGAAAACAAGCCGCAAAACCTATATCTAGCTCTTTGAAAAAATTAATAAATTTTGTAAATCTTAGCACAAAATTTAAGTAATTGCTTTATTTATTTTTGTTTTGTTTTGTTTTTCTGAGACAGGTTCTCACTATGCAGTGCAGGCTGGCCTTGAACTCACTTATATATCTTAGGCTGGCCTTGAACTCACAGTCATCCTCCTGCCTCAGCTTCCCAAGTGCTAGGATTATAGGTGTGTGCCACCATGCCCAGCACATAATTGCTTAATTTAATTGAATAATTCAATATTTAAAATAAGAAAAGTAATAAAACACATTATCATATTAGAAGTTAACCTCATATAAGCATCTAGGAAAACTCAATAGATAATATTGTATGAAATTGTAAAATATTGAATAAATAGCCTAAGCTTAGAAAAGAAAAAGAATCTTACACGATCACAAAAACTAAATCAAAATAAGTGAGACAGTAAAATATAAAATGCGACGCTATCAAACTTCCAGATAAAAAACAAAATTTACATGTGGGTTTGATTATTACAGTTTTATAATACAGTCTGAAATCAGGGACTGTGATGTTTCTAGCTTTTTGCTTCTTTATCTAAATGTCTTTAAGTTTGGGAGGAGTCTTTTGAGGTTCCACACAAATTTAAGGATTGTCCTGTCTTTGAAAATTTCACTGGAATTTTCATAAGTACTGTATTGAGTCTGTAGATCAATTTGGTACTGTATACATTACTACAATATTAACACTTCTAGTTAATAAATTTGGGATCTATTTCCATTTAACTGTGTCTTCTTCAATTTCTTTCCTCAGTATTTTATAGTTTTCACTATACAGGACTTTTGCCTTTGTTAAGTTTATTCCTGACTATTTTATTATTTCTGCTCTTGTTGCAAGTTGAATAATTTTCTTTCTCTTTGTTAAAAGAGAATTTTAAAAGTCTAAAAAAACCTAAAACAATAAAAATGGCATAGAATTTCAAAATAAGAATACAGGAAATTAACAATAATTATTGTATTACATATTGTTATCTTTAAAGTATTCAATAGCTCATTATTAGTGCATAGAAATCCAATTGCTTTTTTGCATATTGATTTTATGTCTGGTTCCCAACTTGACAAGGGGTGGATTATAATGGCTGATAAATCGTGTCAACTTGAGCAGTTTAAAAGCTTAACTGAGGGACTCAGCATAGGGCCAGGGTCCTCACGTTTTAAAGCTTGTGGAAGAGGAGGGCATAGAGATGATGTGGGCAGACAGCCTGCCTGCAGTGTGAGGGAAGAAGAGAGGTTTGCTTCTTTCCTTTTGCTCTTGCTACTTTTACTGTCTTCTGCTGCCTTCAAGTGTTGCCCCTGTGCCCTGCCACCCTGCCTTGGAGCCAGCTGATGGCAGTCTGAAATCTCCACAAACTGTGAGCTACATAAGCCTTTCACTCCTTAATTTTGGGTGTTGGGCGTTTTGTCTCAGCAATGAGAGAAAAGTAAAAAAACACTACCATAAAGTAAAAGCTTTTCCAAAGCAAGGCCATCAACTATATGCATCATGAGGCAGCTTATGGAATAGCATGAAACCTGTAAATGATATTTATGTTAAAGCAGTCATATATAAAACATATAAAGAGCTCACACAACTCAATAAAAGTAAAAATAAAACCCAAGAAAAGACCTGAATACATAATTAATTATTATATATAATTATATACTATATTATATATAGTACATAACTCATAAATGTTGTGTCAATAATTTAATAATAGTAATTTGATATTTTATTATATTAATATTGTTTACATAATATTGTGTATATATGCTTACATACAATAATATTATGCTATTATACAATGTCGTAGATATAACAAAGGGCATGTTATTCACCTATGAAAAGGAAAGAAATTCTGATATTTGTGACAACAGTGACAAATCTGAACAGACTTTGTTAAGTGAAAATTACCAGATATGGAAAGCCAAATACTGTATTATCTCACTTCCATGTTTTCCCTAAAGAAAATCTGAATCCATAGAAACAGCAGAATCATGATTACCACATAGAAGATAGGGGAGATGTTAGAAAGGCTATGGCCTTTGTTCTATGATTAATAAGTTCTGGGAATCTGAGCAGAATTCATATTAAACAGGTCCTTGAAATCACGTTTTTTTAGGAGATACAAATTAAACCCACAGCATACTTTTTAATAACTTTTTTAAAAGCTAATGGCCAAAACTACTACCAATATCAATTGCTGGCAAGAATTGGGATCCAAAAGAAGTCCCATTTATTGCTTGAGTGACAGAAATGACATAATCCCTTTGGTATACCGTTTATCACTTTCCTACGAAGTTAAACATGCTCTTACCATAGTGCAGAAATTGTGCTCGCATGTATTTAGCCAATTAATTTGAAAATCATGTCCACATCTCCACACAAATCTTTCGACATCTTTGTCAGTAATGACCCAAATCCAGAAACAACAAATAGGTTCTCCAAAAGGTGGGTGGATACAGCCAACTGCTACTTAGATCCAACGCGCTGCTATGGAGTGATGTAAAAGCATCAGTCATAAACCAAATGCAGGAATATATTCTAAACTTACAAATGAAGCAACAGCATGGAGGCATCTTAAATTTATATTGCTAAATAAGAGTATCCAGTCTGAAAAGGCTCCAAATACATGGAATCATCAACTTAATTCTACTTATACTTCATTTTAGGGAAGATGAAATTATAGACACAGAAAGCCAGGGGCCACCAGGGTTTGAAGAGAGGTTTAAATAGGTGAAATATAGTGAGATTTTAGGGCAGATAAGCCATTAGGTATGATACTGTGGTGGTGTTAGTTTGCAACAGTACGCATCCGGTAAACCCGAGGACTTTATTGTGCAGTAGTTAATAGGGACAAATTAAAAATGTAAAGAAGTCTAGGGGTCCAAGGGATCATGTTACAAAAGATTCTAACTGCATCTGGAAAAGATTGAACAGCCTCACCAATGCTGTGGGGAAAATGTTGCTGACATCAATCACTTTGAAGCAAAGTGTACCTAAGCAACATGTTCTAGTCCATAAGGTTATTTCCCATGACGTTACTGAGTGACAACGCTTTTACTGCTGTATGTTTCTACTGCAGTCTAACAATTAAGTAAACAGAACGTGGGCCTGGGCTCCTCCCACAGTTGGAGGGAGTGGGACCATACAGGTAACCAAAGATAGGTAGATGGAATCAGCCCATGGGAATGGCGGGAAACAAGAGAGAGCTCTGTGAGTGCGTGTTTAGCTTGACATAGATACAGACAGACGTATAAAGGAATATTTATAGAGATTCGTATTATGCAAGGTGTATTTGTTCACACATATTTCTTATTGTTAGATAGTGAGACTAGAAGCAATTGCACCCTGATACCCAAAAACATCTACCACACAGATATTGGTTTCTAGTATTACTCTCCAAAGAGGGAAGTGGGATTTCTTAGAGAAAAGGCTAATTCTAGAGCTGGAACAGAGCATATGCACAAAGAACATAGGATATTTCACAGTATCAGGAATAAAGAAGTGTTAGATACACACACACCTGCGTGCACACACACACACACACACACACACACACACACACGTAAAAGAACAAAGGAGACAATTGAAAGAACTCTCATGAGCAATAAATAATCATTAGGTTTTAAACAATAAAATGAATATCCATGAGCATATTATACTGATACAATCAGTGAATATACAAATACACATGTGAAAACAGACCAATAATCCATGCAGAAATAGTGTATGCATGCTCTTTCTTACAGAGGTAGCTCACAACTTACACTTCCTAAGTAGAGGTTGCACGTGGTGACCTTTCAGTATGCTACAGTGTAGATTTGTAAATCTACTGTGTAGATTTCTGTGTAATCTCAGCTATTATAGTACATAAAACAACACACATAAATGTCCAGAATATAGTTGTTAATATGCAAACTAATTAACAAGTAACCTAAAATATTATGCTATCATGAAATAATCTGAAATATCTACACATGAGGAAGGAGAGGGGTGTAGATGAAATAAGATTGCCTAGGATTTTATTTACACAGCAGGAAGGAAAGGGTCATTATGTTATTTTTCCTATTTTGTGGTGTCAATTATCAGCACCCCAAAAGATTAATAGTAAGCTTTTTGATCAGTCAGTGCCAGATGTATCAGACCTGTTTGAATAAGGGAGAGGACCAATTTGACAAAATCATGGCAGTAACTGAGACTGAGAACACCAAGAAGGATAACTTCAGATTTCAGAGTTCGGGATTAAGCAACTTAGATGGTTCTCTTAAGGTGGTGCCCTTTTGGCCAGAAGTTTATGACAAAGCTGGTGAGTGTAGGAAGACATAGACTTTGAAGTGAGTCATGATAAACTGGCTAAGTGCTTACTGAGGCAAGCACTTTAAGAAATATTGTAGGACAACAATTTGCCCAGATGAGCACAGTCTTTACTTAGACCTGTTGATGCAAAAATTTCCAGAACCGGAAGTGGCAAATTTATTAGGTTATACAGCCTCATCTTCATGGCAAGAATCTCATGGCAGAAGCAATTTAGCCAAACATGAGGAGTGATCTTAGTCTCAGTCCTGATATTTAAAATAGGTGGATATCAGTCTCCATAATAAAGCTTATATTTTAAATAACTCACTAAAGAGTAAACACCAAAGCCATCACATGTGTGTAAACAATTTTTTAGTTGCTGGGGACTTATTTAGGTACTGAATAGCAAATTAAAATATAAAATCTGACTCCATTAAGATGTCACAAAAACAAAATAACTAAATTCTTTCTCCTCTAGTGGAAGAATAAAACAGTAAGCCATGTGAGTGCAACGTGTCAATATCTGCATACACTGAAATATAAAATTTGTGACTTGGCAACGCTGATTTTAAAATATATGCCTAAGGGAAGCTCTCGCACATACCACAGGAGATGTGTATGAAAATATCTATTGTAACGATGTCCTTACTTAAGGGAATGAATAATAAATTATTGTACATTCATGCAATTCATACAGCAATAAAAACTAGATTAATGTATGAGAACATGGATAGATCTCAAAGACATAATACTGAGTAAAAACATAAATCCTGGAATAATACAAGTATTATGACAGCATCAATATATATTTTTAAAACAATATGAAGCAATGTTTTGCTTATGGATATATAAGTGACAAAATAATAAAAATATGAACCAAACAGGAACATACCATATTTGAGATTGCGTTTATCTCCAGGAAAAGGAGGAGAGATAATGCAATTGCAAGTAGGGATTTCACCACCATCCATAATGTTGTATGTCTCTTATTCTTAAAAGAAATCAAATAAAACCTGGAGCAGAAGCAATAAATTAACATTTCTTCATTCTGGCTAGCAAGTGCTTGTGTATTTGATATTTTTAAAGTGTAGATATTCCTATGGTTTTAAAACATCCACTTTTATCATGAGAGAATGAAAAAGTTCATCAAGATTGAAAACTAGTTCAGCAAAATCCAAAGAAAAGTGGAACCAAGGTCTTGTAGTCTATTTTCACCTGTCAACTTCCAGCCCAAAAATCATATACGTGTGAACACTTCCGGTCTTCCATTGTGAAATCCCAGAGGAGAAAAATTGGATAAACCTAACTCTAAAGAGGAAACTACTTTCTAATTAACATAAAAATCTATAGAAGCATCACTCTTTCTGTGTGCATCTTTAAGACACAAAGGCCTATATTACTTGTTTTTTTCTAATCTTGAATGAATATGACTGAAAGATCTCAAGAAAGAAGCAAATGAACATAAGAGCTTAAGTAAGGGAATAAAAGTCTGTGACCTAAGGTCTATGCTCCCCAAATTACATAACACGAAGAAACTTTTAAGCAAGAGGTCACTTAAACTCGCTAGCTAGGGAAAAATAAACTAAGGGGGTGAAGAGGTGGGGAGAAGAAGCAAGGGACGGAGGAAGGAGGAGAAAAGGAAGAAGAAGGAAGAAAGGACACAGAGAGAATATGAATAATTGCTCATCACCAGGGTGACTGTATTGATTTTAAAAAGAGCAGGAACAGAAAATTAGCAAATTTTAACTTATCCACAAATGAAAAGCCAATGAAAGCAGACTAGAGGTTCAGTCAGACTGACAATGGGAATCAGTGAAGGCTGCGGTAAGAACTATGGAGTACAGCACTTTCCCTGTGAGGAAGGACAGGTCAATAGCACCACTGACCTTGAGTTATTTTAGGGTGAAGCTGGAAATGACCCATTGCAAGGAATGTTGGAGGGAGTGAAGAGGCGGCTTAGACCAGTATGAGGAGTAAACAGGAAGGGAGGAAATGGTTTTGTGTAGGTGTGGTATGTAAATTAAATACATAATTAAAACCCAATCCTGAATTTGGGCAAATGCATAGTCATGAATCTATCACTCAAATCAGAATACTAAACAGTTCTAGCACCCAAGAATATTCCTGCAGGATGTAGTCAACCACATCCTGTACTCTTAGGACCTCCAGGGTACTCACTGGTTTATAGAATGTCACAGAAATAGTCAGTTTTAGTACATGTGCTGCCAAAGCTAGCACAACATAAATAGGATCAGAATATGCAACCCAGTGTACTGTGCATAATTCCCTTGATATTTATCCATATTGTTCATCCATTGAGTGCCTAGAGGGCATTAGTGTTGTTTATATTTTGGGTTGACTATGAAAAACACCACCAAATAAATGCACACAGGATTCCTTGCACGTGAACCGAACTTTTCACGTTGCTTGATGAGGAATGGAGTGGGGTTATATGCTTAGTGTATGGGCTTTGGTTTAGTCTTTGCTTTGTCCTTCTAGATATTCTAAATGATATCTAACCTCATTGTGGTTTAGTATTCATTTTCCTAGTGACAAATTATGTTTAGCATCTTTCCATGCAGTTATTTGCTATTTCCAAATTTGGTGAAGGGTCTGACCAAATCTTTTGCCCACTGAGTTTTTCTCTTGTTATTTAGTTTTGAATGTCTTTTAACATTCTGAACAGAAATACTTTAAGCAGATACATGTTTAGAAAAATATTTCTTTCAATCATTTTTCATTTTTCTGACAATGTCTTTAAAATCACTGTTCATTATTGTTTAGTTTCTTATATAATTTTGAATTAAATGTAATTTCTAGGAAACCTGTCTACAACCCAAATTCACAACCAGTTTCTCTTAGAAATTGTATAATTTGGGGCCTTCTATTGAGGCTAAGATGTTTGTTGAGTTAATTTCTACATCTGGTATGAGAATGGGCACTGGGTCATACTTTTTGCTTATGGACAGAAAATGCTGTCTTTCACAGAAGCCTGCTGTTGGACCACTGTCAGGAGCCTGCTGTGGATAGATATGTGGGTGCATATGTGAGAACACTGTTACAACACTATACTATGATTACTATAGCTTCATGATAAATCTTAAGCCTGGGTAATGTGATACTTCCAATTTTATTTTTCTTTTTGAAACTGTTTTGGATGTTCTATCTCTTTGCATTTCCATGTACACATTATTTGATAGCTTTATGTATACCTACTTTGGTCTTATACATTATTGCCAATATATAGAAACATAATTTCTTCTTTTAATATTATTTTGTATCCAGAAACCTTGTAGTAAGTAGCCTTTGTGTAGAGTCTGGGATTTTCTAAATATGCAATCTTATGATATATAGAATTCCATTATTAGACAATCTTGATGCTTTTTGTTTATTCTCTCCTTTTACACACTGGCTAAGATGTCCACTACGAGGTTGTTTGGGACTAATGAGGGCACACATTTTTCCTAACGTTAGGTGAAAGCATTCAATCACTTTAAGCATGCCTCTAACACAGCTTTGTAGATTCTCAGGTTGTGAATGTGCTTTTTTATTTCTGCTTTTCTGAGAGTTTGATCTTGAGTAAAATGACTATGTCTTGGGATGTTTTAGCCTCAAGGGCTTTTGCTGCATTGTTGAGAACACTATAAGGTTTTTCTCTATTAATGTGTTGAAACAGTGAATTCTACTGATTGATTTTTCAAATGTTGCATTGCTCTTGAATTAATGAAATGACCTTCGTTTAATCATTGTATAAAATCCTTTTCATATAGTTCTGGATTCGATTTGCTAATATTCTGTGAGAATTTTTGTGTGTGTTCTCAAGAGGCATGCTAGTCTACATCATGTTTACTTATACAATCTTTTATATATGTTGAGAATGATTCTGCTCGCAAAACTTGAACTGAGAGTCGTCTGGTTTATATTTTCCAGAAATTTTTCAAATCAATATGATGAGAGTTTGAAGTATTTCTAATATCCTAGGCAAATATCATTATTCTGATTTCTCTTTTCTTTTTAAAATTTAGCTGACCCCAAAATTGTACATATAAATAGAATAATATTTGTTCTTTTGATACAGGCATACATTGTGAAATGTTGAAATCAGAGTAAACACATCTGTTTCCTTAAAGACTTACCTTTTTATGATGTAACAATTCAAAATTCTTTCTTCTAGAGTTTTTCTAAATGTAGTACATTTTCATGTAGTCACCCTACTGTAAAGTAGCTTACCAGTGAATCTTATTTTTATCTCCAAACAGGAGTGACTGTGTATTAAATATGAATAAAATTGAAAGTAATATCATTTTTGAATGCTGTTATCTAATACTAAGTACAATATTGAAAAATTAACATAAAATGCAAGCATAATTTTAATTATTCAAATAACTGTTTCATACCAATGTAGAACCATCAAAGAAAGCTGAAATCCTGATATTCATTACTTATTTCCAGCACAGATATTGAATAAGTGTTACATCTTTCAGTCACATCCAAACTCACTGCAAGTTGGCTGGCTCATACAGAACATGTGTCGTACGTATTTGCTTTCAGAGACACATACCAGGACTCTTCTGAGACAGGGAAATTGGTACAAGACACAAATGCCAAAATTAACAGGTGTATGATCACTACAGAGCTATTATTGTAACTCCTTTACTATAAATTCTTTTTAAAAAATTTTTATTTTCATTACTACATGCTCGCAGTGAATAATGGTTACATTCATTGTGGGGAAATTGGTACATATACATAACACATCTCAATTCTTTTTCCCCCTTCCACATCACCTCCATTTAAAGATTTTTTGCCATCATAAAGGGTCTGATGTATAATGGCTGCATATATGTCAAGGACATCATGTGACTTTGTTTAGTTTTTTTCAGGTAGGGACATCATTCACTTGGGAGAAAAATCTTTAAACATGAAAATACCATCCTTACAGAATACTCTAACAAAATGATTTTATTTTTAGCATTGGTTTTCTTATAGTTGGCAGTTGCTACTTCAGTATGGGGATGGCTGAAGTTAAAGTATTAGAGCACAATGCATAGGGAGAGAACATGGCTTGAAGGGGTAACTACATTTATTAATTACTTAATGTCAAGTGCAACCTAAGAAATACTTATAGCTTTGAACTATCAGGAAAAATTTGTCAGTTGTTCCTTGATCTTGATCTATAGAAATAAAAAATTATACTAATGGTCTCCATAATTTAGAAAGTAAACTAAACAAGAATGTGGGTCTAAAAATATATGATTATGGCTTCAGGGCTAACCCCACATCTGGCATGAAATACCTACTGAATAAATGTTATTTCTTCTTAGCAGTCACAGGTAATATAAAGAAATTCTTTATACATATTAGATTTTATATCATTTCCAAGAAGAATTTTCTTTTGAACTTTTATGCATAAACTACAAAGAACTTACCAAGTCAAACCATATACAACGTGAAACATAAATCTGTTTAACCCATCCACACTGCACATCAACACTTATCCTGGTTCTTTTCTCCAAGCGTATCTCACCCATGGCTTGCTAATTTTCTTCCTTATTTTTTAATCTGATTAATACAGTTCCATTTTTATTATGTCTAATGGATAGCTGATCTAATTTGGAGCTTATGAATTATATAGTTCTAAGTGAATTGATTATAGCACATAACTCTAATAGACTGGCCATCTTTTTGGAGATTAGAAGTACTGCTTAGTTCCCTTTCTATGGATGATTAATTTTCAGTGGTTATCAACTCTCAAACTGAAAATTAAGCAATACATATTTGCTTTGTGGATGACTAGTTTTATCAAAGTAGCACAGCCAATGCAATTAATTATCGATACCCTGTGAAGAGAAGCCAAAATTAAAATGTCTTAAAGGAAGCAAGCAGGTATCTATTGTCAATGGAAAAATTCAAGTACTGTTGAAATAGTGGCAGACAGCTCATGACTTATGCAGCTATCTGGGAATCATGCAGAAACTCTTCCTAGAGTTCCTAGGTTTTAGCACCTTTTTTAGGAAAATTGGTTTATTTCAATATAATCTAAGAGAGAATGACTCGAAGATATAAATGCTTCATTTCATTCAAGATATTTCTTTCTAGCTACTCTGGGGGTTCAGGCACAACCACTGTCGTTGGTGCTGACCCCTTCTCCAGAAAAGAGATAATTGTTCAATGAATCCAAGTACTTAGCTCTTAGGTTTCATGAACAGCATTTCTAAATAATATAACGCAATGGGCACTCTGACATCTAAGAGTGGGTACTTGCTTTTCATCATTAGTCCTACAAGTTCTTGGAGCCAGAGTTTCCATTACAGTCTCCCTCTCAGGGAAGTCACTCTACGTATGCAACCTGGACTACCCTGGTGGTGCTTCACACAAGCAAGTGGCCCAGATACATCGTTTTGAGAGGTCTTCTTCGCCACATGGAAATCTCTCTGTCACACTATCATTAATAATATCACTACTGAAAGTTGTGGATAAAGTGTAAGATGTATTTTGTTGTGTGTAGGGGTCATAGCAATGAGATTATTGATCCTACATATTTCATGACAATAAAATTGGAGCGTACTGCTGGATATATGACCATTAGTAGTGTTTTGAAAAGAAAATAGATGCAACCACAAGAAAATCATCTAGAAAGGTGAGATCCTCATGAGTCCCAGAGAATCTCAAGCTGGAATTTCCAGAAGTAAAGAATGAAGAGACAAAGCAAAGCACTACTAACATAATCTTTACATTTATTTATGCTCATGTAAAACAAAAAAAAATGTGGTCATATTCTTTTGACAATGGCTAAAATAATCTACCTACATTCTCTGAAAAAATCAAGTTTTATCTCACAAATGTGTTTCTGTTTCAGCATAATGTCAGCAAAGTAATCCTTCAAAGATGAAATGCAAATAACAGTATTTACTTTTTCTTCTTATGATACTGGCTAATTTTCCTGTAAACACACTCTAAAATAAGCAAACATACAAAGAAGAGTCATGACCCTTTATTCCAGCCTGTATTTGAGCCCAGCCTCTATCTACAGGCTCAGCCAAGAAAACCTGGGTTGTCACCATACTGCACAACTTCCCATACTCCATGCTTTTCATGATCTCTCAACACAGGTTATGTCCAAGTTCTAACCTCCTCTTTTTGGCCTTATTAAGTCTACTTTCCTCCAAAAAACAGGTGAAATATCAGACGGTCTGTGAACATCCTTATCTCCTCCTCAAACGGTGATTACTCAGGGTAATCTTGAGTTGGTCTCTGAGGCTGACAAAGGTCATGCTCTCAGCTGCATACATGAAAAAGATTCATTGTTCAGCTATCATTTGCAGATAGTATGCAGAAGGTTTTCAACTTGTTATTGAATTTCATAATCCACAAAATTTATGACTTACATGTTATTATAACTCAATCGCACAAGTCAGAAAAATAAAAGGCAACAGTTTAAGTAATATGCCCATGCTAACAAGTTTTATGAATTTAAACTACCTGGGCTGATCCCAAGGGCTCTGAATGTAACCAACATGTATCACTGTCTCTTGTCCTGTGGAAAACACACATGTATTAAGTTTTATGAAGAGGGTTTGAAACAAGAGACAGATATTTGAGTACATCTCAGAACTCCAAGAAGAAGATATAATATCAGGCATAAGGAGGCAGCCACTCGACCTTGGAAGATGAACCTAGACATGAATGAAAAATAAAATAGTCCAAAAACCAGTGTACACATTCTATTGATAATTTTAAAAAGAAAGTAACCAGATACGCATGTAAGAACCTACTATATCTTCATAGTTCATTGCCCATTTACATACATGCTAAGTATAAGGAATATCTAATAGATAGTAACAGTGTTCTGAGTGGGCACTGTCCTTAACATTTTAGATTCTACATATCATTTTACATATTTTATCTTAATACAGTTACACTATGAGATGGTCGCTATTATCATCCTCTCATTCCTATTAAGAAAAATTAGCAGAACAGATGTTAAATGACTGGCTCAAAGTCATATGAAAAACACAAATAGCAAAGATTTAAACTCAACTATTCTGGTTCCAACAAGATACCTATATTATCACAACCGTAACCATGTATATATATATGCAGATATACCATATTCCCTGTATACATAGATGAAGCATATTTCTCATGCTGAATTAAGCTCAGCTTCCCCCAGCAAATGTTTTCGTCATGCCCCTAAATTCCCATTGTATGCACTATATGATATACATACATATATAATACATATTCTGTGTCACAGGGGTTGGCACTGAAGAATCTAGTGCGAGATGAGGTAAACTTTAATGTAGTTTTAGGAACTATTATTTTAATATTGATAAATTATATTAGCAAATAATACTAGTATCCTTTTCCTTAGTAGTGATTTAAAAATTCGAAACATAGCTGTGATAGGCAGAATAATGGTCCCCCAATTGTCCATGAGACTCATTATGCAGTATAGATTTTTCTTAATCAGCTCATTTTCTTGTTGGCATCCTGCCTTCACATTTATATAACACTTCAATCATTTATTCCAATCTAACCTCTTCAGAGAGTAAGCCTCCAGTGTTCTATTGGGTGAAGGGGAACTATTCTCTAATTTGTGAGAGATGGGGAGGATGTGAAAGGGCAGAGGAGGAGGGAGGCAAGAGAGAATGCCTTAAGCTCTTGTTAGAAAATATTCTCAGTTTCAAACAAAGGACATCTTTAAATTTTAACATCATGTGGATATGCGTATTTTCAAATATAGAAATCAGAGACAGAAATGGAGTCATTAGAATGTAGTTGATTAGTAAAGAATAAATTTGGAATGACTGTAAATAGAAAAACAGAAATCTTTATTAAGGGATAAGCATATGTATTTAGATTTACAGAAACAAAGTTTCTATTTCATAAGCCATAAAGGTAGGATTTCTTCAATGAAGCAGATGTGAAATAGGTTTGGGGGATGGGGTAGACAAAGGAGATGCAAGAAGATCTGTCTTTTGTTTAAAAATATCATATATGTGAATATAAATTCTTGGAGGTGAAAATGTGCACATACACAACTACAAATCCCATGTGCTTTATGTCCACAGGATGCATGTGGGTGGGAAAGGTAGCAGATTTGGCCTCTCTCCTCTGGGGTCACTATAATTCTGAGAAGGATTTGCCTCTTACTCTTCAGGCTAAGACATCACACTTGACTCTAGGAAGTTTGATTTCTCAATCAATTCTCCTTCTAGTACACCCAGAAATATTTTTACTTCAATTAAAAATGTCCTTAAGCCTCATAAACACATGAAGTCTAGAGAGATTTGGTAAGAACTTTCATGATTACTTATTTTGTATGCATATAACTCTTACTAAATGATTATCAAGCATTTGCCAAATTACTGAAACCAGGGACTGCTGACACAGAATTGGTTACCATTTGTTACTTTGTGTAAATACTGCAGCACAAAGTCTATGTGGTGGACTAACAACTGAGGGTCAGTTTGTAACACTCAGATGAACTGAACAAGAGCGGTGCTGGTTTCAGGAGGCCCAGTAGAGGATTGTCGCCAGCAACATAAGAGGCAGAACTGGAGGAGAAGAAGAAAGGCTCTTGGGAGCTGGCAGAAGCTGTTGGGAGCCTGTTGGAAGCTGTTGAGAAGTTATAGAAAGCTGTTGGTTTTCCTGGAGGAGTTTGTCTTGCTGGCTTTCCTGATCAACTCAGCTATTCTCATCAGAGGAGGAGCTCAGGGTCTCGTTGTTGCTGAGAATGGCTTCAATTCACGTTGTGGAAGCTTGAGCTTTGACTCAAACTTGTTCTATGTCAGTTTTGGAAAGGAATGGTGAAAGATGGGTAAAAAGTTACCTAGAAAGAAATCTTAGCATTCTAGACTTTTGTTTTTGAAGACCTGTGAAGTGTCTTAGATGTTACTCTACCTACAAGCTAGAAAGTTAGTTTCTCATGGTTTCATGGGTGCTCGTGGAAGCCAGGAGTCCCTTGATGGGACACAAAGGCTTTTCAGAGCAGAAAAAGCAGCACAACAGCAGCCCATTTTGTGCTGGTCACCTGAGACCAATACCCATAGGTCAACCAAAAAGAGAGCCAACTAAATTTGCATACGCTGTTCGCTGTGTCCCAAAAGGTACCCTGAGCATAGGAAACACACATCGTTTCTAATGGTCAGTGAACATGCTTAACCTTTGTTCTGGAGAAAAATACTATTTCTATCTTTCAAAACTTTGAAGTGTACAAATGTTCTTAAAAGCATGCTGTAGTAAAATATGCAAATAGAATCTCATAGAATATGCATATATAACATGAGAAATATATGAGGAAACCTAACAATGCCCACCCTCCTTCTCTGCACCATATTGACATCTAGAGGATTTTTCCATAAACGTGCTATTGTTGGCCACTCTGAAAATATGACTGGCAGAATATGGAGCGACATTCTTCTGTTGAACTCATTCAGCATACAAACAGGGCTGCCGTCAGGAGGGCCACCACTAGCAGCAGGAGGCCAAGTTCTTGTGTTGCCTTCAGGAGTATCCAGCCAAGCATTACACCCATGGATACTTGTATGAATCTCACTGTTAACATTTATAATGTGTCTGATGTTTAGAAGGCAGTTTTCTTCTTTGAATGATAAAGTACTTGTTTTACCTTCTCAGAAAAACTGAAGGTTTGCAATGGCATCTCTTCTCAACTCCCCCTTTTTCAGATAATAAAAATAGAACCTGTGTGCAAGGAATGTGATTTGTTCAAAGTCATAAAAGAAATGTTAACCAGCTCCTTGGCTTTGACTGTACTCAAAATATCTGTCAGCTACAGCAGCAGTGCTCTGTGGCACATAGTTGTGCCTAACATTGTGCCTGGAGACCCCAGAAGCCATAATAATATGCCTTTCCCCATAACCAACTGGCAAATAATTTACTGCTAAAACAAGTGTTATTAGATAATTTACAAAAATACTATGATTAACTTCTGCTGAAAAAAGAAAAGAGTGATAAACATTGAAAGAAAAGAGAGCTCTGTTAGTCAATGAAAAAACAGTCAAGCACACAAAATGCAAGAACGGAAACGACAAGTCAGAGCAGGGTGAAGGGTCGCTGATGTGGAGCACAGGGAAGAAGTCCTGCCCACTCCGGGACAGACAGCACGGTCAGAGGGGGCAGGAGCGAGTGAAGACCCAAGAAGAAAGAAGGGCTTACTCTGGAAAAGCTGGCAGCCAGGCCTTCTTATCCTGACCCAATCTGTGCTCTCAGTGGGGGTAAGTTATTCCTCTGGGGACCAATGGCTTTTAAATAACACAAAAGAAAAATTGTAGAAATACTCATAACTGAGGATTTGCTGGTTTTAATTGAGGGTTATAATTTCTACCAGACTTTAGACTGTAAATTCTTCATGAAGATCAATCTATCTGAAATCCTTAGTCTCATATCCTCATATCTAAGTAATAAAAGAGATGAAGACATTAAAAAGGAACATATGATACATATATTTAAAATTGTGTGGTACACACACACACACACACACACACACACACACTGGTTTACCAGTGTGTCAGACATCGGCCGTATTCATCACCATCTCACAATTCAACAATTGTTCATTCCACATGCACCAACTACATAATGGCCTGGCTCTCTAGTAATTATTGAAAGGGTATCAGTACAATGTAGACGAAAGTCTTTTTCTCCCAGATGTCCATATTTCAGCCGCATGTCAGACTTACTCATCATGGTATATCTAACCATGCCCGCTCATGAGGTAGGAAGGCAGAGCCTCAGGGCCGGGCAGCTCTGTGCCCCGTGATGAAGTCCCCTTCACAGACAGCCCAAAGGCGGAGAGCTTTATTTTGACTTGTGGTTTCCAAGGCCTCAGTCCATGATCAGCTGGCTCCATTTCTCTGGGCTTGTGGTGAAGAAGAGCATTATGATGTGGTGGGGGAGAGGTGCTCATCTCAGGGCACCCAGGAAGCCGAGAGGTGAGAAAGAGCCAAAGAGGAAGGGGCCTGGGACGAGGCATGGCCTTCAGAGGGCTACTCCCAGCCACTTCCTCCCGCCAAGTGCACCCTAGTGCAAATAGCCCCCTCACCTATGAAACTGCTAATAGATTAACTGATGGATGCGTTTCCTGCCTTCAGGGCCCAATCTCCTCTCGAGGCCCCGCCCCAAATATTGCTGCATTGAGAATCAACTCCTCAATGTACAAATTCGGGGGAGGGGACACTTCCCATTTAACCATAGCACTCAGTATGTACTTCTCTTAGGAAGAGCGTTACACATCCCAGTTCTGACACTGCCCCCTAGCAGAGACAGGACTTTCAATAAGCAACTACCCTGGGTCTCAGTTGTTTCTTTTTTTCTCCCATATTGTACCTCCCAGGGTTTTCTGCAGCGCAAATGAACTCACATATATAAAGGGTATACTGTGCTATCTGTCACATAGCAAGTCATCTGTACATACTACACATTATTATCGCAGAAGGTGAGAGGACAGACAGATTATTAAATGCTCATAAGAATAAGTCAGATTTACCAACTTTCTAACATCCTTTCTCTTTCTGCAGATTGTTTGAAGCCCTAAATCCCAAACATGTCAGGCTCCTCATCTTCCTCTGAACCTGGCTGCCCCAAACTCTTGCACACATGCATAAGCACCCGTGATGATATTTCATAGACACGATTGCTGAATGCCAGAGCAACTACGGCAATTTTTCAGAAAGCCTTCTCTGGCTTTGCTGGGTGGAACTAATGGCATACTTCTCTTGCATTTGTAAAAGCTTTCACTTCCTTATCACTTCTAGGTTATGCGATTTTTAGCAAAACACTTATTTCACCCTATCTGTGTTTCAGTACCCTCACTGGTGAGATGGAAGGAATGCCTAATCACAGTGGGCATTGTGAGGACTGATGTATGAAAAATGCTTATTAAATCACATAGAAATTTTCAGGAAATACAAGTTTTTTAATGCCGTAATTTTGGTATTATTGTAGATTTATAGACCATACTAGAATTATGTGACTTTCTTTCCTTTTCTTATTAGAGTCTGTTTTTAGTGTACAGGAAATAGACACATCTAGTTTTTCTCAGCTTTGCTTTGCTAGTACCATAGAAAATGCTATGAAAGAACTAAAGAAGGGCTTCATGATTAATTCAATGGATGCCATCAGCAGCATGGAAACATAGTGAGTTGCGGAAAGATCTTTTTCATATGAGAACTTGAATAACTTTTTGCCAGACTATGATTTTAGTATGTTCATTCACGTACAGTCTCCATACTCATTTTGACTATTTCA
Organism: Dinomys branickii; assembly: GCA_004027595.1. Classification (NCBI taxonomy): domain Eukaryota; kingdom Metazoa; phylum Chordata; class Mammalia; order Rodentia; family Dinomyidae; genus Dinomys; species Dinomys branickii. The sequence continues at coordinate 177,177 of PVLD010001314.1, read as the reverse complement.
TGAGAAAAGAAACATGTTTATTTTAATTTAGCTGAGAAGTAGTAACAGAACTATTACATCATAATGAATCAAGACTGCTTATTGTTTTCCAAAGGGACATTGTGTAAATAATAAAAGAACATAAAATCACTGCAATTATGGGGGAAATTTAGAAATATATAAATTAGGAGTGGCTTCAAACAAGGACACCAATACACAAGACTTAAAAAGCCATGGGCTATGGCACAGCAGCGAGTGGGGAGGTCGGCAGTCCTCCTTTGGGAGAGGAGATCGAAGGGGTCCAAGCAGCTTCGGGCTGTCTCCATGCAGGTGACAGGAGCAGTGAGTCAGTCCACAGCCCCCACCCCACCCTGCAACAAATATCTTGAGAAGACAGAGAAGAGTCAGTGGAAGTGGAGAGGACGGGCTGTGCATGGACTGGAGGAGCCAGTGTACTCAGGCCTGGGAGTGACCTTGAGCTGTCTCTGTTTGAGGCCGCACAGCAACTGAGAGAGGCAAGACACCCAGGGAGTGGAGTGGACAGGCCACTGAGGGGCATGGAGAGGGTTACTGAAATTAATAGTTACCACAGTTTATCAGTTTTTAGGCTGTGCTTGATGCTGTTTTGCTAATGGTACCACTTTATCCAGGGTGTCATACTTGGTGTGATGAATTATTCTCCCTTTTATGACAACAATGTACTTGGGGTCAAAACCATCACTATTGTCCAGTACAAAAGGACTGGGTGCTGAGCCAAAAACATAGAAACTACTCAGCCCCAGTAAATTGGGAAGGGAGGCTCTTGAGGAAAACACAAAGATCAAGAACCAGCTACACCTAGAAGACATCTCTGGGGAATAGATATTTCCAAGGGAAGCCTTGATACTAGTGATAAAGCTATCTACCATAAGCAGTTTACAAGCATCAATACAGAAGAACTAAAATAAAAAGTAAAAAATGACAAAACGCAGAAGCAAAATGTAACCCCAAACTTCCAGCCCACCTAGCACAAAACCAGAGTACAGTGAAACAGAGGAAGTCAGAAGCCAACCATACGAACCGCCTGAAATGTTAGCAGCAGAAATTAAAAATATAGATGAATGAGGCTATAGAAAAAAATCAGATTAGAAATAATCTTTCAGGTAAAAAAAAAGAGATGACAATCAAAATGAAGGGCCTATCCAGTGAAACTAGAGTAGACACAAATAGAAACATAGAAGAGCTTAGGAAAATTATGGAAACTATGAATGCCAATATGGGAAAGACATGGAACCCATAAAAACAGATTCAAACAGATATGAAGGAGATTAGAGGGTCCATTGAAAGCATATGCAGCCAGTTGAATCAAGATGAGAACACAATATCAGGCTTAGAAGACATGGATATAGTTAGTGATTATGAAAAGAAAGGTTTCTTAAAAATAGCAAGGGACCATGAAAATTCAATCCAATAGCTGCAAGAGGATGGAAAGATTTGTGGGTTTTCGTGGGTTTTTTTGGTACCAGGAATCAAACTCAGGGCCTTGCACTTGCTAGGCAGGTGCTTGTGCCCTGGAGATGATGCAAATATGATCACATAAGCAGTGATCAACGAAGAGACAGTGCAAATGCCATAAAAACATGTTCACAGAAATAATAGCAGAAAACTTACAAAACATGGAAAAAGAATTTAATGTACCAATGAGAGATGCACAGAGAACTCCATGACCAAAATATATGCACACCATGGCATATAATACTCAAGATTCCAGAAATTCAGCACTAGAACAGAATATTAAAGGCTGTTAGAAAAAAGAAACAAATCACCTATAAAAGAAAGCCCATTAGAATAACAGCAAACTTCCAAATATAAATCTTTAAAACAAGGACAGCTTGGACTAAAGTATCTCAAGTTGTAAAAGAGAACAACTACCAATCAAGATTGAGGTACCCTGCAACATTATCTTTCAAAATCAATGGAGAAATGAGATACTTCCATGACAAAGAAAAACTGAACAAACTCATGACCAACAAACCAGCTCTACAGCATGTTTTGAAGGATGTTTTAGAAAGCAATAATGAAGATTACAATCCCGAGAACACCGGTAGAAAGAAGCCGTCAGAAAAGGAAAGCAATTAAAGAAGGGGGCAAGACAGGTAACCAAGACAGGAAAATAATACGTCAATGAAAGGCCAATACTTATCAGTTATGAACATCAATAAAATGAGATCATTTCACAAAACAGAAGAAACAGATTGGCAGAATGGATCAAGAAACAAGAGCAATATGCTGCTGATGAGAAACATATTTAACTCAAAAAGAAATTCATAGACTCAAAATCAAAGGGTAGAAAACAATCCTGCATGAGACAGGAACCCAGAAAAAGCAATGGTACCTATTCTATGTGCAGACAAAATAAACTTCAAGCCAAGACTGATAAAAAGAGGCAAAGAAGTTCACCACACACATATTAAGGGAAAACCCCAAGAGGAAAAGATATCATAAATACATATGCACCAAACACCATTACATATAATTATATAAAACCAATATTAATGTACATGAAAGATCAAATAAGCACTAACAATATTGTAATGAGGGACCTTAATACCCCTCTGTCATAAATAGACTAATTAGACAAAATGATCAACAAAAAAAGATCAGAACTAATGTAAAAACCTATGAACAAATGGACTTAGAAGATGTCTGCAAAGTATTCCACTCCACAACAACAGAAAACACATTCTTCTCAGCCGCATATGGAATATTCTCCAAAATGGACCACATATTAGCTCACAGAACATGCTTAAGCAAATGCAAAGTAATTGAAATTATCCCATGAATATCATCAGATCATAGTTCAAAATAGAAAATCAATGGCAAAAGAAACCTCAAAAATTACATAAACATATGGAAATTAAATAATACCCTACTGATCAACCAATGGGTCACATGTGAAATGAAGAAGAAATTAAACAGTATCTAAAATTAAATAATTCTGGTACAGCATACCATAACTTATGGAACTCAATGAAAGCCGTCCTAATAGGGAAATTTTTAGTGTTGAATTCTTACAGCAGTAAAACAAAATGAGCTCAAATAAACAACCTAATGTTAAACCTCTAGAAAAAAAGAAAAAACAAGTCAAGCCCAAAGCTTGTAAAAGAGAGGAAATTATGAAGGTAAGAGCAGAAATTAATGCAACTGGAACTAAAAAAAATTACAAAGAATCAGTGAATTGAAGAGTTGGTTCTTTGAAAGATTAAATAAAATTGATAAGCCCTTAGACAACCTTATCAAAAAATGAAAGAAAAGGCTCAAATTCATTCATTTAGGAATGTAAAGGGTGAAATCATAATGAATCCTGCAGAAATCCAGAAGATCATCAATACCTACTTGGAGAAACCTTGTTTTAATGAGATGGAAAACACAGAAGAACTGGACAGATTTCTATATACATATGAATCACCAAAAGTGAATCAAGAAGATATAAAAATTTTAAATAACCCAGTATCTGTCAATGAACTTGAAGGTATAATTAATAACTTACCAATAATGAAAAACCCAGGTCTTGATGGATTCACTACTGAATTTTATAAGAAATTTACAGAATATCTAAGGCAACTACTCTTAAAACTCTAGTGAAATTGAAAAGAGAAGCGTGCTCCCAAAGTCTCCCAGGAAGCAACTGTTACCCAGATAAAAAAAAGTCAGAAAGGGATCTAACTAAAAAGGAGAACTACATGCCAAGCTCCCTAATGAAAATGGATGCAAAAAAATTATCAGTAAAATACTGGCAAACACAATGAAGCAAATCATCGGGAAGATCATACGTCATGATCAAGTTAGATTCATCCCAAGGATACAGGGATGCTTCAACATATGCCAGTCAATAAATGTCACACACTGTATCAACAGAGCCAAAAACAAAAATAATATGATCATCTCAATAGATGCAAAAGAAGAAATTTGAAAAAGTCCCAACATCTATTCATGATAAAAGCCATATGGAATACATAGACTTTATCTTAATCTGATAAAGGAAAACTAAGACAAACCAATAGCCAACATCGTACTAAATGATCAAAACCTGAAAGCTTTCACTCTAAAATCAGAAACAACACAAGGATGTACACTATCACCACTTCTATTCAAGATACTTCTGAAAATATTAGCCAGAGGAATCAGACAAGATACAGAAACAAAAGGAATAAAATTAGGAAAGGAAGAAGTTAAATTATCATTATGTGCAGATGAGATGATATGATACTGTACACAGAACACCTCAACAACTCCACTAAGAGATTTCTGGATTTTAAAACCAAATTCAGTCAAGTAGCTCAATACAAAGTCAGCACTCAACAACTGAGTAACATTCCTCTACACAAACAACAGACTCACTGAGAAAAAATTAGGGAAACTATATCTTTCATAATGTCATTGGAAAAATAAAATATTTAGGAATCATACAAAGTAAGTAAAATATCTTTACATTGAAACATATGGTACTCTGAAAAATGAGATTGAAGAGGATATCAGAAAATGGAAAGATATCCCTGCTTGGGTAGGAAGAACCAACATATTTAAAACGACCATACTCCCAAAATTGTTATACAGATTTAATGCAATCCCAGTCAAAAGAATAGTGTACCTCATGAAATAAGAAAAAAGAATCCTAAATATACTGGGAAACTTAAGATACATAGAAGAGCAAATACAATTCTTGTCAACAAAGGCAAGTCAAGAGGCATTACAATCCCTGACTTTAAATCATTTTACGAAGCTACAATGATAAAAACAGCATAGTACTGGTGAAAAACAGACCTGAGAATCAGTGGAACAGAGCAGAAAATGCAGAAACAACTCCAAACACATTTAGTCATCTTATCTTCACCAAAGGGTCCAAACATCCTCACTGGAAGAAAAGTAGCCTCTTTAATAAATGGTGCTGGAAACACTGGCTTTCCACATGAAAAAAGCAAACATTAGACCCATGTCTCTCACCATGCACTAAACTAAAATCAAAATCTATCAAAGATTTAAATATTAAAACAAAAACACTAAATCTTCTGGAACAGAGAATAGGTAGAACTCTTGAAAACACAGGAAACCATAGGTATAGGCAAAGACTTCATGAGCAAAACCCAGACCCTAAGAGAAATATTACAAAGAATCAAAAACCTGGATGTCCTCTTAGTAAAAACTTTTGTACAATGAAAGAAATCACCAACAGAGTGAAGAGACAACACACAGAGTGGACAAAAAATTGCCAGTTTCTCCCCGGACAAATGGCTAACATCTACAATGTATAAAAACCTCAAAACACAGCAGACTCCACAAATTTAAAGCTCAACTCAAAAATGGCATCTGAAACAAATAGACACTTCTCAGATGAAGAAGTATAAATGGCAAATACATATATCTTCAATATAATTAGTCATTTAAGAGATAGAAATTAAAACAATGCTAAGATTCCATCTCACTGTAGAAAGAATACCAATTATCAAATATCAACCAATAAGAAATGCTCATGGGGTTATGGGGAAAAAGGAACTCTCCACTGTTGGTGGGTGGGAATACTGGAGTAACCACTGTGGAAATCAGCCTGAAGATTCCTCAAAAACCCACAAAAGCTAGAGGTTCCATTTGACCCAGCTATTCCCCTTTTATGTTCCTTCCCAAAAGAATTGAAAATATCATACCATAGCAATGTATGCACAGCCATGTTTATAGCAGCACGGTTCATAAAAGCAAAATCTTGGAAACAGCTCAAATGCCCATCAACCACTGAATGCATAAAGAATACATTCTTTATGCAATGGAATATTACTTATCCATAAAGATAGACTTGAGACATTCATAGGTAAATGGATGGACCTTGAAACCACATTCAAGTGAAATAAATCAAACACACATGTGTAAATATCATATTGTTTCTCTGGTGTGAGAAATCACAAATGTAAATAAGAACAAGAATGTATACTAGACATTATGAAATATGTAGAAAATGCTCGATTGGGAAGGGAAACAAAGAAGTGGGGAGGGGTACAGAAGGAGAGGAAAAGAAAAAAACAAAAACCCCAAGCAAAGAAGGGAAATGGAAACAGCTTTTGTAAATAAGGAGGGGAAGAGGGGCTGAAAGGAGGGTAAAGCAATGGGAGCAAAAGAGGAACTGAGACAAGTCCTGTAGCGGAAAAAGTCCCCATGATGAAAGTGATCACTATGTATATTTGAAATGTACCAATAAAACTCATTAACAAAAAATTGAGTATGATTAATGATTAGTAAAATGGAGCTTAGGAAAGAAGGAAAAACTCAATAAGAAATAGGTCATAAAAATAGAAACCAACAAATAGTAGTTGAAAAACATAAACCAAAACGTGTTACATCAATATATGAAAAGTAATTATTAAAGTGCTTCATTAAAAGACAAAGGTGACTGTAAACTAATCGTTGTTTACAAAAGATACAACTTAACTGTAAAAAATATGAAAGCTGAAAATAAGAGATGAGCAGAGAACTGATTTATCTGTATTAGTATCTGTCATGACAGCCTTTACTGTAAGAAACACAATAAAAGATAAAAAAGATACATTTGTACTAATAAAAGTACCCATTCATGGTGAAAGTATGAGAATTCCGAATATAATATACTTAACTAGCTTCCAAATATATAAAGGAAAAATTGAATCAAGAAAAAAGCAGAAATAGAAAAATCAATAAAGTCTAAATGATCTCAAGATTCTTCCCAAATGAAAACTAGTAAGTATGCACAACTGGTAAGATGGAGAGATCATGCCCATAACAACAAAACATATATTCTTCTTTGTGTGCTTTAAATATTTGACCATTCGTTGTCCTTGAAACATCAACAAATTTAAAGTGATTGAAATCAACAAGAGTATGTTCTCTCACACAATAGGATTAAACCAGGAATCATTAAAGAAAATGTAATTAGAAACTTTCAAATGCTTGGAAGTTAAGCAATATAATTCAAAATAATATTTGGATAAAAGCATAAATCAAAATGAAACTTAGAAAACATATCGAACTAAACAAAATGGCACATGTCAAACTGGGGAGCCAGGTAGGCTGGTAATTATGTCTACATTTGCCTACACGTTGAAAATCAGCGCTTCCTCCATGGAGAGCCCAGGGGAAGGAGAAGAGGGAGACAGTAGCCAGGGAAGACTTCACAGGGCGTGAAGCTTTGGGATATAGGGACGCAACTAAACATTCACTTTATAAGCATGTCATTTTTATAAATGGATACTCTAACAAGCAGTGAAGAACAAGAACAACTGCTCTTATGTTGTTAGAAAAATAACAAGAAACCATGCCCAAAGAAAGCAGAAAGAAGAAAATAGTCAATATGAGACTGAAATTAGTGAAATGGTAAATCAATATATCATAATAAATACATGTGCTCAAAAGTTGATACCAGAAGTGAAGAAGGTAGGAAGGTAAAAATTCTATTATTGTTTCTTTTAATTAAAAGATAGATAAATAAATGGAAAGATTTCATGTTTAGGGTTTAAAAGATTGAATGTTGTCAAATGTTAATATTTCTCAGTATTACATACAGATTCTACACCATACCAGTCAAAATCTCTATGAGACTTTTTATATTTTGGGGTAAATATTTATAAACTGATCCTAAAATTTATATATAAGCCCAAAGGACCTGAAAAAGCCCAAACAATAGTGAAAATGAAAAATAAAAGTGACTACAAATCGATAAACCAGGCAGAAGATTTGAACTTAGACTTTATAAAACCTTAGATTTAAGTGAACAATGAATACCTAAGTAAAGCTGTTCAATATCATGTTTCATTAAAGACATGTAAATTAAAACACCAACAGATACTACAGACCTGTTACACCAAATAAAATTAACAGCTGAATAAAAAAATTATTGTATATTCAGCTAGAACACTACTTAACAACTAAAAGGTAAAAATTGGGGCTGGGGTTATAGCTCAGTGGCATAAGTGCTTGCCCAGCAAGCCTGAGGTCATAAGTTCAATTCCTGGTACCAAAAAAATATAAATAAATAAAAGGTAAAAACAAGCGCTATCTGCACTCATAGGATGACTATCAAAAGCGTTACATAGTGCAAAATCAATCTCAAAAAATATCACTAGAATAAAACTAAGAGGTCTAACGGCCTTTGGGTAGGAGAAAGGTACTGCAGAAAAAAGTATAAAACTTGATCGGGGTGATGGGTACATGGTATATATGCTCATCGAAACACATGAAGCTGCACACTTAAAATACCACAACTAGATGACAGCATGACCAAGTCATGATGACTGCAGTTCAAAAAATTAAAAATATCAAGTATTTCTAAGGCTATAAGTTAACTAAAACGTTCATTTAATGCTAGTGGGAACCTAAATTTGTAAGCTACCTTAGAAAATATTTCTAGAACATTTACTAAATCCTACCAAAAGTTTTCCTTGTGACAATTCACCTAGCAATTTCATTCCTAAGTGTACACATATATTAGTCATTTTTCTATTGCTGGGACAAACCATAAGAGAGAAAGAGAGGGAGTCAGGTGGAGAGAGAACGTGTGTGTGTGTGTGTGTGTGTGTGTGTGTGTGTGTGTGTGAGAGAGAGAGAGAGAAAGAGAGAGAGAGAGAGAGAGACAAGAGTTGGGGGCAAAAATAGAACCTTCAAGGTCATGCTCCCACTGAACCACCCGGCCAGGCCCCATTCAGTTATGAACTCACCAGAGGACTAATCCCCTGATAAATATAATTCCCCATGATCCAAAATCCCCACTTTTGAACACATAAGACTTTGGGAGAGAATTTTAGATTTAAACTATAACAACACATAAAAATATGGACATTTCAGCCCTAATATACATGTGTCATAATGTAGCAGGACTCTTCCTAGAGTTACATGTACATAAGAACCCTGATTTTCCTCCGAGGTAGAATGTATAACCTACTAGTGGTAATTTATGAACCTGAAATGTAGTCAAGCAGAATAAACAATTGTACTATGCAACACAGATGCATTTCAAGAATATAATGTTGAGAGCAAGGTTTCCACTTCTCTAAGAGTCAAGAAGGACCAAAAGTAACTGAGTGTGGTATAAGTTAAGAGAATGTCATTCTTTGGAGGGAGAATGACAGGAAGTGGCACATCATACTCCTACATGGCTGACAATATTCCAGATTTTTTTAATCTAAATGTTGTGTTCACTTTTTGAAAATTCTTTCAGCTATAAATTCATGATTGATGCTCTCTTCTTTCTGTATCTTCTTTTCAATAAAAGGTTTATACTTATATGCAAGTATATGTATAGATGACAGAGTGAGGAATATATCAAGAGATTTAATGGTATTGATCCAGGTTTTATAAATATAGTGATTGTTGAGGAAGGATAATTCTCCAATACCACATGTCATTCCTCCGGAACGTGCAATCCATCAGATCTGAAAAGCTCATAATTAAAGTAATTCCAGAATTATATAAAGATTGTTGTGAAGTCTGGAGTCACAGTAAGAGCAATAAGACCTTTTTTATTAAACAGCTATGAAAATATTTTGGGATCAGATCTTAAATAGCTTCGTAGGTACAAACATGTAGAAATAAAGTTTGCTGCAAAAAGAAACTCGTTTTTAATAATAAATGGTATCCTTTCTCAAATAGATTGAAACTTCAGTGGGAAGATATTGTCTTTCTTTTTACCTTACCCAAAAAGAAGTCTTCCCTTCCACTGAGATTAATGGAACACGGAAGCCCAACTAAAAGCACACTGAATATCTAGGTACGGCTTGGAGCAGGACAGGGGAAATGTGGGGCAGATACACGACTGAAGGACTGCCATGGTCTACAGTCTGACCTCCAACTTCAGATCCGAGTACCAGATTTATCTAGGGACCTAGAGATTACTGAATTTAAGGGCAAGACTCAGTTAACTAACTTCATAATAAGCAGGTGTAGACCACTGATGCTGTATCATTAATTAATGGAAAGGAAAACTGCCAAGCAAATTGGAATATGTTCACTGTCCTGCCAGTGTATAGTTCTCCACCCTAAGTGAACATATGGAATATCAGGACATACTCAGACTTTGGCAAGAGAAGCAAGTGGTGATTCTATCTTAATGACAAACAACATCCTTGACCTGTGGGTGCCCTGTGGTTCCATCTTCACTATGTGGCTATATACAGCTGACTGGGGCACCTCCCTTTGGGATGCTGAATTTTCTGGGTTCTTGGGAAACTACTTCATCTCCGTCCTGGTCTATACTTGTAGGTTCACATAGCTTCCTCCTCTAGACAGAGCAGTACCACCTCTCAAGCCTCTTTACAAGTATGAGTTTTACTAGTCGAATCCTCCAAAACATATCTCCAAGTTCCAGAGATGTTTTAATCTAAGTCAGTATCCATCACCCACAGAATTCTAACAGAAAGAGGAAATATAATAGAGAGAAAAGAATCTATGTTTACTTTTTCTTAAAGCATTTACTTTCGGACATGATGGAAAAATTAAAGGTACACTTGGAAAAGATAGATGATCGCAGGAGATCAAGGACATGATCAAGTGAAGATCTAACCAAAACATCTTAGCACTTGTTAGCTACGTTGAAGCAGAGGTTCTGAGAGCAGGACATGCTGCAGGGCTGAAAGAAATGCATAACTAATATTCTTCTTCTTCTTCCTCTCCCTCTCCTTCAACAGCATCCACACCAACCTCCTCATAATCCTTCTCAAGGGCAGCCATGTCCTCCAGGGCCTCAGAAAACTCCCCTTCCTCTATGCCCTCACCCATGTACCAGTGAACAAAGGCATGCTTGGCAAACATCAGATCAAACTTGTGGTCCAGGAGAGCCCAGGCCTCAGTGATGGCTGTGGTGTTCCACACAGCCTGCTGTACCTTGGCCAGGTCTCCACCAGGCACCATGGTGGGAGGCTGCTAATTAATGCCAACCTTGAAGCCAGTGGGACACCAGTCTACAAATTGGATGCTGTGCTTGATTTTGATAGTGGAAATGGCAGCATTGACATCTTTGGGGCCCATGTCACCATGGAACAACAAGCAGCAAGCCATGTATTTACCATGGCAAGGGCCACCTTTCACTATCTGGTTGGCTGGCTCAAAGCAGGCATTGGTGATCTCTGCTACAGAAAGCTGTTCACGGCAGGCTTTCTCAGCAGAGATGACGCGACATATGTGGCAAGAGGGAAGCGGATGGCAGGGATAGGGCACCAGGTTGGTCTGGAATTCTGTGAGGTCAATAATCAGGGCTCCATCAAATCTGAGGGAAGCCATGGTGGAAGACACAATCTGGCTAATAAGGCAGTTCAGGTTAGTGTAGGTGGGGCACTCAATATTGACGTTTTTACAACAGATGTCGTAGATGGTTTCATTGTCTACCATGAAGGCACAGAGTGCTCCAGGTTGATGAGGATGGAGTTGTAAGGCTCTACTACAGCTGTGGAGACCTGGGGGCCTGGGTAAATGGAGAACTCCAGCTTGGACTTCTTGCCATAGTAAACAAAGGGATGTTCCATCAGCAGGGAGGTGAACCCAGAGCCAGTGCTCCCACCAAAACTGTGGAAAACCAGGAAGCCCTGAAGACCTGTACATTGGTCAGCCAATTTCCAAATTCAGTCCAAGACGAGGTCAATGATCTCCTTGCCAATAGTGTAGTGCCCACAGGCATAGTTATTAGCAGCATCTTCCTTGCCTGTGATGAGCTGCTCAAAGTGGAAGAGCTGGCAGTAGGTACCAGTACACACTTCATCAATGACTGTGGGTTCCAAGTCTACAAACAATGCCATGGGCACATGTTTGCCAGCACCAGTCTCACTGAAGAAGGTGTTGAAGGGGTCATCTCCGCCCCCAGTGATCTTGTCCCTTGGCATCTGGCCATCAGGCTGGATGCTGTGTTCTAGGCAGTAGAGCTCCCATCAGTCATTGCCAATCTGCACACCAGCCTGGCCAACATGGACGGAGATGCACTCATGCATGATGGGTATGGGTCAGGGGCAAAGGTGACAGGAGCAGGCACAGGTCTCAGTTACCGTCCTCAACAAGCTAAGAGTCGAAGTAAATAACACTGAGAATCTATGTTTAATTAACAACTTTCATTAACACATGCACAAGCAGAAAATTCTTAAGAATCAGTATTACATTTCTGATTTTAAAATGATACAGAGGCACACAACCTATAGAAATATTCCCAGTGTAGGAGACATGAATTTTCTATTTGTTTAAAGGGGAAATTTTCCAGTTTGAAATCTCGGAACTCCCAGGAGGAGATCCTGCACCATCCTTTCAGACAGGTTGAGCAATTTATAATGAGACCTTCTCCTTCTAAGCTTGGAATCAGTGGATGCATTCTCCTATAAATTAATATGAAGCCAACAAGAACATGAAATCTCATTAAATATGTAGGTAGAAGTCACATTTTTAAAATCTACAAGCCAATAAAACCTGCACAGATCAACAGAGGAGAGATCCACACTGGTCAATTTTTCCAGAGAAGTAGTCACTAAATCATTAAATCATGCAGATAATGGTCTGCCTAATGGCAAGTATTTGAATATTTATATCCTTCAGAGTAAATGATTTTTTGACATAACCCAATGGACATTTTTTACATTCTAAATATTGTAGTATCATGCAAATATCACTGGACACTAGTGAACACTGTAGAATAAAAGTGTCCGTCTCACTTAAAACCAAGGCATTAGTGTAAAGTTGTGCAAGGCATTCCCCGCACGTCTTGAGGGGACAGAATTTGCAGACACTAGGAAGGGATTATATGAATGGAGCCCTGGGATTGGTGCAATGTACTAATATTAACCCAGTGAAAAAGATTTATTTTATAAAGATTAGCATACAGCCGCATTGTACGGATAGGAAAAACTTAGAGTATAATTTTATTAATTACCTAATGTCCATATAACTGCTGATCACAATCCACTTGTAACGGTACATTACATCAACTCCAAGACACACAGAACGCCAAGACAGAAAAGGGAATCCCGGCGCCAGTATCCCTGCTGACGACCCCTCTGTTTTCAATTATATTTTGCAGATAACACCATTGTTTTATATACGACTGAAATATCTTTGTTCCTTCTTTCATCCGTATTTATAGCCTCTATAGCTTTATCTGTATCATTTATATTTCTTCCCCAGCGTTTGCAAAGCCTGCCAGTGTAACACCCCTGAGAACGGCATCATCGCGCCGTCAGTACTGCCTCCTGGTCATTAATGAAGACATCGCTTTAGCAAATCCACCCTTCTTAAACACATTCTGGAGCTTCAAGTTATATAAAGCTTAAAATATGAATAATTCGAAGACATTGCCACATACTATTATTCGTTGCTTACTATCTTCTAGCTCATTTTCAGTTCTTCAGGCTGTTTTTCTGGTTTGATTTGAATCAATTTTGCCAGTAAAAGCTCACTGATGTTACATCAATTACTGTAAGAGGAGAATATAGGATGAGCACTGTATTTATTCCCCTCATTCCATCTCTGAATGTAGTTGTTTTAACAAGGATGCTATGTAGCTGTGTGCGCAGAAAAGTGCGCGTGCATGCGTGTGTGCGCGCATGCCCACATGCGAGCACACATGTGGAGATGGGGATGAGGAGTACTTTTTTAAAATACACATTTCACAAATATAGAACTGCTATTCTGGGTGATACTAGAAATGAAGTATAAAAGAAAGAACTCTAGCTCTGGCTACCATCAGCACTGACAGAGGACAAAAATGTAGCTATCAGGATAGTAACAACTTTAGACTTGGGCAAAATCTTTGCCTCAGGCAGGGCCTGGTGCTTTGGGTCATCTCTGAGATTTTGTAAGTCCACTCCAGTTCCATGTCAGTGCCTGGGATGAACTAGACTCAGCAGCACTCTTCAATAGAACTCCAGAGTGGCAACCAGTGCCCACCTGCACCCAGATCTCTGTCTCACCTCTCTGAGTACCTTGACGTTGTTTCCAGTTCATCTCACCCACAGGAGGGTAGACCCCTTGTGCAGACACCCTCAGGCATTGGAGGGGAGGGGTCATCCCCCATGTCCAGGCTGATCCCAGTTCCAGGGGCAGAAGTGAAAAACATTTCCTTCTGTGCGCTTGGGATTTCTTTCATAGGTTTGTGAGAGATTCCAAGAAAATGGTGAAGACAGATATGCTGATTCAGGGTGGTGCAAAATTGTTTACAAGGACAAAGGTCTCAAAACACACTTGTCATTGCAGCATGCTGTAGGAGGTAGCCAGTTTTCAGTACGACTGGGTGATGAGAAGTTCTTGTTTGTCTCCAAGAATTCCAAGCAGGAGCTACATTAGGAATCCCATCTAGTGAACACTGGATGAAGCCTAGACACTTAGTGGATAAATTTAAGGGCTTTTATGCATTTTATTTCCTCCAGAGAAGTTTTGAAAATACCCACAGACAATAACTAAAATGTGGGTTCTAGTGTAGATGTGGTTAACACCTGTAATCAGTTTATTTTAAATAAGAGATTTCTTCATGTATATGGTGGCCCATTTCCAATCAGTTGAAGGGCGTTAAAGACAAAACTGAAGTTTCCCAGAGGAAGAAGCAATCCTGCCTATGGACCATAGCAATAGCTCACATCAGAGTTTCCAACCTGTTAGAGCCCCAGCGGATTTCACACCGGTCAGCACCTACAATCACTGTAATCCAGTTTTTTTGAAATACATTTCAAATACTTCTCCTACTGTTTCTCTAGTACAAAGTCAACTGACACAAAGTAAATATCTCCAAAATATTTCAGCATTTCCAGACATTGAGCATCCTTGGTCCAATGTGAAAGATGCCTTGCTTTCATTGAACTATCTCTGTGCTCTGGACTGCAGCACTATACTGGTGGGCTGTCCAAGGTGGGGCACATGCCCACTCATTGAGTCAAGAAATGAGTCATCTCCCTTGATAACATGAGCAGAATCAGGAAAAAGAATGCATAAAACAAAATATGGCATGTTTTATGGAGAGAAGCAGTGCTGGACAAGCATTCATGCAAAACATCCAACCAAAGAGGCTCACACACTTGTCTCAAAACTGACACTAATAGAGGGAATTGGATGCAAGTTCATGAAACTTCTAACTGACTGACCTGGATTATATGTTCCAGAAGAATTCAAAATCCCCTGAAGAATGTAATTCACCAGTTTGTTGAACAACCTAGAGAGGATACAGCTGAGACTGCACATTTGTACCTCCATCTCTTTTTCCCAACAGCCCAGAGTTTCAGTGAGTGTACTTTCCCTGAAGTGTTGCCGTTGCTTTTGTGGTATCTGGCTGCATTTCCCATTTCCTTCTTGCCACATTGGCTGCTGCTGTCTTACATCTGTATGGGGTTTTTTTCTTACTCGTGAACCCATTAAAATTACCAGTCAGTGAGTTAGCATTTTATGGTCAAATTTAATTCTGTTCAAAGCGGAGTTATACCAGACAGCAAAAGAACTGGTCTCAGCGTGAAAGAAGAAGGATCCTGCATGGCCTGAGGATCAATCAGGTTTCGACTTTGGTATTGACGATAGTACTGCCCTACAGGCGGCAAGCAGAAATCAAGAGACTCTAAGGTCCTGGTTTGTCTATTGGAGAGGTCACAAGAGCTGGAGAAACCCTGAAGGGCCTGAGTCACACTTGGTAGAGTGGATCAGATGGGAGATAGCAAGAGAGAAATAAAGACACCCTGGGAAAGATCAGAATAACCAGACACCACTGGGAAGAGTCCCCTCCCACAAGGGGTGAGGAGCTGCTCAGTCTGGCTGGGAGAGGTAGTGTATTCTAAAACTCAGAACGCCATGTATGGAAAGGATAGTTTTAGTCAAACTGTGAAATGCTATTGCTGTCACTCATGATGTCACAAGCTGGGAAAGGGGGAAACTTTGTTATCTAAAAGAGAACACTATAAAATGGATGCTTTGGGAAAAATGTTTGTTGCCTGTGTCATAGAGACAGCCTGGAAACTGGAGGAACTTCAGAATATTCTAACAAAGGCAGCTTGAAACCAAAACAAATAGCCATTACCATTCATTTGGGATTTGTGCCACTTTGCTATGCTCAAAAAATCCTTTCAGAAATATGGGATAATAATGGAAAAATAATGGGAAAATTGAAATATATTATGAAAGCATAAGAAACATGCACAGATTTTCAGTACAGCAATGTTAGTACAGTGTAATGTGTTGATTCCTCATTCAAACACAGTTAAGCTTTGGAATCAACTGTGTATGGATTCAGACAGTTGAAAATGATATATTTCTTCACTACTTAACAGATGCCCAAACTGTGTCTAGGAATGACAGAAAAATGGATGAGTAAACCGTTCTACTTCAACTCCAGTCTAAATTAACCCTTCTGGTATGAACTGCATCTTTAGTTTGTACTGTGCTTTGTGATTTTCATAACATTATCACAGTTGATTTCTTTTGCTCTTTATGCTATACCATTTACAGATAAGAAAAATGAAGTTTGAGATAGCAAGTAACTTGTGCCACTTACCAGTTGTTACTAAGTGGCAGATTCAGACCTTGACCATAAAGCTCCACTCAACCCAGTACAAAGTATTGGTTTAAGGAATAACTTGTGATCTCAAGTTAGGACAAAGAGGGCCTGGTCTATGGGAGAACAAAGATAGACGTAGCTTTGAAATCAGGCAGAAGTGACTCCTTTATGCCCCCGACTTTCATGTACTTCCCAGCCAATAAAGTGGAACAAGCTAAAGACTCATGGGAGCCCAGTACTGGAAACAACTTGTCTGCATTTTGATCACTTACCACCAAGGCATGCTCAGATTTCCCGGATCTATGTACCTACCCTAGTGAGGCACTACAGCCACAGGAGACCAGCTTGCACACAACCAGGCAATGAGGGCCCCCACTATGGTTATATAGTTTTGGCCTTATATAACGCATCTGTTTGATAGCTCAATAGCCTAACTGCCGATCTGCCTTCTCCCCAGCCAGGCATGACTGTACGAACTGCTTTCCTGATGTGCACAAAGACAGTCATGTGGGGTTTGGTGCTCACATAAGACACTCTCCATATAAGTCCTGACCACAGACAAACACAGTATAAAACTGTCATATTTTATCTTCTGTATGAGTGGGTTTGTGTTCTATAAGAGAGAGTATTAGTCAAATGGGTAAAGCAATAAGTCAATTCCCTCAAGATAGCTGATATCCATTAAAGAAAAATGACTTGTTTTATTGATGAGTCTAAATGTCTACATAGTAAAACTCACCTACATAATGCAGAGACTCGGTGGGTAGGTCAGAAGAAGGGAATGCAGTAGTTCAGTGTCCTTACTCATTGTCTTCCCACCCTGAGCAGCACCTAGGGCACAAGAGGTGGGTTCTTCCACTTGCTCTTCTGAAACTGAGTTCTCTATTCTGTACCCCGTACTCGACCTCTCTTTGTCTTCCTGGTGCCTTTGTACTAGCTAATTCTTAACCCTGGTATTATCCCTGGATATTGCTTAGTGGATTATATTTGGACTAACATTCCAGCCTGCAGAGCACCTCCATGCTTCCCTGTGCCCCAAGCCTGCTCGGAGAACTACTTCTCCAATGCTTTTGAGGTTTGGAGGCATACACTATGGCTCAAGCATACACTATGCCCCTGTAAAGAGAACTATAGGCCAATCTTGCTAATGAACATAGATGCAAAAATCCTCAGTAAAATACTAGCAAACATAATGCAGCAAATCATCAAGAAGATTATACACCATAACCAAGTGAGATTCAACTTAGAGTTGAATACGGGGATGGTTCAACATAAGCAAATCAATAAATACAATACACCATATCAACAAAGCTAAAGACAAAAATCACATGATCATCTCAATACATGCAGAAAAGGCTTCTGATAAAATCCAATATTCATCATGATAAAAACTCTACAGAAAATTGGTATCGATGGCCTTTACCTCAGTCTAACAAAAGCCATCTATTACAAATGAACAGCCAACATCATACTAAATGGGCAAAACTGAAGGCTTTGGATCTAAAATCAGGAACAAGACAATGTACACTATCATCACTCCTATTCAGTA
The DNA here is from genome assembly GCA_004027595.1 of Dinomys branickii. Classification (NCBI taxonomy): domain Eukaryota; kingdom Metazoa; phylum Chordata; class Mammalia; order Rodentia; family Dinomyidae; genus Dinomys; species Dinomys branickii. Next base: position 159,154 of record PVLD010001314.1, on the reverse strand, counting down.
TAATTCTGGAAATATTAACCAGAACAATTAGACAAGAGAGAGAAATAAAAGGAATAATTATAGGAAAGAAAGAAGTAAAATTATCATTATTCACAGATGACATGTCTGCAGCTTCTAATTACTCTACATAAAGGGACCAAAAATTCCACCAAAAGTCTTCTAAAATTAATAATCATGTTCTGTACCATAGCTAGACACAAAGCCAACACTCAAAAATCAATAGCATTCCTGTACACAAGCAATAAACTCACTGAGAGAAAGGTTCAAGAAACTACACCCTTCACATTAGCATTGAAAACCATGAAATGTTAGGATTCAATCTAATAAAAGAAGTAAAAGATCTATACATTGAAAATTACAGCACTCTGAAAAAAGAGACTGAAGAGGATATGAGGAAATGGAAAGACATCCCTTGCTCATAGATAGGAAGCATCAACATTGTGAAAATGGCCATGCTCCCAAAACCGTTATAGAGATTTAAGGCAATCCCAATCAAAACGCCATTAGCATGCTATACAGATCTAGGGAAAACATTTGTAAAAATTCATTTGGAAATAGAAGAGACCTAGAAAAGCAAAGGCAATCCTGGTCAGCAAAAGCAAGGTAGAAGGCATCATAATCCTTGACTTGAAATTATACTACAAAACTATTATGATAATATCAGCATGGCACTGGTAAAAACAAACAAACAAAAACAGACCCAAGAATCAATGGAACAGATTAGAATCTGCAGACACAACTACATCCATACTCAGTCACCCTATCTTTGGTGACTGGAAGAAAGATAGCCTCTTTAATAAAAGGTGCTGGGAGAAACTGGCTTTCCACATGCTGAAGACTAAACCTAGACCCATGTCTACCAGTATGCACTAAACTAAAGTCAAAGTGGATCAAAGATCTAAATATTAAAACAAAAATACTAAATCTGATGGAAGAAAAAGTAGGTAGAAATCTTAAAGACATACATATAGGCACAGAGCTCTTGAACAAAAACCAAGCTGCATGGGAAATACTTCAAAGAGTCAGTAACTGGGATATCATCTCATTAAAAGTTCTTGCACATCAAAACAAATCACCAGCATAGTGAAAAGAAAATCCACAGAGTGGGAAAAAGACTTCAGCCATTCAAGGACTTCTAGAAAATATAAAGAATTGAAAAAGTCATACTCCCCAAATTCAAAGACCCAATCCAAAAATGGGCCTCTGAGATGAATACACACTTCTAAGATGAAGAAATACAATTGGCAAATAACTATATGAAAAAGTGTTTGACATCATTAGTCATTCAAGAAATGCAGATTAAAACAATGCTGAGATTCCATCTCATCCCAAAAAGAATGAATAACATCAAGAAATCAACTAATAAAAAATGATGGCAGAACTTTGGGGAAAAAGAAATCCTTCTGCACTTTTGATAGAAGTGTAGACTGGTGCAAAAACAGTGGAAATCAGTGTGGAGATTCCTCGAAAAACTAGGAGTAGAGGTCCCATTCCACTCAACTATTCCCCTTCTGGGCATTTTTGCAGAAGAACTTAAAATATCATACCACAGTGATACACGTGCACTCATGTTTATAACAGTATAATTTGTCATAGCTAATTCTTGGAAGCAACCCAAATGTCCATCCACTGAGGAATGTATAAAAAAAGATGTAGTATTTTTTAAATAATGGAGTATTACTCAGCTATAAAGAAGGATAAATTCGAGGCTTTTCTGGGTAAATGGATGTAACTAGAGACCATGCTCATAAGTGAAATAAATCAGATTTGAATATGTAAACATCATATTGTCTCCCTACTGTAAGAAACTGAAAAAGTAAATAGGATCCAAAATCTGCAGTAGATATTGTGAAAGGGAAAGAAACTGCTCAAAAGGAAAAAACAACTGGGATGAATGAAAGGAGAAGAGAAAGAGGGCAAAGAAAAATATATATGTATACATACAAAAGATAGTTAAGATAGTTATTGTTTGATCAGTCATGTATGCCTATATATCTTGTAATCTGAGCAACTACTTTGAAGACAACAATGTGTGACATAGTACTCATTGTTCATCTCCTATCATCTTGTTTTGAAGTTTGTATCACTGTTTTTGTTGGCTGTTTTTCTCTTTAACATAAAAAAAGTAAAGCTTCTCATCAGATAAAAGCCCTCATCCTATCAGCCCACCCATAAAATCTGGCTCTCTGTTTGTGTGGATTTAAGTGGTAATTATCTGGTGGAGTGTGCATGGTTGCTAGGAGTCAATACCCACCCACTTTGGTACATCTTGTCAGTTACAATTTGTATCAACTCCCCTTCTTCATCCCAGGATGATCCAGGCTGAGAGGTAAGGAGAGGCTCAGGGATACCCAGGTTTAATTAGCTGGTATTTTCATGCAAGAAACTGTGAGTGGAAGGCATGAGGCACCTGAATGGGAGTCAAGAAATCAATTGAGGGAATTAACAAGACAGGTAATTAAATGAAAGACAGACATCAAGATAGATACTTGTGATAGTTTGACTCAGTTCTCAAAGAAAGTAGTCACACTTGAAGCTAAGGAATAGAGCTTCTCACTCTCTGGTATCCTGCTTTTCTAAACATGTGGGATCACGTGGTAATGACCTCAAAGCAACATTTCTTACTTCTTGAACACTATGTTAAATAATTTACATAACTTAACTTGTATAGTACACAAGGAAAGTCCCGTTATTGTCATCTCCATTTTATAGATTAGCAATGCGAGGCACAATGTACTTAAGTAACTTTAGCAAAGAACACCTTGCAAAAAGTGGCTAAGTTGATATTTGTCTCCAAAGGGCATGTTTTTTTCTATTATATTGTACAATACTCCCAAATTAGGAAGATACGATTTCCTCTCCTGAAAACCATGAGATCTATAGGGTGTGATAAAAGTATGGTATATATTTAAATTTTTTAGAAGTATAGTAAAATACACATAGCCATTCATCCCTCTCAAAATACCCCACACCCTCCCACTTCAAACATGCTTATCCCATGGTTCTTGCCACATTTTGAAGCAGTTCTGGACACGCTTTCCTGGGTGTCTTTAGTGTGCTGTCCTGTGCTGCTTTGATGTTCTGAATTAATTGAAAACATTTACCTTTTGTGGTTGTTTTGCTTGGGGGGAGAGCCAGAAGTCACACAGCTCTAGATGTGGTAAGTTGGACAAAGACACACTGTGTTTTTAAGTGCTTGTCTTTCTGTGGGATGGCTGCAGCAGCAGCCTGCACTGTGTTTCTTTATCACACCTCACAAAAACAGTAATGAAAAAGGACTTACAGAAGTGATTCGGAAGGCATCATGGTGATGAGACAAGTGTATTTGAAGCAAGAGGGGGTACTTTGTGTGGAAATATTGACTGTGAGTCTTTTATTATAATAATTTTTTCAAAAAGATTTTAACATTAGCCATACTTTGTTCACCCCTGTAATACCAGAGATAGTAAAAGTTGGAAAAATCTTTTTTTTTTTTTTTGTGGTACTGGGGATCGAACTCAGGACCCTGCGCTTGCTAGGCAAGCGCTTATTCCACTGAGCTATATCCCCAGCCCCAAAAGTTGGAAAAATCTTAGTCCAAAATCTCTACAACAAAAGAAGAGCAGGTAGAAGACAGACTTAACTGTGCAGAATGGCTGGTACTCAGTTAGGAAAAGGCAGCACTGGAATGTGTACTCAGACAGCACAAGTCCACATTTCTTAGAGCAGCAACGCTGTACATCCTTTTATGTTAATAGGTGGAAAAAAGATCCCAAGTGAGGGCCTTGAACAATGACAGAAACAATGATACTACTGTATTTCATTTCAGGTAAACGCAACATAATTAAAATAGAGCGGCGCTTTGCAAAGACAGACACATACTCTGCTGCCTGTGCCTGGGCGCTTTATTGAATACTCCTGGGAAAACAAAGGAAGCCTCAGTCCTCACTGCAGGAGACTTCGAGTCAGAATTCAGACTGGGAGAGAAGCTAACAGGACACAATGCTACTCAGTGAAAAAAACTCTGATCTCCAAGTGCAAGCCTCCTACCCTGGCTGTTAGAAAAATCCCTGAAGAGTCACTCATGCGAAAAACGCCTCACTGCCACTGTTATCAGGCTCATAAGTTTGCACAGCCAGATAAGTAGACATACGCTCCGCTGCATTTTGTGAATATCATTGCTTTTGTTCAAGCATCACATTCAAGTCCTAGGACTATGTCATTTACCCTTCCATATATTCTTGCTCTCCATTTAAAAATAAAACATAAAAGATAGGCATAACGGCCATGCAGCCACTCCTAAAGGCTGAAATTCAGTTTAAAAATAAAAATGGGGTGGTACGCAATGTTCTCAGCTGATATCCACCCCTTGAAATGCAAAATGCATGATAATTTTGAATGAAACATTCACAGATTGATATTTTTGCAGATTCTTTTCTTTCTCCCGAAGGTAAGACAAAAGAAATATGTTCACAACTTTTGTTGGATGATTTGAGTGATATATACAAAACAGACATGATATACCCCTTGCCCCAGCACTTTACAGAACTACTGGAAAAAATGACTTTTATATACTGCACCTCTGTAAGTGATGGCCCTGTACTGATGCAAAGGTAGAAGTGTTTGTCATCACCACAGCTTTATAGAATTATGCACTTATAGGGCAAATGGATAGTGCTAAAATGCTTTTAAAATAGCTTCATTCATGGAAGAGTTTTCCTTGCGTGTATATCTCTGAATAGCAGACATGCCCTAGATCCTGAAGACAGAGGACTAAGAATTGCTGTGTCCTTCGTGTAAAAAGATGACAGGCAGACAACTATTAGAGCACCACACGATGCCACACATAACAGGATGCATGCTTTGTGCTGCATAACACAAAGGAGGGCTGGCAGTCTGTTACTTTTGCTCTACATGATTCTATTACTCAACAAATTCCTTCTGCAGAGACTAGAGCCAGAACACTTTTATCTAACTTTTGCTACCATGATCACAAAATCTGTATTAGAGGATTAAACTTGCTGACTATATTTGAATGAGCAATGTATCTCTCCATTTCTTGTTGTATTAATTTTAGGCTAATGTGTGTTAGAGTGTAAGATTCATGTCCAGTTTTAATTTAATTCCTGAGGAATTCTGATGAGCATTAGACATAATGATTTATCTAAGCATAAAAGCACTTCGCAGGATCAAAGTCTAGACTTCTAAGATATAAGAGTTCGATCATTGTAGTATGAATCAGTGTCATGAATAGGGGAAGGCAAGCAAGGCATCCTTTGAATTATCCTGATGTTGGGGCCTCAAGATCTGTGTCCTATGTACCTAGGTTACTTTAACCCTAGCCTCAGCCCTGGAGTGAATAATTTAAAAGAGAGAACAAAACAAAAGCAAACATCATTAAAAAGAAGCCTACAGCAGCCAGAGAAATGGACTGAGACCAGCAAAATCAGAAAGACCTTCTCCATGCCACATTGCCTCCTTTGGAATAGCCTGACAATAAGCCTCAGTAGTTTCCTGATGCAGACACCAGGCTTAGCATACATATTGGGTTCCTTTCTTCTTTAGACTAAACTTGGTGGAAGTCACCCTTGATCAGTTCCCGGCATGGCTGCAATCAGTGAAGGACATCTCAAAGTTATTAGAATACAGCTACAGTTGAATTGGTCAATCTGTACCCTGTTTTATAATGCACCCAGGAGTAGTTTTAATTAGCTATGGTAAGGGACTCAGACACCTAAACAAATGAGGACATTTGTGTAGTCCCAGAGTCCTAAAGGCAAGACACACAATCAGAGCTAGGTAGGGCCTCATAGCAAAGCACCCAGCTTTTAGGGAGACAGAAGTCGCCATGAGAACACAGAATGAAAGTCGTTATAGAGTTGTCCGTGGGAAAGATGAGCAGGGCAAGGTGAGCAAGCTGAGCATGCTTGGACAATTGATCTGGCAGACAAGTGTAGGCGCTGCAACTCCTCATCACATGACTTGGGATCTTCCCTGGGGAGTTAGGACAGCATGTAGTGGCTCTGCTTGTGAGCGAGTCCCTGCTAAAGGAGAGATTTGAAGGCATGGTGTCTGGATTGATGAGTTTTCTTATAAAAGGCACACAATTTAGTGGGCCCGCTATTTGCTGTCTCTAAGAATTAACTAATGCTGGGAAGACCAGTCCCTTCCAGTATGAGCAAGGTCCCAAGATATGAAAACATAGGAAAAAACGACATGCTTAATGTACACCCACATTTTCATAGCTACTGTTCACTCAATTTTCAGAATTCCTGAGGACTAGAAGAGAAATGAGCTTTCTTCTCTTTCTTAGAAATGATGTGGAGGCATTAACACAGCAAAACTTACAATATCACTGCATGGGCTATAATCAGAGGCCCCTGGCTTCCTGGAGCTTTTAGTCCAGCACTATTCACAACTCTAACACTCTTTTTTTAAATGCAGAACAAAATCTCTTACTATAGTCTAGGTACATATTCCAACACTTACACTAACTCAACACCCTAGGGTTTTAATCACCCAAAAGTTTCTATAAAGGGTGCAAAAACTATGGGCTTATTTTCTTGTTGCATGTTGTGAAAGAAATAGAAAAACAGTGTACAAGTAAAAGCTATGAAATCAAACTCAGATCTCCCTGGAGACATTAAGAACAAAGTGCTAACATGGCCACTGAGCTTCTAGATGGATTTAATGTGTCAGAAACCTCTTCCCAACCAACACAGGTTGCCACATCTTTGTGCCCACTCTGTGAGGTGCAAGGCAAGATGTTTTAGAGCCAGAAAAAGCTGCCAGCTAAGGGCAAAACTGAAGAAAAGAGCAACTTACAATTACTAACATGCTAGAGGATCTGACTAACCAAAAGGCTTAAAGGACTAAATTTTGTTCAGCTTTTGTTAATAATGTTGAAAGTGTGAGAAATGGAAATTTTCTTAGTTTCAAGATATTTTAGAGGTGCAAAGTCAAAGGGACATAATTAGAAGCAACTGTTCAGAGAAAAACATGAGGAAATTTGATAACAGCGTCATGGCTGATAGATGTTAGTTTCATGTCTGCTATCGTTCCAAAGCCATGAAGGAAGTCTTCCAGAACACTGAACAATCTCTCCATAGAAATGTTCCCTAACAACCTCAGGTGCCAGAAGGAACACTCCCTGTAGACCTGCCCAGGAGGGCACAGTTGGCCTGAGGAGGTGGATAACTCTGGGAGGAAGAGGGGAAGGTATCCTTGGGATAGCAGAAAATGACCAAGCATGACCCACATGCACTGCTCCCACTTCCTTCAAGGCTTAAAAGGCCATATCCTAAAGTCTTTAGAAGGAAGATATTGGCCAATTGGCCAGCTCCATGTAGAGTGAGTTTATAAGGCTAGAATTGGACTTTTTGACAATACTGCACCACAAGGGTATCTCCACCAAGAAAAGACCCAGCCTCAAATCTCCCCATAGTAGACCTGAGGTGAGGCAAGAAAAGACACTGTCTCAGGAGGCTAAAGAAAGGAAGGCCAGCAAGGAAGTATCCTGCACCAGCTCCCTGGGGATATATAGCCACCAGACAAACCAGGGAGACCCAAACTTGAACTTATCTAAAAATAGTTCCAAGTCTGGTGTAGAGTGAACTGGTTCACAGAGAGTCCCAGGACCTTGTGATCCAGCGTGCAGTTGAACAGTGGTGAGCTAACCACTGTTCACCTATGATGCAAATCTCAGTGCCAAGAGTATCCTATAAGGAGAGAGCCTTAAGTTTTTAAGGTACATTATTTTCCCAGCAGCTACCGAGGCAGGGAGCTTCTCAGGCTTATTGGTTGAGCAGATGGGTGCCCCTCTTTTCTCAGCAGCCCAGTGGGCCTACAGAAAGACAGCTTCAGACATCCAGCTGAGGTTTCAGGCCTAGATAACCCTGTGTGGGTTATCTGCAGAAATTTGGAACTCACCTTGAAGGAGCAATCCTCATATCTCAAAGCCAAATCCTCCTGAAAGACAATCCTTGTAGTCCGGCACTTATGGTTGCTGAAACAGCAATGCTTGATTTAGGTAGATAAGCCTTCCTCAGGGATCCACCCAGAGTGAAGCTGGCACAATTCTATTACATAGGAGCTCTAGGTTATTTCCTTGTGCCAGGTTTAGCCTGTGTGTGTTCAGACCCAGGAGTTCATCCCTGCCATTATGAGAAAGACTTGTACAAAGAACAAGATTCCACAAAAGTAGAACCCAGCACTGCAAAGCAGGTGTGAGAGGAGCCATGTGAAATGCCTCCAGCTGGGGAGCACCATGGATGTGATTGAAGAGCTCATACTCCAGGTGACATGAGAGGCTCAGAAAGAGAAAAGGTTTTCAAAGTAGAAATCTGAGAGGTTAAGAAAGCCACATACCAACTTAGAGCAGACCTGAGCTCTAGGAAATATCCTCTGACTTCTTCAAGGCATTGGGGAAACAGAGGGAGGTGACTGAAGGCCATCACAAGAACAAAGGTATCCCAAAGAAATGTCTGGAGGACTATGTAGTTGGGATTGGAAAGCAAGACCAGAGTTAGTAGGTGTTGAAAGCCCATGCAAGAGAAGCTCAAGCTGCCTAACAAGGAGATGGTCTTGCTCTACACTAAGGCCCAAGCCGAGGTCTTGGCCTGCCATGTGCACCTGAAGAAGCAGAGGTATATCGTCTTTGGAGAAGAATGTGAGAAAGAAGACCAAAGAAAAAGAAGAACAGGCCAGGATCTGTGAGGATGTGATCTGAGAAGATCTGAGGTAAAAACAAGATATGGGGGAAGTCACCTCCCGGCAACTGCCCCTACCTTACTCTGTCTACTACGCGGTGCATTCATCCATCTGGGCTTGTCTCTTAGGAGACAACCCATATCGTCTTCCTTCTCTCTCAACTCCAACTTATTTTTAAATTACATTTCTTTGAAAAGGAGACTGAAGTTTCCTTTAAATAAAAACAACTATGAATGACAGGAGAATCATGAATGGCCAAGAAGTAAGCTATGATACCAAAATCTTCAGAGACAGATCTCAAATCAATAAAACGTCACTGAGGCCCTAGAGAATAAACTGATCCTGTCGCACTTGGAAAAGAAAACAACATGAAATCCCACTTTAGCTACTACTAAAAGCAACAACAAGACAGAGGCATAGCGCGACACTGCTAAAACAAACACAAAGTAAGAACTGGAGTAACTGCTGTATGACTAATTATTCACAGAATTTGAGGGAAAACAGCATCTTTATTTGCTGTTCAGAAGAATAGAAGCAAGTCCTGCTTTCTAGAGTATAACCTGGCCCTATGTATCAAAATCTTTAAAACATACCTACACATTTCTCATTAAGATTTAGGTCCCATCCTATTTCACAAGTCTGTATCATCTCCAAGGCACTTCACAGTGTATTCGTATCTCCTAGTTCTCCAGAAAGTCTAAGGTCCAGAACTATGGTCCTGTCCTAGTGAGGTACATAACCTAGAAGATAGTGGTATTCCCTGCAGCAGTCTGTAGATACCTTGTAAAAAGATGCAGACAATTTACACTACCAAAGTTATGTCTTCTGTGGCGTTCCAAGGACTGTTTTTGAGCAAGTGTGAGAGGGACCAGCACATCATTTGCCTACTCATAAGACCTTCAAAGTCATTTAAGAGTGAGTCCAAAAGTCAGAATCATATTGGGGAAGACTGTTGAGAATTGGGTCTGACTATTGGAGGGACAAAATAATAGAGATAATCACTTAGTCTTTTCAAGGTAGCAAGAATTGCTGTGAAATAATGAGTCATTAGTGAAATATGCAGCAAGGATAAAAGCTTTCTCGGGAAAATAGATCACGGATGTGTACTGAGCCAGGCCTCAACAATTCCCCTTCTCCTCTGGGATGAGTTCTGCTTATGTCCTGAACTGATGGTGACCCTTCTGTGTCAGTGTTGACACTTGCACAACCAATGCCCAGGAATAGTTTATTCCTTCTAACTTTGCAAGTCCTATTTAGTCTTCAAAACCTGTATGATTCCTCCACTCCTCTCATAGATATGGAAATTCATGTCCACTAAAGACTTAGAATGTTTATAGCAACCTGGTTCAAACAGCAAAAACCTGGAAAAAAATCTGTATGCCCATCAACAAGCAATAGGATATTCATATGGTGGGTTACTGTTTCCAATAAGGTGGGACAAGCAATGATAGTACAACAATGAGTGTTACTATAAAACATTTGATGAGTGAAAGAAATCATATATGATTTCCTTTATATGACATTCTACAATAGGCAAAACTAATATAAGTTGAAAGTAATCAGAACAGTGGTTGCCTCTGCTGCAGGGGGTTTGACAAGTGACTGAGAAATAAAATTTAAATGTTCCACATATGAATAGGTAGGGCCATGTGAATAAGGGTGTGGATTATAGAGTAAGAATTTGTCAAAATGGAGCGAACTGTACACTTAGGATGCTTTCATCTCACTGCAAGAAAATTATACCTAGCTGAAATGAATAAGTGAATGAAATTCTCACTTTGTCTCTATCCTAGAGATGCATACCTATTTTTCAGTAAAACTGAGCTTTGCTTAGGAAGAAAGGGAAGGGTCCTGCAGTGGACAATGTGTATCAGTGGTCTCCTTGGAAGCTCTAACTCCAAATCATCAAGCCTAATGAAAGATCCTTCCTGGGTACACCCCAACTCTCAAGACCCAGCTGTGTCTTCTCACTCCCTAAAATTCAGACTTCCTTGATATAGGACTCAGCTGGTCGGAGAGGACCTGTATGTTCACAGGGATCTGTGTCCTCACTGAGAACATAGACCATCTTTCTTCCATCTCCTTTCATTATCACAGCAGGCATTTGTCTGTAACACTCCAGAGAGCAGTTGGCCTCTGTTATTCATACTTGAACATCCAAGAGGCTGCATAGGTTCTTATGCTCTCTGACATCTTTCCCTAGTGTCTAACACTATCAGGAGGAACTTTCTCAGGGTGACCTGAGTTCATTATGAATGCTCTCATGGCCTTAGATTGAAAGATTCTGTGGTATCAGAATGCAGAGAGTGAGCCCATGCTAGACAGACAACCTGAGGAAGCCTGAAAGGACAGTGTAGGGCAATTGAAGTTCAATTGCTATAAAGTCCTCCTTCCATTCTACTGTCTACCAGTAAGTGTGATAGCCACACTGATGCAGCCTTTTGTACTACTTGGTCCTTGGATAAGGAGAGGGAGAAAACAGGTAATGCTAACTCACATGCTGAGACTGAGAAAGGCTGTTTTGCACCCAGGGTTTGATGGAGAAGACCTGTATCAAGGCAGCTAAATTCCCAGATTCCAGCAGACTTGAATTTCAGCATCCACATTCCACTCATATAAACTTGGACAATTAACTTCATTTTTCCTTGCTTCCATTTCAACTGTAAAAATGGAGATAATTATCGCCACTTGTTGGGAGTATTAAATGGAGATAATTTTCTCCATTTGTTGGTTGTTGGGAGAATTAAATGGATTAATTAAATGAGTAAAGTGCATAGAAGTATAACAAGCCAATAGTCATCATACAATACATGTTACTGATTATTATTAAAGGTGTCTTCTTGTTTCTGAACATTGTGTTCAAATGTGTCAAATCTCCACCAGATACCGCAGATTTCATCGGAGTCATGAGATCCACAGGGATTGAGAACCAAGGAGGAACTACACAGGAAAATAATTTCTAAATTTTCTGATTCTATAGATATTCCAACAGGATTGTGTAGTCAGGGTTTATATGGGAAAGATTTAATGGAGTAAAATAATTTATAGGATTATTTTATAATATTCACCCAAAGAGTCAAATGCAAAGAGTACAGGAAACATGTACATACACTAGAGACCCGAAGAATCCAGCTGATAGCCTTGAGCCCACTGAAACGATCTGCATGAGTCCCGCTATAGGCATAGAGCCAAGGTAATGTCTCATGCAAGGCAGTATCAACAATTCACACTGGGAAGGCCCAAAGGTCAGTGGTAGAAGCTAGAATGTCTACACCAGCAGGATGAAGGATCTGTGCCAAGAGGCTGCTAAGGGACCTGCACTATAGCCAGGAAGTGACATTCAAAGTAAGGACCAGAGCTTCCCCTGAAAAGAACCATGGCCATCCTCAGTGATAACGAGGAACCAAGCTCCTCCAAGGATGAGAGCAACTGAATTCATATCAGGAAAACCAGTGTGATAAGCATCTGTAGGAGAATCAACATATCACCATCTTTCCCTTTAGTTCTTTTTTATGCTGTTGGCAACAACCCTCAGGCAGGCCATCCACTCCAAGGACCACTCTAACTCAAGTCAGCGGGGTGTTAACAAATTGACCATTAGTTAATCCACCACAAGGACTGACAGTATTCCCTTTCCACACAACCACAGCCATTACTTGAAAGTTCCCACCCACAATTAAATCCCTCCCAACACACATGTGTAGTATTACCAGCTGCATGCAGATCCCAATTTTACAAAATTTCCAAAATACTCTCCTTCTCTGCAGGAGGTTTACACTGAAGACCATTTCTATTAAAACATTTATCTTTGTTTTTGAGTCTTTATTTTTCCTTAAAAGTCTTTCCGTGTTAACTTGTGGTTTGTTTGCTTATACATTTAATTGACTTGAGCAATTCCAACTGTATAAGTCACTTTCCTTGGACATATTTTCAGCACCTCCAATTTAAAGAGAAGAGTTTTAGTTTGGCTTACAGTTTCAGATGAGTCAGTCCATGGTTAACTAGCTGCCAGGAAGAAATAGCATGGTGAAGAGGAACGATGCTCACTACACAGCAGCCAGGAAGCAGAGACAAAAGTGAAGATCTAAGGACAAAAATACACCCATCCAGGTCACACCTCCACGGGCCCTGATCTTTTGATCAAATCTCATCTCCTATGAACTTGCCAATGGATTAATCCACTGATGAATATAGTGCTCCATAATCCAATAACCTTATAAAAATCCTACCTCTGAACATACAAGATTTTGGAGGGAGATTAGCTTAAACCATAATATTCTTCTCTTAGTCCCTTAAAGGATTCGTGTCCACTTCATGATGCAAAATGCATAGCGCTTCTGAAAGAACTGCCAAAAGTCTTGACAATTTCAGCAGCTACAGAGTCTTTACTGAGACCTCAGAAAAACCCTTTGTCATAATCCCCTGTAAAAGTATAAAAGAAAGTTAAATACTTCTAACATACAACAGAATAGGATGAGCATTCCCATTTCCAAAGAGAGGAATGCAGGAATAGAAAAGTGTCAGACTAAAGCAAGACCCAAAACCACCATGGCAAATATTAATCTTGGTGGCTCCATGTCCAGTGTCTGAGGCAACTTTTGATAAATTGTGATCCATGACATCACAACTCTTTTCTGTTCTCTTTTTTCTTTGAGACAGGGTCTTACACAGTTAAAGCTGATCTTCAATTCACTCTGTAGCCCAGGTTGGCCTTGAATTCATGGCCTTCCTATCTCAGCCTCCTATGTGCTGGGATTACAGACATTCCCCACCATGCCTAGGTATCCCACAGCTCTTTGCATTACACATGCATGAAAAGCCAGTACCACATGTATGGCACTAAGGCTTGCTACCACCTAAAACAATAATGAGGTTCCTTGAGCCATGGTTGTAGAGACATCTAAGTGCATGGGTGGTTAAACTTAGAGAAATATGTTCTCAATTGTTTCCATACATTCAGACTGTCCTTGGCCCTCTCCCCTCAAAGTAAAGTCAAAGGGTTTATCCATTTATACCCATAAGGTTGTGGTGAGCAGAGTCTGGTCAATCCCTGAGATGCCCTTAAACCATATTTCCTATTGTTCCAATGCAAAGTATTTGGCCTTTATTTTAATGCCACTAATGATTTAGCAACCATACTCTCCTTAGCCTTAACTTTATAGGCACTTCCTTCCTGGGCAAGCTATTAAATTTTCCCTTCTTTTGGCTCAGAATTTTCCTCCTGATTCTCACCCTAAATATGGCTAAAAGTACCCAGCAGTCCCCAAGCCACAGCCTGAGCATTCAGCTCCCTTGAAACTACTCCACCAGATTCATCAGTTTACCTTTTTTATTCATCTTCAAAGTCTCAGGATATGGGAAAATATAGATAAATTATTTGCTAGAATATAATATACATGGTTTCTGGTCCAGTTTCTAACAGAGTCATCATTCCCAAATAAAATAGTAAGAGCCTGTCCTTTACTGTTCACATTGCTATCGCCGCTGTCTTCTCAGTTACTACCAGGATCACTAAAAGCTCTATGTACAGCGTTATAAGACTTCTTTAGCTAGAAGTCTTACTTAGACTCCAAACTTTTCCAAACTCCTCTTTTACACCAGTTCCAAAGGCTCATGTACCACACACGGTCAGGTATAATGCAACGACCCGATGTTCCCATACCTGTTCTCTGTATTCGTCCCTTTCCTACCGCTGACTCCCACACTTTAAAGGAAGCGAGATTTACTTTGACCTCTGGTTTCAGCGTGGTGGAAGGGAGTGGTGGGGGAAGCTCCTCGGTCCAAGGCAGTCGTGAGACAGAGCGAGAGGAAGAGCTGGGGATAGGAACTCACCTTTGCAGCTCAGCTCCCTTGTGCCCGCTCTTGGCTAGAGCCCAACTCCTAACATGTTTGGCCACAAGCTCATCAGTAGAGTCAGTCCATCTCACAGGTGTAAAATAATGTGTGTCCTTTCCACAACATAAACAGTGCAGTGAAATTTTAAAGCAATTAGCACTGAAAACATAATTACAGGGAAAATATGAGAAAATGGTTTTTAAATATATACTTTTAACACTATTTGACCCTATTCTCTGCATTTGTATTTTAATTCTAACAACTCAGTGTTAGAAAATATGATATTTAATTCTTTTGATTCTCATCTGTGTGTATTTATCCAGGAGCAAAGATATAGAAGTGAAGAATTTGTTTGATCAAGAGACATATGTCATATATATTTTTAAAAATTTCTATTTCCCCATTCTTTTTTATAAACCGTGAGGCCTTTTGGTCCATAGTTTGACAAATGTTAGAGTTACAAAAAGGCCACTCAATCCTGATAGTCGTAGTAATTTCTGTTCTGTAGATTCAGTTTGATGAGACGCAAAAGTTTTATTTTGTAGAAAATAAATTGAGTGCATGACTTTTGGCTGCTGCGATGGCCTCCATACTCCATGTTTCTTTCCCAGAACTACCAATTTAATTATGATAAGTATGGGGTTATTTGGGATGCATTCAAATACTGTATATGCATGCTTACTTGATGACCACTTCTGCAGTACTAATAACTTTGCACTGATTGTGTTAATAAATTAGTTAGACCTATAATACCATTAGGAATGTCTATGCATCTTTTTGCTTCTGTTGGAAAGTCTTCCATTGGACTTCAAAGGTGAACTCTACTAAGCTGCCAGTTCATTCTTCATATGTTTTAAGAACTCTCTGATCTATTTAAATATATTCTTATTTCATTCATTTATTTACTGCTGCATATTTTGTGAATATTTTGTAAGAAACATTGCAGTGGTTTAGAAGCTTATTTGGTAAATCATTAATTGACTATATCAATCACCTAATTAAGTGTTGTAAAATGTTTAGATGGTTTATTTTCTTTTAAAAAAGTATATATAAATTGCAAACTAGAGTAATAAAAATTAGCAATATAGTTATCTTGTTATTAAATCAGTGCTGTTAGAAGTGAGCATCAGGAAATGGTGCGTGAGTTTGACACCTCTCCTGACATACATGTAATATTATGCTTTTTCCTCTCAAATAGCTTTCAGATCATTGCACATACAGAATGCAATTACCGAAAGGCAGTACAGGCATGACTTTTAAAGGAATATGACGCCCCAAGCAGTCAGTCACTATATGAGATGTAATGAAATGCTATGCCTACAGTTAAACTTAGGGAAATAAAGAAGCAATTTCTGAGAAATGCACAACGCTTATGCTGTGAAGATTTTTGTTCAGCATGGGGTTGTACGGTGTAACTGTCAGAGATCTTTCTGTTTGCTGACTTTTTACCTGCATTATATGTAATGCCTATTGTGCATCTTTCCCCAAGGATTAGAAGAAATAATAGCAGCAGTTTGCTGCACCGAAGAGGTTGGTACTTTAGAAGTTAAGCACCCTTGTTCCTCTTCCCTTAGCCTGCTGGTGCTAGAACAATGCACTTGGCAAAAGAACACTCTTCTTGCTCTTTTCTGTTCCCTTAAATGGCCACACTGACAGCAAAGTTACACTGAGATAACTTCAAAAGTTTCAGGGTGCCGATCAAGTCAGCCAGCCTTCACTTTTGAGCAACCCTAGAACCAGACAGGGAAAGAAAGCAAGAGAGTCTGAAGCTGTCTGTCCCCACACAGAGTTCACTGTCAAGCGAGAGCCTTCCTTTCCTATGCTCCTTACTACGTCCAGGGCTGAAGCACCCGGGAAACTGCAGAGGGTCAAAAGGGTCAGCGTGAAATGCTTATCTTACTTCCTTATTTTTGTTTTCAGAAATGTATTTTCCATGAATGTGGCAAAAGCATCACTCAGAGCAGAAAGTCCCAGGAGGACCAAGAAGGGTTCAGCTGGCTTCCAGAGGCAGAGCTTGGCTTGAACCGGGAAGGGAGAAGATTCCATGTCAAAACTCGTCTCTTATAAAAGCTTAAAAATTCTTTTTTTGCTCTAACAAAGCAGCCAAATGAAACATTTCCATCCCTATGATTTCCCATCTGCAAGGTAAAGTAACCATTTTTCTTGGTTATAATTCACATTTAAGGAACAGATAGACTGTAAGTACAACAATTATTTTAAGTGTGTGATCATTTTAACCATCAAGGCATCATTTCATTTCCTTGTGAAAGTACTTACAGAAGAATCATTTTTAAAAACCGCTTTCAGAACTTCTTAGTTTGACTCCTTCCACTTCCTTCTTTGACCTGTGAATCCAGAAATGAAGATACCAACATTAGCTGGGAAAGTGAAACCTCTCCTAGATATTTAAGGGCTCAACTCCCAGTTAGTTTTACACAGGGGACAACTATTCCATATTTTCTGATCTTCTACATAATGTATCTGAAAAGAATTTTAAAGATACTATAGATTATTTTTCTTTGTACCAGTGTATGACTTACAATTAATTTGAACATATGTAAACATGTACACATGTTTTGCTTTTCATTTTCAAATAAGATTAGCATGCAACAAATTCTCTTTATCAGTCATTTAAATAACTTAAGGGCCCATTCCGGGAATCTACGTGCACTGCCATAATTTCAAATGGCATGAGAAATCTTTCAGCCAGCTTAATATTTAGAGGCTGCAGTTCTGGTGACATAATAATTTCAAGATGGTAGATAAAGTAATGCCGGCTAGAGTCTCTTGACTCAGGAATATCCCTTTGCAGATTATAATTATTAAAATGTGTTTTTCAATAACACATTTTAAAAAGATAATTTTATCCATCATGGAAAATTACAGTAAGACAAAGGCTAAATGTGATCTGGGGATTTGACTATTTATATCAAAACTGTCTAAAAGTCAATGTTAAGGATAAAATCAACTTTAGAGTTCTAAACTCAGTAAGCTCAGGGTTTTGACAGGTTTTCCCCTCCTGCTATCAGGTACAGAATAGATTTTAAAAAAAAATGGACATATCTTAAAAATCTCTCATTCAAAGCAAGATTACAATCCCATGCACAATAGAACAAACACTGTAAACCAAAGGGCAGAGCTATTGGTCTGTCACTAGCCAAGCCTTGGGTAGGGGTTCCGGTAAGTCAAAGGGAATACAAAGTGTTCTTCACCAGAGTGAGAAGCAGAGCTGGACTTACTAGAAGTTGGTGGCTGGGAGGCTATGTAAGGTTTCTAACCTCTTTAAGAACGTTTAAAATACAAAGCTGGATGTGATGGTGCAGGCACACATTCCAGCATATGCAAGGCTGAGGCCAGAGTTCAAGACTATCATGGGTTACATACACAGGAAGTTCAAAGCCAGCCTGCATGATATAGGAAGACCCAACTCAGTGAAAAATAAAAATAAATAAACATACAGTGAATGTAACATAAAATGAAAACACAGCCTGTGACTAAATACTGTCTAGAATAACAAAGTAAATTCAAAATGACTTGAGATGATTGCCTGTCCTGTAAAGAGCTCAGAAGTCATTTGTTCCTACCGTGTAACAACAAAAGTCAAATAACTCAGATGATCAACTACTTTTTTGTACACAGCAGAGGGTGGCTCAGAGAAAACATCCACAGTGAAATCTTCTGGAAGGGATAAGGTGTGAGGCACAACCCCTGAATGCCTAGAGGCTGAGTGTGGAGGGTGTGGGAGTAAGAAATGCTGGGGCAGGATCCTAGGCTAAGGGAGCTCCGCACTGTCCTGTACTCCACAGTCCAGGAGCCTCCCCAGTTGCTCACAATGAAGCACAGAGAAAGGGCTCCTGTCAGGGCTTCAAAGGGTAGGGAGGATTAATCATTGCATTTAATAAATGTGGAGCACTCTCCACAAAACAAACTTATACTCCAGGGAAATGTCATTTTATCATAGCCACAGCCTATCTCTGGAAAACCACCTCTGCCACTCCAAATCCTCTAACCTCTGGTCTACCTATGAAGGGGCATCAGGGAACTCTGAGAGTCACAGCCCAGGATTACAGGCCCACTGAAGACTGCAGTAAAACCATAAGATTATAAAATATCCCTTTCCATGTACACACACACACACACACACACACACACACACTTCTCCTAGCACTTTAGCAGTACTGGAGTAGAATAGCAATGGATTGTACAGAGCCAGAGCAAGGTGCGTGACTCTGAGAAGTACGTAGCAAATCCCAAAGTCAAGAGAGAAGACAGAAAACAAGGACACTGTCGTCATTTGAACCTCTGCCACCGACAGCAAGAGCAAACATTAAACACAGCTCAAATTCTTGCCAGATTAACATAAACTCTCACACTAAAGTCTGTTATGGTTTGTGCCTGCATGACCCCCCAAATCCTCATGCAGTCATGGAATGGGATTTTAGAGTTTTCATTGATTGGGTGTGAGTGCTACACCCACCCTGGGGCAGATAGTTTGCACATGCAGGGAGAGGAAGAGGCTGCTTGCCGCCATTCCTCCCTTTTGCTCTGGTTGTTTTTGCTGTGTTCTGCCACCATGAACATTTGCCCTCTGCCATGTGCCACTCTGCCTCAGAACCAGCCAAGTATGGACTGAAACCTCCACAAACTGTAAGCTAAATAAACCTTTCCTTCCTTCATTTTGGGCATTGGGTATTTTGTCTCAGCAATGAGAGAAAAGTAACCTTCAAGACAAAGTCCTATCCCTCAATACCTCACTGCTTGTTACCTAATACAGCACACCTGGCTTTTAACAACAGAAGTACAGGACAAGCATAGAGAATAGGAACATACGTGGCCATGCACATCCTCACATACCTACACACATACCCAGAGTGTACATGGGAGAAGTAAGCATAGGAATCAGAATCAGATATGATAAATGTTGGAAGAAGCAGACAGCCTCTACACTATGAGTACTATGTCCTATAAGATCTTTAATAAAACAATTAGAGCACAAAAACAGATTGCTTATGTAAGAAGAGAAAAACTCTAGTGGTAGATAAAAGTAAATGTACTCCCAATCATTTTTAAGTGAAACTTCAAAAGCTCAAGATTTAAAAGGCAAAAGAGAACAGAGTCCTCTTCATGGCTGTGGTGAGGTAGTCGGAGGGATGGCGGAGCTGAGCCACGTCACCTTCCCGGAGATGTGGGCACCCAAAAGAAATCACCTGGGGAAAAATCACTCTTACCTTGATTTTTCATCTCCAGCTAAACTTTTATTCAAAAGTTGGCATCAAATAAGAATGTTCTGATGCATACAAATATAAAAGTGAATTTTGTACCTTAGACTTTCATGGCGTGGTCTAGACCATGAAATACTTCTCAATACAGTTTAAATAATTATTGTGATACGGTATATGATCTCTCTCTACAATACATGTAAAAATGGTAATCCCCCAAAGCCATATGTATGTAAAATGGAAATACTCTTAAATAACTAATGGGTTAAAGAAAAAAATACAATGAAATGATAAAATATTTGCAACTCAATGACAACAACTAAGCAACACATCAACATTTGTGGGATGTTGCATACATGGAACTAGAGATGAAAAGCTTTTTAAAAACTTTTTAAAAAGCATGGTAGGAATCTCCACACTGATTTCCGTAGTGGTTTCACCAATCTACACTCCCCCCAGCGGAGTGGAGTAGGGTTCCTTACTCCCCACAGCCTCTCTATTCATTATTGGTTGATGTCTTGATGATAACCATTCTTTCTTGGATGAGGCAGAATCTCAGCATTGTCTTAGTTTGCATTTCTCAAGTGACCAATGATGTTGAATATTCTTTTCATATTTATTTGCCATTTGTATTTCTTCATCTGAGAAGTGTGCATTCATCTCAGATGCCCATTTTTTGACTGGGTCTTTGAATTGAGGGCCTGATTTCTTTTTAATTCTTTATATGTTTTATTGGTTTTGTGTTGTTTTGTTTTTGCCTTTGTTGTTCTTTTGTTATTTTTTTCTCTTTAAAATAAAAAAGATGAAAAAAATAAATAAATAAATTAAGGCTGGCCATGGTGGCACATACCTGTAATCCCAGCATTTGGGAGGTTGAGGCAGGAGGATCACGGCAAGTTTGAGAACACCCTGGACTACAAAGTGAGCTCAATGCCATCCTAAACTGCAGTGATACCCTGTCTTGTAAAGACAATCAATCAATCAATCAATAAGGTAAATATTCAACTCAAGCTAGAAAAAGAAATTAGTATGAATCAAAAGAAGGAAGAAGGAAGGAAATACAGAGATAAACTTAAAAAGTAGGGAAAATCCAATATACTCAGCCAGAATGAGGCTGAGTCTGAAAACAGTGATGAAATGGACTGCCTGAGACAGACCGAAGGGGAGAGAGGAAGGCTGGATGGAAAGCAAATCAATGATGGAAAAAATCAGGACAGAACTGAATGTGAAATAAGGGTAGAGTTTTCTAAAATTAATTTTAAAAACGGCAATACATTTCACAATTTAAAGAAAGCAGAATGATGGAAGAGTACGAATTGTCAGGATGGACTGAAAAATAAAACCTGCAATTGGTTACAAAGCAATGATGATTAAAAATTAAATCTTATTTCTTCTGCTTCTCCTACAGCTAGTACCACTCATCGCCCTCTCAGGGTCCTATTGTGTATCAGACGCCGTGCTCGGCTTTTAGACTCAGCCGTGAACGAAACGAACAAAGAGCTGCCTTTATGGAGCTGAAATTCTAGCGAAAGGTAGCAATAAACTAAAAACAGAAGTAAATTACATTTTATATAAGAAGGCCATGGAGACTCTGAGAGGAAAAGGAAAGAGCAGGGTAAGGGGAGGCTCAGGCGCAGGGGCGGCCTGCGGGGGGAGGGGTCTCCGGGTCTTGGGCAGAGCCCAGGGAAGCCCCGCCTGACTGTGGAGGGGGGGAGTCAGCATACTGACAGCTACAAGAAAGAGCTGGATCAGAACCCATCACAGGAAGGTGCCCAGCACATTCCAGGCGTGACAGAGGGGACCTAGACAAGGGTGAGGGAACTGACCGGCCAAGGGGAGAAGAAGATGAGGTCGCATCGGTAGAATTTTATTGCTACGTTATTTCCAAACTGCCATGAAGAGATAACCTTTCAAACCTGTTTCAGGGAACAGCAAAAGGGGTTAAAAAATACTCAGCGTTTTTATGAAATTGATTTAATCTGGACACCAAGATTAGATACGTGGAGAAGCAGGTAATTACAGGCCGATCAGACTCACAAACTTAGACAAAAAATCCTAATACAATATTGGCAAATCAAAGCTAATAGTGTGTCTAGATTTAATCTTGCCTAAGAAAGATTTTCTTGAAAATGCAAGGCTGGTGCAACAGCAAAGAAGCAAAAAGAAAAACACAAAACAAAACAGAAAAACCTTACCAATGCAGTGTATTAATAAATTAAAGAATGAAACCTACAGTCATCTTCGTAGGTGGGTCATGGTAGTTGGGAAGGCGGTTGAACACACACTGAACATGGCAGACTTCCCCTGCTATGGTCAGACTGAGCAATGCTCAGTGGCCACTGCTGGCTGCAGTGATGAGCACACCGGATGCAGATGCAGGCGGGGCTGGGCTCACAGCTGACACCCTTTCTAAGAACTACCCCCTGCCAAGGAATCCCCTTGCCTGACTCTGTACCGCTTCCCTGTTGTAATCCACTTCTAGTGACAGATTGAGGTAGAAATACAGGGTGAGGCCCAGAAGTGTATTTCAGACCACCTAGCTACAGAGCTGTCTGTGAAACAGGCTGAGGTTTCTCCTGCCTCACAACTGAAGTTCTTCCTGTGCACCACCCCTCTTCCTCATTCCCTTAAGTGCTGTTCTGAAGAACACATTCCAAGACAACCTGCACATGGCCCTGCGTGAACAGTTGTTTCTCAGGAGCATTGGCCTTGGGAAAATATCTCTCTTGCCTTTTAGTACCCCATATCATAGTGCACCTGATATACAATTCTATTTCTTAGGAGACAGAGTCAGGGGACAGGATAGAACTCATAGCATTCCTGGGCCCTGCCAAGTATCCCATATCACACACACACACACACACACACACACGCACGCACGCACGCACACACACACACACACACACACACACAGAGTGACCAGCCTTAAATGACTGGCACGGCCAATGGAGCACTCAGAACCAGGCAAGCTGTGAGCCTCTCTCTTGCAAATTGGACTGTCCCACAAGGTGTCTGTACAGTGCTGTTTCTCCTATGGATTGGATTCAGGACCCCAAGCAGCAGGCACGAATTAAAATGACACTACTGATTACTACACCTCTTGAGCAGGCCTATATTTTGTAGTTTTTCGTTCAGTGATTCTAGGCACTGCAGCTCTAGAGAAGGGAGAAAATGCTTTCTGCCAGTGGACACAATTATTTCTCTAGGTCGGTAGAATCCAGCGTACCTTTTTACCTATTTCAATCCTAATGTCATTGAATGAATAAGAAAGAAACCCGCACAAAAAAGGAAGTAATACAAGTGTGAACGGTGGTAAGAAATCTCGATTTACCAAGGCGAAATAAGAGTCGTCACGCGAAGCTGTTCCCAAGTCTGCCTCTCCTTTTCCTAGGAATATAGCAGGATCCATTTCCCCCAATTTTTACATTTACACATGGACTTGTTTGCCTGGTGAATGGACCAAATCCAGTGAAACGTTGGCAGAATATATATTGAATTGTTTGCCTTGTATTTTTGATCCTTCAGTCGTCATGGAAGATTGTTTCAAACTGGTCCTCCATCAGCTGGAGGCTCAGAGAGACCGTGATGAGCAGAGCCCCCTGCTGGCACAGGTTGGTTATAGGACAAGAGCAACAAACGTTGAGCATTAAATAATTGTTTCTGCTGCAGTGTGGCTTACTTTGAAAAACCAGACTGCTATACAGTGGGAACAAGGAGAGCACATCTGGAGACCCAAAGATTCATGTACTTCCTCCGTCTTGGTGAAAGCATTGTAGGAGGCCACAGCAACGCCACACGAGCACGACTGCCAAGGACTCAGCCTGCTAGGACCAAGTTCCATCATCCTAGTGGGTGAAAGGCTCTCACCATGGTGTGGCTGCCTGAGTAAGTGCTAATCGAGTAGTGTTCACAAGGTAATGCAAGTCAAGTGGCTTCAGTGCAGTTGCAGAAGTCAGGCGTGTAGTATGTCTCTTTTGTTCTTTGCTATGTTATACATATGTTTTGTATGAAGGCGTGATAGTTAATATCAAGTAAATACCTTTTTGTAACCAAAGATGACCTGTTATTACACAGAAATCTTGAACTTTTAGTAGAATACACTAACACTGGAATTTGGGGGAAGGATGACTATAGTTTCTATTTCTGGGAGGGATAGTTTCAAAGAGGTGAGAGGAATATTTTATGATATTTAGTGTTCCTGGGAAATTTAATTATGGGAGAGGGCTAGGCCATGAAGCTAGGTCAGGAAAAGATACAACCTAGTGGATATTTATGTTTATGCCTGGTGTGCGTGCATGCGTGTGTGTGTGTGTGTGTGTGTGTGTGTGTGTGTGTGCATGCGCACGCATGCATGGCCGCTAATATACTTCTTGTGTTTGGAGAATTACTACATCAGGAGTCATGTATCTCCAACTAGAAGCTAGTTCCAAGTTTCTCATCCTCCTTGACATGAAACACAAGTATGCAGAACTGGGTCCTCAGTGTAACCACATAAAAACTGTGACATTTGGGATGAGTGGCTATTCTGGACAGAACATCTGAAGAACTAGTGTTTCTGTAGAGTGGTTCTTATAGAGCTGAAGACCCATTACTGGTGACTGCAACCATCTAAATCTAACTCTCTGGTCTTCTGGGTGAACAAATGATTTGTTTGATATTCTTAATAAATTTATTTTATGCTTAACCTAACTAGAGTAGATTCTGTTGTTTACAAATAAAAAACACTGGCTAAATCAACCATACATAGGCAACTTACATAAAGGGAAAGGAAATGTCCAGGGAACATTTTGGAAGATGCTTACCTGCAACAATAATAAGAAAATTAAGTTTAATTTAATACTGAGATATCACTCCATACTTAACACCCCATTAAAATGTCAGACAGCTCCTAGTGTTAATAGAACTTGTAGAAATAACTTTCACAAATTTGCTTCATTCTCTTTGGAGAATGTTTTCGGCAATATCCAACAAAGTTGAAGATGACCTGATAATTTCACTTCTAGAAATACATTCTAAACTCTCCTTTGTGTTCCCACAGTTATATGCAAGTATGTTCATCAGTGTGTTACTCCAAAAAGAAAATTAGTGAAATTATGGTACAGTTAATTACTGCATACTAAATGACATTTTAAAATTAATGAGCAAGAGCTACATAAATAAACTCTGAAAACATATTTGGAATTCAAAATCTAGCCAGGTGTGGTGGTGCTTGCCTGTGATCTCAGCACTCAGGTGGCTGAAGCAGGAGGATCACTGTGAGTTTGAGGCCAGCCTGGGCTACAAAGTGAGTTCAAGACCAGCCTGAACTGCATAGTGAGACCCTATCTCGAAAAGACCAAAAGAAAAGTGGAATTCAAAATCCAAGTTGCAGGGTAGTACTTAAAACATGATTCCATGGATACACAGCTTTAAAACAAAAAACTAATAAAGGATATTACTGACCTTGGCTTTATATATACAAACACAATTAAAATATAAACAGAAAAGGTATGCACCAACTTTAGAGTAATATCTAAAATGCAAATTTAAAAAAACTCTAGAGGGGATGGATAGGGAGCTTGGTTATAGTTTCTTACTTTTCAGTATGTTTAAAATGTTTCAATTTTAATAAAAGAAAGCAACAGTTGTTCCTATGATGTTCTCATATTCCTAATGAATTTAACCTTGTAACTACATTACAGCTCTTTTTCAATTAAAGTAAGTAAAGCACTAGAATTTGAAGTTCATTGATTCCACCAAAAGACATAGTCTTCATGGATAAAAAGCAACTTCATTTCAGGCATTACTTCTTCACACATCAAACTATGGAAAGTAGGTCTTGGCCTGAATACACACCTGAGGATTGAACTATGAGGAGAATCACCCATACCTGTGACTAGCTGATACTGTCACTATTTGAGAGCATTGTTGAGGAGCTTAACCTAGAGTTTTGTGATATAAGGGTTTATTTAAAAATAAAAGCAAACATTATGTACAAAAATGAGAAAACAACTCCAATAAACTGAAACTTAGATCCTCCAGTCAATCATATCAATTGAACATAGGTGAGGTATGCCACTGCACCCATGCACACATGCAAAACGATTACTACAGTCAAGTGTACACATCTGTCATCTATCATCCTTCGTGTGTGTTTTTGCCTTTAGAAAATCTACTACTTTAGAATGTATTCAGCTTCATACAATGGAACACTATTAACTATGGTCCTGCTCCTACACATTAGATCTGTAGACTTTTGGTTCTGAAAATAATCTACATGTAGCGCGGGGAGCAAGTATTGAGTTTACATTTTTCAAACCCTCATTTGAGTTGTCTTTAAAGATTATGTGACTTTGATTAAGTTAATCTTTGTAATCTTCATTGTCTTTATCTGAACTAAAGAAATAATGACACGACAGGACCACAGACTATAAAGAAAGATGTATTATAAAAGATGTACATGAACTGGGTGTGGTGGTACAGTCCTGTAATCCCAATTATTTAGGAGGCTGAGGCGGGAGGATTGCAAGTTCGAGGCCAATCTGGGTAACTTAGTGAAAGCCTGTCTAAAAATAAGTAAAAGAGTTGTGTACATGCTCATGGTACAGCATCCCTATATTTCATTCCCAACACTGCAAAAAATGTATAAATATTTGTAAAGACACAAAAATTGCTAATGTTTACTGGTTAGTTGTAATATACTAAGCATTTTGAAAAGTAGAATTCTTAGTCTTACCCTCGGCACACCTTTACAAAATGTTGCTACAAACATAACCCCATGCATAGCTTCACATTGAGGCTAACTCTAAGCACAAGAGCTCAACAGCAAGTTGTACACTGGCCTAGTGAAGGCATCATAAAAGTCTCAGGAGCTTCTGTATGAACGCAAGTCTCCTGTGAGAGTTCCCACTTGGAATTTATCCTTCCCTTGCTATCTCTTTTACTTAATCTAGTTTGAGTTCATATCATGCGAGTAGTTCTGAGCTGTAAGAAGCCAGAAGAGAAGTGCCTGAAACTTCAAGGTCCATTCCTGGGCTCCTCACCGCTGGAAATGTTTTCAGTTTTTCCCAGGATTTCTGTTTCTTTCTGTCTTGCTTGTGAACTGAACTCTTTGTGATTTCCTGTCCTCCAGCTCCATACATTTTGTTATTTGATTTTGCTTCTAATTTATGAAGCCATTTTCCTTGCAGAAGCTGAAATCTCTAATAGAAGAACCCAGTCCACTTCCCCACAGTATCATGCACGACAATCCTCCCAAGAGCAGTAGCTCTTTCCTGCCCTTGTCCTGGGAGTACAGATTTGCTTGTTTTGGGGCTCCAGCTACAGATTAGTCATGAAAAACTGAGACTCCAAAGCAAAGACCAGCAGCAAGTAGGTGATTTCTTCAAAACCAGACAAGAAATCACTCTTACTTGGAGAATAAATTATATATACATTATTGATAAAAATAACACATTCCATTGGGTTTACCAAATTAAGAATTCTTACTTTATATTCCATGCATGTAGGATTCCACTCCAGAAGACTTCCACACCAAACTGGTAATGGCTTCTCTCCTTGCAAGGAAAGAACAAGCCATGGTCATAGATGGGTCAGCACACATAGTTCAGCTTCTGTCCCTGCTAGGCATCAGTCCAAGAGAGTTCAGAGGCTCCAAGGAAAAAGAAAGGTATACAAAGAATTCTAAGAAGGGGTCTGATTAGCACCAAGGGTGCTTTAAGCTCATGGTGCATAGGGTTTCTCTGCATTAGAGCAGCATTGCATAACTTCCATAGAATACTGGTCCCCTTCTGGGGGAAGAGAGTTTCTTCTTAGAGACACACATTTGTAGATTAAGATATAGGAGACTATAGGAAGTTTCCTTTATGTAGTCTGTTCTGCTTGCTTTATGTAGTATTTCCCCAAACTTTTATGATATAAGAACACATCATTTCATGCCATATTTTTAACATTTCCAAAGAAGGTATTTTGGAAATCTCAGTTGCTCTCAGGGCCTGTATGTCCTATAGTCATATTAAGGAATAAATATTTGAAAATTGCTTCTTTCTCAGTAACCTATTCATTTGATTATATGTACCTGGTTGTATTAATGAAAAAATTAAAACAGCACAATAGCCATATACATAGGAATATACATGTAATATGTTTTATCTTTTTATAAAATATTTTGTGTCTAATTTTTTATCTTTCCTCTTTACAAATACACTTAAACATATTCTTTCTATGTCTTTCATCTTTAGATCAGTGGATTGATTCTCTTTAAAATGATATGGCACAGCCAGTCACAGTGGTGCAGCCCTGTAATCCCAGCACTCAGGAGACTAAGGGAGGAGAATCGCAATAAGTTTGAGGCCAGCCTGGGCTACATGGCAAGACCTTGTCTCAAAACTTTTTAAAAAATGGCGTGGCATCAATTATGGAGACCTATGAAATACTCATTTAAATTACAATGAAATCTAAGCTGCTTTTATTTTTCTAACTTCATACAGAAGTACTGGCTCAAGTGAGATAAGCGTTCTCACCTTATAATTTCATGGCTGTTCTAGTCACCCACTTCCAGTGCAAGGAAAGGGAAGAGAAGGTGCAGACCAAGAACATAATCCACAACCTACGTGTTGTACTCACTCTCACACTCCATGAATAAGAACAGTCGCATGACTATTAGCTTCAAAAATAAAGCTGGGAAGTACAATTACTCGCTTGGTGACCATGTGTCTAAGAAAAAAAGGGAGGACAGAATTAGAGTTGGGTATCAGCCTGGGACTTCTGCAGCCTGTTACAGTGTCCGCCACTGAACAACATGCATGCTTTTCTTCCCAGACACATGCCCTCCACCCCCAGGAAAACAAAACCAAGCCCTCTCTAATTATGCCTCCATTCTGAAGTGCTGGGATTCTGAGGATCTATAGTTCTCCTCTTCA
The DNA here is from genome assembly GCA_004027595.1 of Dinomys branickii. Classification (NCBI taxonomy): domain Eukaryota; kingdom Metazoa; phylum Chordata; class Mammalia; order Rodentia; family Dinomyidae; genus Dinomys; species Dinomys branickii. Next base: position 130,512 of record PVLD010001314.1, on the reverse strand, counting down.
GCTCCCAAACATCTTTCGTCAGGGCATCTGATGATCTAAAGGAACATTTGCCAGTTTCCATCTACAATGCACAATGGTGGAGTAAGAGCAGATTAACACTGTGAAGTCTCCTTTTCAGAAATGTGAAAGAACTGCAAACATAAACTTGATCACAGCAATGAATAAACACTGCTGGACAGGAACTAAAAAGTCTCTCAGCTCTGGTTATGAGGTAAGTTCAGAGGTTAGACCTGGCCTGCTCTCTGGGAAGGACTGGTCTGTTCATTCTCCTTACTGCTTCTCACCCACGCCCTCATGAGGCTCTTTCTGCTGTATCTAATCGGAAGTGGATGGTGGAGGGTGTGTGCTTGGAGTGGGGACGTTGGTTGATAGTGGTCTTAATAAGAATCCAGCTGGTGCCATTTTGAGAAGCCAAATGCTCTGTAGACCAGTGCTGTGACCTACAATTTCCTCACAAAATTATTAGGTCTCTGATCTATTTGATATCAATGAGCATAAGGTCCAAATTTCACACAAAGTTCTTTTCTAGATGCCTTTAAAAGTCTACCATGAGTTCTTTTCTAGATGCCTTTAAAAGTCTACTCTTCCCTTATCTTAATGAAGATTCCTTGTGGACATTTGAATGAATTTTTCTTAGTAAAATACTAATATTAATCTGATTTTCTCACTGAAGTCTTTATTGTTTAGTATGGCTGAAAGACTTCATGGCAGGGCTTGGTGAAAATCTCCTAGTAAATACCATTATGCCCTGCTCTTTGTGATTCAGAAGGACTTGTATTTTCCAGTGCTGCTTTCAAATTTCCCAACTTTTGCTTACATTCATCTTCTTCTTGTTATGCCTTTTTAAAAGCAGCATGGAACAGATAATGCACCATAACATTCTGCTTCTTCAATTGCTTTCCATAGAATTATAGTAGCCACAGGTACTTGCTTTGCTTTCTAAGTTGTCATGAATTAATTTTACCTAGTAATTTGTTACAGCATAACAAGTATCACCAGCTCTCCAGTCTGGAATATCTATTTCTTCACACCTACGGGTTAGAATTGAACCAATGACCTATATTTTAGGATTTTATTATATCAAAATCCTACTTCTAGCTACTACATCTAAGCAATTATACCAAACTGCTCAAACAAGATGACATGTCTACTTCACTTTCATAAAACAATACAGTATGGTAGGCAGTATCGGTTCTATGGAGTGATCCAGGTGCCTGGCTAATGGGAAATTCTGCCAGTTCCTCAGGTTTACATAAGATTGTGACAGTGTCAATGTTCAGCCAGAGGACAGGAAGAACAGGAGCAGAGGAATTCTTTGAACAGTCATGTCTCTTTGGGTGGCCATGTGCCCCAAAGGAAAATCCATGGCCAATTTGGAACATATGATTAAGATCATTATATATGAAAAACAATGTGGTAAGATAAGCTATGATGATGTAATATATTCAAATGAGCTACTTATTATGATTTAATAGAAGATTAGCAAAGCTTCATTTCTATAGCGTACATAATTTGTTCTTCATTGCAGCAAACAGTATGCAGCATTTAAAGACGTAGCGATTTCACTTATCATGAATAACCCAGGAAATCACAGTTTTGGACACTAAGCAAGGAGATGAAACCATAGTAGCTTAATAAATCTCAAAATGAAATCAACAACCTTATTCAATATAGAATATTTTTAATACTACGGTCATGCAACTCTAAGAGCGGAAAACAAGACATGTTGGCATCATGTCAGAAAACAATGTTCTGGGTGCTTGGCATGTGACCCGATAGGAGATCTTTATAATGTCTTTGGCTAGCACAACATGAAAAGATTAATCACAACTGCAAAATTTAAAAGAATATCCTTAGTTTCACAAAGCCTTCTGATTCCTGGATTTAAATTCATTGGAAAACCATTGGTAAGATTGTGAAGACTAACAAATTTCACTGTATTGAATCAAAATAAAAATTCACAGAGAGATTTATGTTAAGTAATTCATTTATTTGCAATTGTATGCATTGTCACAAATCTTTATTTCTCCTCTATCCTTTAAGTAACTGATTCTTCTAGATTTGTTAAGATTATTTTTATCAAATAAATTTATTTCACTTAAAATTATTTTACTTGACTTTATTCTTTTTTATGTTATGGTAAGAACACAACATGGTAATTTACTTTCTGAAATTTTTAAGTGCGCATGTGGTATTACTATCTATAGGGAAAATGTACAAAGACCTCTGGAATGCAAAATCTTGCAAAATGCACTTATGCCTATTGATTACCAACTTCCCACTTTTCCTTCACTGAAGACCTTGAAAGCTGTAATTCTGCTCTCATTTTATGGGTTTTGCTAGCTTAAACCTCATACAAGTGAAATTGTGCAGTATCCATCCTTCTGTAATTGGCTTACTTCAGATAGCATAAAGCCTTCATGATTTATACACGTTGTCACATAAGGCAAGATTTTTCTTTCTTTTTAAAAACTGAGTAATAGTTTTAATATTCTAATTTCTTTATTGGTTCCACGTATTTTGCTTCCACATCTTGACTGTGTTGACTATCATGAATAGGACTGCAGTGAATGCTGGGGTGCTAGTGCCAATTCAACATCCTAACCTAAATTCTGACATGAATATCCTAAAATGGATTTCTGTATCATGTGTCTAAGTTTTTTCAACAATGCTTGTATTGTTTGCCATAGGAAATGCACCATTTGCGCTCCCACCAACTGTGTACATGAGCTCCAATGTTTCCACACCATCACTAATACTTGCCTTTTTAAATAGTAGTAATCCTAACAGGGTGAAATAATACCTCACTATAGTTTCACTTTTATTTCCCTGGTAACCAATGTTTTCTTTGCATACCATTGTTGATCACTTGCGTGTCTTCTTTGAAGAAGTTTCTTTGCCCATTTATTAATCAGAGTATGTGATGTTTTTATATACAGGAGTTGAGTTGCAGGAGTTCCTTTTATATTTTAGAAACTAACCCCTTATCTGATACATGCTTTGGAAATATTTTCTTCGGTTGTTTAGCTTGCCATTTTATGCTATGTGTAAAATTTTCAGTATGAAATATGACCAACAGAACAGAACAGAGGGGCTGGGGATATAGCTCAGTGGAATAAGTGCTTGCCTAGCAAGCGCAGGGTCCTGAGTTCGATCCCCAGTACCACAAAAAAAAAAAAAAGAACAGAACAGAGTGTCCAGAAATAATCTTACACATGCCTGATCAACTGATATGTGAGAATGGTACCAGGAATAGACAATGAGAAAGGATGATGTTTCAATCAGGGTTTACTAGAGAAATAGATATAGTACAAGATACACAAATGTATTATAAGAAATTGCAAGATTGACTTACTGTAATGGTTGATACACTGTGTCAACTTGAGAAGTTTAGAAGCTTAACTAAGGGACTTAGCAGGGGACCAGAGTCCTTCCTTTGTAAACACCCTCAGCCTGTGCAAGAGGAGGGCACGGAGATGGTGTGGATGTAAAGGAGCCACAGTAGGGTGGGAAGCCTGCACGCAATATAATAGAAGAGAAAAGCATCCTCTCTTTTGCTCTTGTTGTCTTTGCTGTGTTCTGACATCATGAACTGTTACTCCTGTGCCATGCCACCCTGCCTTGGGGCCCAGCTGAGCATGGATTGAAATCTCCACAAACTGTGAACTAAATAAACCTTTCCTTCCTTAGTTTTGGGTGTCAGGTATTTTGTCTCAGCAACAGGAAAAAGTAACCAAGACATTTACAATAGTCAGCCACAGAGTTGGATGAGGAAGCATGCAGAGGGTGTCTGCATGCTGGAGGCTGAAGAGTCTACCCCGGAAGGCTGGGTGTCTCAGGTGGAAGCCAAACAGTCTATATCAGAAGTCAGGAGATGATATCCTAGCTGAAGGTGAAGACCAGACCAGAGCTCCTTGAATAACCAGCAATCAGTCTTCCTCATTTCGTTTTATTGTATGCAGGCTACCCACCCTCAGGGGAGGTGCTTTACACCCACACCATCTCTCTGCCCTTCTCTTGTACAGGCTCAGGATGTTCACAATGTGAGGACCCTGGCCCTCTGCCAAGTCACTTAGTTAAACTCTTAAACTTCAAGTTGACACAATGAACAACATCCTAGATCAGTAAGGATATGTCCTCTACACCAGGATGTAGAACTGACTTAGTTAAACTTCTAGATGCTTCAAGTTGACAATGTATCCACCATTGCAGATGGTATCTTTAACAAATGATCTTCAGAAATCTGACTACCCACATGGAAAAAATGAAATTGGACGTCCTTACGCCATACACAAAAATCAACTCAAAATGGATTAAGAACTTAAATGCAACACTAGGAACCACAAAACACAGGGAAAAGCTTTAGGACATTGACTGGCAATACATTCTTGAGTGTAGAAGCAAATCAAAGGGATCTTAAGTGTGACGTGTGTCCTCCCACATCCTCCCTTTCAGCCCCTTTCTTTCCCAGCTTCTGCCCTGTCAGGAAACAGCTACTGCAGCAGAGCTCTCTTCTCCCATTCTTGTTCCCTGCATTTAATTGCTCACTTCCCGCTCTCTCTTCAGCCTTCTAAAATTTGGCCTCCATCCACACCACTGTCCCAAAACAGAGCAACAGATACTTCTATTTCTTTGAGTCCTGTACACATTCTTTGTTGTTCTCAGTACCTTTTACCAGGGGCCCCTGACCTGCTCACTGGGGTCTCTGCCTGTCGTTTTCCTTCTTTCCTTGTCTACACTAGTTAGTTCTCCCCTCTGGGCGGCCCACTGTGAGTGTGAGGTGGCGTTCTGTGGGACTCGGGCCTTGGCCGTCTTAAACTGTCACGCAGCACATAGACCTCAGCAGTCTCACCCTTTCTCATTGTGTCACTTCCTTTCTACGGCTTGATAGTGAACAAAGGGCTATACAGGGCTCCACTTTCCTTCCAGGCTTTCAGACATCACGTCCTCCTCCCTACATGAGATTTTCTAATGGATCTTTCTATGGCACTTCAATCTCAGCATGTCTAGAGAATATGGTCATTTCACCTTTATTTGCTTCTCCTTCTACATTCTCTCCTCAGTAAATACCATCTTCTTTCACCAAGTCACCTACTTCATAAGCCCAGAAATGAGCTTTACAGGGTCATGTCCAGGGCATTTGACACTCAGAGTAACAGCAGCATCCCTCTCTTCAATACAGTGAAACCATCTCAGTAATAACCGGGAAATGGAAAGAAGAAAAATAACGATTACAGCATAAAGTCAGCGGAAATGTTTTATTAAATTTTGTTGCCATGCTAGAAATTAAATGGTTAAGTGATTAACGTCATAGTAAAAAAGAAAAAAGGTAATTGCTTTATAATTTTAACTGTTTTATGTGTTTCTAAAACGGAAAATCTATGTATATCTTTTGGTTGTTGTTCCAGTGATTAATAATATATTTTCTGTTTCTGGGCATTAACGTCTGCAAATTTATCAGTCAACATCGATCTTCACACATTTCTGTTTACTATAGAGTGCAGCAGATTTGTGAATCTTCTCTCATAGTTGATTGAAGAAAATTTCCTGTTCATTTTAATTTTCTTTCCCATGAAGCAATAAATATACAAATATCAAGAGAAAGCTTAAAGGATAGATATTGTGGGAGAATCATAAATATTGCATTTCACACACAAATCCATAAATTGCAATTCCACTCACACCATTGTTTATTCACAATCTCTTCTACAGGTTCCAATTTTTCCATAGTAAAAAATTTTTAAGCTCAAATAAAAACTCAAGTGCTCCCTGAGAATGACAGAGTAGAAATAATTCAAGTTTTTCTCCTTATCTTTATAGTCATGGTGCTTTTATTGTTTAAATACAGGCATATATACTCTAAGGAAGTTTAAAAATATAAAATGTGCCCAAAATAAACTAAAAAATCCTGGAACTTTAGGTACCTATTACTCAAAGGAACCCATAAGACCATGTCCACAGAGGGGAGGTATAGGGGGCCACCTATGTACCTGGGAGAAATCCAAATTAACCTCCTTTTACACAGACTACAAAGGATAAAGTAGAAATTATGTGTGTGTTAAAGTTATACAAACAATTAATTCAATAATAACTACTGGAATTGCTAGAAATTAGGCCAATAAAAGATTTTTCCAAAAGAGATGTTCTATTGGTTGTTGATATTTAGTGTGATGGAATTTATTTGTGTCCTTATTGTAGTAATTGTTATTTAAGGCTATACAGCTTAAAGTTAATACTATTGTACATAAAATAAACACCTATATTTAGATACAGATATATTTAGGTTTATATGTAAATGTATATGTGTGTCACGGTGTTCTCTAATAAGTGATTACATTTGTCAAAAGTTACAGAAAACTTTAAAATGAATGAATTTTATTGTATATAAGTTGTATTCCAGAGCTGGGGATACAGCTCAGTGGCTCAGCACCAGCCTGGCAAGTGCTGGGTCCTGAGTTTGATTTCTGCCACCGAAAAAAAATTATATTCCAAATTTTTGACTAAAATTTTCTAGAAAATAGAAATAAGGAAGAGTAGACTACTTGTAGTGAGTTCTATTGTCATGTAAAACGATCTACAGATAATTTAAATGAATAATTTAAGCTTCTCCATTGCCTAAACCCAAGGTAGACAACTCCCATAGCCCCACCTTTGGAATCATTAATCTCTTAACATATCTCACCTTTATTCTGATATCCAATTACCCATAAAGACAATGAAATTTAATATTTGAGTATTTTACAAATTGACCGTTTCATCTCCAGCTCCCTTTCTAGCCCTTCCTACTGTCCTATCCTACAAGAAATCACTTTTAGAGCTTTATATAAGGAATCTCAGTATCTATTCCTGTCTGATACATTTTACACAGGGTATCCCAAGCAATCATTGCTAAAAGAGGAATTTGATTACATCTTATCTCTTCTTAAAATTGCTCTCAATAGTTCTGCAATTGTTCGTACAGTTAAAATCCTAATGAGGATCAAATTGTCTACACCCAAGTCCTCCCTGCTTGCCCATTTTTCTCCCAGGCCTCTTTCCTGATCTCTGAGCTCCCTCCACAACGACTATGGAAGCTGCTCCTCTTCCTTTCCCTCCTTCTCCGCTGCACCGCACTGCTTTATATCCAGCAGCTGGAACAGAACATGACTTTAGCTGAACTATGCAAATTCTCGCTAAGACCCACAAATCTTAGACAGGTGGCCGGAAGAGAAGAAATACATGAACTTAGATTCAGTAACAAGGTTCTAACAGCAACAACTCCAATTTTTTCCAGCAAAGAGGGAAGGGTGAAATAGTATTGGCTTTGTTTCTTGATGAATTAGATGTAGTTATAAGGTGAGCCAAAATCGGGCTGGAGGTACAGCTCAGTGGGCTAAGTGCTTGCCGCTGAGCACTAGGGCCCTCAGTTCGATCCCCGGTCCCAAAAAAAAAAAAAAAGGTGAGCCAAAATCGTACATTTTTTACATCTTTGAGAATGATGCTAACCTCTCCGATTTCACCTGGAAATTGACATTGCTTTTGCTTTACTACTTTGGCAAGAATAAGGGGATATATAGCAGGTAGAATGGGCAGTTTCAATCTCCTCCTTGACCTTTCCTATAGTAATTGCTTATTCCAAAAGTCAAGGAACTCTAGTGTGGTTTCTTCCAGCTTCTAAGAAAAATAACCATTGAGTGGAACTATGGACATATTGAGTGTATCAGCAGGCTGACTTGAGCCAGAACGTGTTTCTCACTTGATTTCTCGGTGCCCTTGCTGTAACAGAAGGCCCGTGCCCATGCTTTGAGGCTCCTAGCATTACTGTCAGCTCCAATATGGTATCTAAAAGACTCTAAAAATCTGGGAATTTCCTTTTCTAGCGTACAGTTAAGCATGTAGGTGGCCAAATGCCATTCCAGGAAAGAACTAAAGGAATCATCACTATGCACATTTGGGTGACATTACGGGCTCTGTCTGTCCTCAGTGAGAGCTGGCCTCTGCTTCAGTTAATGAACTTTGATTCTAAGAGTTAGGTCAAGTCTGTTTGTTGTTGTTGGCTCATCACCATCTTGCCTCTAAGAAAATATGATCTAGTTATTAGTGACGGCCATAGATTCCTGCAGGCCAGGGCTTCTGGTTGTAATTCTGACCTGGATGTTCATTGTAGTAATTTATGTTACCTTACCTCTGATCATTTAATGCTGCCACTGGTGTGGCCTCTATGGTTTCAGAATTCTACAATCCTTAATGACTTTAGAGAGCCCTGAGTCAGACTGGGACTTCAGAAAACAAAGCTACTAAACTATTGGTGTGGTTGCTGCCCTTCATTTCTTGTTGCCTTAATGCAGGTACTGTTCCCTAGATTTAAATGAGGAATTAGTCGTCTAGTGTCTTCTATGATAAATTCACCATAACACCCTCCCTTCATCCAGTATTTTTTACTCCTCTAGCATCTGCCTAGGCAATTTTGGCTTCTCTGCTTACTTTAATGTGGACCATTGCTTTCCCCACGTTTCAACAATATATTAGGAAAGCTCCAGGCAGCCTTGCCAGGGTGTTAAATTCTTAATCACAAACAAACTGCAGTTCTCAAGCTTCAGCATGCATTATGGTTACCTGAATAGTTTGTTAAAAGGAAATTTGCTGGGACCCATCCCTAGAGCTTCTCACCCATTGTGTTTTTGAGTGATGCCTAAGAATTTGCATTTATAACAACTTCCCTGGTGATGCTGATCCTGCTTGGATGATGATAAACACCGAGATACAGTAAGTAGAGTGACACTGTATCAATAATTTTCCTTTTCCAGCCCCATATTGTCCACCACTCCAGCCAGTACCCTGTAGGTCCGCTCCAAGGCATGCTTTCTAGGTTTCCACCAAAACATAGTAGTATATAATGCAGCCCCTTCAGAGAATAATTCCTTCCTCTTTTAGCAGAGCCTGCATAGCCCTATCAAGCTATAACTAGGCTTGCTCCCAGTGATGGATCAAGTGGTCAGAAGGAGAGGTGGAAGTTGATCTTGAAAAGGAAAACTTTTATCTTCCAAGATATCACCCACCTCCATCAAGGCAAGGGTGTGGCCAGTAAAGGGAAAAAGAAAAAAGTTACTGAGAAAAGGCAGCTATAGGATTTGAAAGGAGAAGAGAAAGCAAAGATACACCATGTAGGACTGCCGGGGTGACCGGTCTGATCTGAGAGGGGCTGGGGTTCATGGAGAACACAGCGACAGCTTGGGGTTCGTCCTCCAGCAGGCATGCTGTTATCTTCCAGCAAAGGTGAGAGAACTAAGTCTGCAGGGCCAAGGGTGCAGAACAGACAGGAATTTCATTATTCTTGAGCAGCTACAGACTAGAATCAAGGGAAGAAACAAGTGTAGCATGGTTCCAAGTTTCCCACCATGGGCTGAGTGGACAGAGAGAAGAGAAAAAAAAAGGCAAAAGTAGGATTGGAAATAAATGCTGCAAGTTGAGTTTTACACCTGACGGGGATCAATTTAAAGATGTGCAATATACAAGAGGTTAACTGAGTGAGAAATAGTTTCAGGAGACCAGAATGAGTTCAAATGAGTGTAAACGGCCTCACTCAGAAGCCGGAGGAGATAGATGAAAGATGATAGACAGACAGATAGACAGACAGACAGATAGACAGATAGGTGATAGATACATAGAGAGAGAGAGAGAGAGAGTAGGATGAGGTAGCATAAAGGGTGCGGACAAAACCCTGAGAAGATTGCCCTATATTAAGATGGATAAGTTCCTGAAAAAGAGTCCTGAATATTTTCCGGGGAGATGTGTACTGGGAGAGTTGTTGACTGTAGATGAAATAGTAAAATTGCGCCTAAATTAGATAATGCTGTTTCATAAAGCCTGAGGGTTTGGGAAGAGAGGAGCTGGAGTGTGACTCTGGAGGAAGTTGGCACGACGTAAGGGAGATGTCACGAGCTGGATTTTTCTGAGTTCCGGGGCAGCTACAGATGCTACAGGAAGGGAGAATATTGAGAGATTCTTTTGTTCTGAAGTCAGACATGAGAGTAAAGGAATTCCAGTAGATGGAGAGCTGAACAAATATACTGAATCCTTACAGAGGAAGGAAAAAGAGAAACTAGTGACCCAGTGGAACATTAGAAGTAGCTCCCCAGACTGAGCAATACAGTCTCGAGGAGTTCCCAATAATGCTGCAGCATGAAAACAGATCAAAAGTTTTTAAAGATTGGAAGAAATATGTAAAGATAATGTATTCATCTTTTTCTAAAGCAATGCTGAAGATCAAAGCCAGGTCTTCCCACGTGTTAGATAAATGCTTTGTCACTGAGCATTTATCTGCCTATTAGTCTAATCATGATGGTTAATATTATATAGAAAATTTCAACTTAGAAAACACCATCGATAACTTCCTGTTGGAAGGTGGAATTCTAAGGATTGTAGAGGTCTAAATCTCATTGCTGATATGTCTGTATCCTATGAGATCTATCTTTCTTCTTCATATTCTTGATTTCATCCTTCATCAATATATGACCTAAAAGCAACTTGCCTAGATCCTCTTAGACCAGTCTTGTGCAGAAATCTCTTCACTAAACAGTGTTTATTATACTCTTGTCTCTTTGTCAAGTCAGTAAAAAAATTCATAGAAATATATGGTGGCATAATCTGCAAAATCACCCTTGAAGACAATGTACTTTATGTTCTGACACAAACAATACATTCTAATATTTATTTCTAAGAAAAATATGTCTCTGTCCTCAAGAAGTTGTGTCTTTTTTATCAGACATTAAAACAATGTGACTCTGCTTATTCTTTTCATTGCAATTCCAGATAGCTCACTGTTAATTTATGTTTGATGTATCATTTTTTCTTTCTTTGGCTTTTGCCTATTTCAACAGTCTTACTTTAAACTTTTTTGTTCTATACTCTTTCAAATACTCTAGAGTAGAGAGAAAAGAAATAACATATACAAATGCATTATAAATAGGTGTAGTGCTCAATCTGAGTCAGAAAGAGGGCTCCAGATCTGCAGTCTGGAAGACTTTGATAGAACATTGTGCAGTGCCACTTGTTAGGTTTTTGGGGTGCAAATACTGAAATTACGAATGGTTTATCTTCAAACACACAAGACAGATTCACCAAAAAGACTAGATTTGTGATATGTTGGAGTGTACTTTCCTGATTCTTAGGGATTTCCACCAGATGTAAGTGCAGTGAACATACACTTAACTCCTCAGTGACTGCAGTACCTAAACAAACACACACAGACCTTTATCTGTGGATAGGAAAATACAATAAAAGACTTCTTCACTTGAATGTGAACTCAAATGAGGACAGAGAATTCCGATTATACCAATCACCTCTTCAAATCAATATTTTATTGTCCATTTTCCTTGTATGTGCCCAAAGAGCTCAGAGAAAGGGCCCTCCTATTATTTTTAAAACAGCTTCAATGATTTCATATGGTAGACAGAGAAAAACTAATTGTATAAAAGATAAAGCCCCTAGAGAGTTTTTGTTGATATTGCCTTCATGGAAGAGAAGTTTAAGACACAGTGATTATTAAAACAGGAAAACTCATCCACGCTCTCATTAGAGTAGACAAAATGATTTTGCTTAGAGCAACAAATGTGAAATCTCTTAATTTTCTTCCTAAACCATGTGACTCTTTAGCAGCTCAGATAAAAGAAGCAGTTAGAGCAGATGAGCATCAGATCTCCTGTTAATGCAAAGTAAATTGAATTCAAGACAATCTTGGTTCTTTCAAGTTGGCTGAGGGTGCCACAGTTCAATACAAAAACCATTATGCTTACTTACTGCACTACAAAGTCCTCCAAATCATTCATAAGGGCTGAGCTGAGCGAATGGCCCCAAGCTTGCCTGCTTCATTCCCAATAAATCCAAGACTTTCTCAGACATTATTGAATTGTTCTGGAAGTCATACACAGCACAGATCTCCTTTGTCTTCTCTTTTCAAATATTATAGTTACATTTCCTCACTAATTTTTTTCTTTTGCTTTTGCTGTTAATATTCATCCTTCTAGCTACCAATGTACACATCTCACAGGGCTTGATGCACACCTTGAGGTCAAGGCAAGTTGCCTGCCATCAATAATTGCCCTTCAGGGAGACTCCCCCAATAATTCAGAATGGACTCCCCACTGCCACACACTAACTTCTCAGTTTTTACCTGGCAAGCTGCCCATCGTGATTTAAGATTCCACTCCATGGTGAGCACCCAGACCTGTAAGAACAGCTCTCTGTTCTCATGCTGGCCACATCCATAGCACTTTCAGCCCCAGCTAACACAGCTAACCAACTACAACAATACTAAGATCAAACCAAATAGCAGATAATCCTTAACACATTTCAATTTGATTTGAGGGATTTTTATGAGATAGCTTTATTATCAACTAAAATAGTATTATTTTAGATTTGAATTAAATGTTCCATAAGGGTGCCTCAGATGCAGCAGCACCACAGCGGGTTAGAATACAGTTCCGTTTGGATGTTGGTTGGTGTGCATCTTTGGAATGAAGCATATCTAGAATCCTGAGTTGTCTAAGTTAATCTGGTGCTACTGCCCCTGCTTAAGCCCGGGAAGTGTTTCCCTGAATTCTTTTCCATGTGGTTTGGTGTTAAAGTTGGCCAAGGAAATGAACTCTCATGAGATCAATGAACTCTCATGAGATTTTAGGGGTGAGAAAATATTCTGATTTGCCCAGAATTAATTTTTTGTCTAGGATATAGGAATCTCAGAGGTAAAACTAAAAGTTTTTCCAAATCGGGATGGGTGGTGTCTTAGTCGCTTTCCTTGGGGCTAAGATACAATACCCGACACTCACAATTTAAAGGAGGAGAGGTTTACTTTGACTCACCTTTCAGGCTCTCAGGCATGACAGTAGGACAGAGGACGTGGTGAAAGACAGCTGCTCACGACATGGCAGGTCCGAAGCAGAAAGTTATGGTAGAAGTAGGGAAGGGAGGTAAAATCCTCTGGGTTATACCCACAGTGCACTGCCTCTGCCAACCAGGGCCGGTCTTTTACCAGCAAGTCAGCTATAACATCCCCATAGTCAAATGACCTTAAAGGTCCTGCTTATGATCTCATGAGACTTATACAGAAAACAAATCAAGTCCCAGCACCAGTGGAATCCTTGTTCCCAACTGAAATCTCTTGAGCCTGGCCTTAACCAGCTACATTACTGTTAGCAGTCTGGACTTCTGACCAGTATCTCCCATCCAACTTGGCTTGTAGCATTCTACGGCTGCCTCTTCAACAGGCCTCTCCAAATCTTTTCAAACTTCTCCTGTGGATTACTCCTAAAGGCTTCTGAACCATACGGTCAGATAGGGTTACAGCAGTGACCACACCCTTGGTACCAAAATCTGCCTTAGTCACTTTGTTACTGAGACAATATCCGATATCCTCAACTTAAAGGAAAAGAGATATATTTGGGCTCATGTCACAGTTTATAGTTTGCTGGCTCTAAAGCAGGACAGCGTGGCAGAGGGCATGACAAAGGAAAGCCGCCCACGGCATGGCAGACAGGAAACGGAAAGTCAAGTGAGGGGCCCAGAAGGGAGACAGAACCTTCTGGGCCATGCTCACAGTAAACTGCCTCTTCAGAACGGTCCCCACTTCCTAACAGGAAATCAGCAATAATGCCCCATAATTCAATTGCTTTCCATGGATCCTCCCTATGATTCCATGAGTCTTTAGGGGGGCATCTAGATATAAACCATAACAGGCACTCACATTAGATTTGGAAAATTGAGAGAGAGTGTGTTAACCACTAGACCATCAGGAAAGTTAGATTTGGAAAACTGAAATGCTGCAGAGGCCATTATCCTTGGAGGATTGTGGGGGGTCAGGCACAGTGACGAAGAGGTAGATGGTTTCTCCCAGGCCCCACCCTCTCATCCTTCCTCCTGCACTGGCTCTAGCTAGTCTACTCATCCATGGTCACTGGCAACCAACAGGAGTCACATGCCAGCCCCAGATGCCTGGCTATACACTCAGCAACCCCACAGGGCAGGGGATGTCATAGTCCCACATAGCTAACTGCGACCACAGACAGCACTAGTTCCTCTCCTGCAGCTCTGCATCCAACAGCAGATGCGCATAGTGTTCCTTGTGTCCTGCAACCCTGTTTTGCCCAGCTGCCTATGGGCTTCAGACAGTAGTAGCTCTTTTCATTCTTCTGACTCTCCCCTCCTTGATCCTGGATTCCTAGCCCCCTACTTTCACATACATTCTAATTCATGTGTGCAATACATAGTTTCACAATGACTCATTCTTTTCTGACTAAACTCATGTTGATCCACCCAAGTACTCAGTAACTGGGATGTGGCACAAAAGAATCAGAAGCAGGCATCAGGGCTGTCATTCACACACTCCATAAAGTAAACCAGGAGCAAAACTGAAATGCATTTTGCCTTGAAGAATTAATCATAAGGCCCTATCTTCCCACCTCTCCTCCTACTCCTCAATTTTCTTCTTCCATAGACACTCATTTCTTTGGACTGTAGCATTTGTTACAATTCTCAAATTTCATACATGTTTGTATGGTTATTAGTGTAATGCCTGCACCTCCTTGCTGCTCTACTAACGGTTGAATAGCCTTTATCTTATTCAACGTCTTATGTCCCGCATCCCTACCTACTGTAAAATATCTGGCACACAGTAGGAGCACACTAAAGCACCATAGATATGTTTGAACAAGTGGATAAACAAGAGAAAATGTGATTTGAAACCTGAGACTCTCTTAAGGAGCACAAACTGCAGATTCTTTCCCTACACACTAACCACAGTGTGCCTCTTAGAAGAAAGGAATAAACAATTCTGCAGCTCTAAACATTGAGAGCCTTTTTATATTCCATCAGTAACATAACCCATGACCAGGTAAATACTTGTCTTCTTTATTTCCCCCAACAAAGAGAATCAATTACGAACTTCTCTGTTAATCCCTTAAGTACAATGTGAAGTCCATTAAAGACCCAGAAGTTAGTAACCCTGGAATAGAGAGTAATGTTTGTACTATTAAGTGAATAATGGCTCCACATTGTCTCAAAAAGGAGAATTTTCTTGGGTTGCCATTTGGTTTGTTAGTTGGTTTTAAATCATTTAATGGGTCAGGAAGATGCTATGCTGAGCATGAATACTAATGTCTCCAACAAGGCTACTAAGGAAAAAATGGCTTCAGTAAGAGTAACAATTTCTGCCTGCCACTTGGGGATTTTGCCATCTATTGAGCTTTGGAAATAATTGTAAAGCTATAACATTAATGTGTACTAAATAAACTTAAAGGGCCATTTCTTTCTCAATCAATAGGACACTGGATAAAGGTCCCAACAGCCCAGCCACGGCTTGCCTCAAGCTCTAAGCCACATATTCAATCCTTTAATGAAAATATGCTTTTATTTTTCATTGATATTTAGTAATTGTATATGCGTATTGGGCATGGTATGACAATTCAGTATATGGAAGGACTTATGATAAGAAGGTCAGAGTGCTTGGGGTATCATCAGCTCAAGCAGTTATCATTTCTTTGTGTTGGAAATGCTCAAAAATCCTCTCTCCTAGCTATTTGGAAATATTCAACTAATTTTGTCAACCATAACTCTCCTACTGTGCAGCAAAGCATTGAAAATTACTTCTCGTATTCAACTGCAATCTGTGCCTTAACATCTCTTCATCTTTCCTGACTGAGTGTTCTTTCAGGCTCTGATAGTCAATATTCTACCCTTTACTTCTCTGAAATCAACTTTCTAGCATCCACATACAAGTGAGAACATGCAGTACTTGACATTTCATTTAATGTAATGTTTTCTAATTCCATCCCCATTGCTGCAGACGACAAAATTTCATCCTTTGTTAGAGCTGACTAATGTTCCATTGCATACATATGTACCGGATCGTCTTTATCCATCAGTGGATATCCAGGCTGGGTACCATTAACAGTGCTGCAGTACACACCTGAGCACAGATGTCTTTTTGGCATGGAAAATACAATTCTGGAGGCAAAGCAGTTCTTGGGATGAATATATTGTTTTCAAAACTAGTCTATTTCAGAGGTTATTCATTCATTTTAACAAAGTTCATAATTTCAGTATCTCTGCCAACAAAACAGAGCTCTCATACTCAGTTCTAGGACCTATGTACAAGCTTAGACTCCAACCATCTCTCTTTCTCTCTCATCTGAAGTTCCAGAATAAGGCATGCAGAATGATAGAATGATGACCAGCAAATCAAATGTGCCACTGTCACCAAACTCTTTGTTGAGGCAGGAAAGTTAGCAAGCACAGTTTTCCCATGTCACCAATATCTTGTGGTCTACGAAGGAACTGCTGAGTGTAAGAGAAAGTGCTCCCTTCCAAGAAGTCATCCAAAACCATGTTCATTTTATAAATGAGAAAATGAAACAAAAAAACAAAAGAAGCGGCTACTGAGTTTTCTTTTAAAAATACATCAATGACTCTCATAAGTCATTATTCTCACTGGGAGAAAGACAGCTGCTTCACACGAGCCACAAATCATGTGGGAGAACGGAGACACTGGAGACTACAGTGACACAGTGAGTGGCAACTTGGCAAGGCCTTACTTATTTTATGGGTACTCAGCACCTGGGAATCCTTCTAAACTGTGTGAGCCTAGTCACATCCACTTCACAGGGGAGAAATCAGAATAGGCGGGGCACTTTGGGCCCTGCTCGCAACATCTCAGTGTCAGTCACTTGCCATGCTTCTGCCACTGAGATGCTCAGTGGATTTTGTATTTTAAGAGAGTGAAGGAATAAAAGAATAACAACAAAACCCACCAGTTGCAGGTACATTAGAGAAATATACTAGCAAAGGAAAGTGGTGCCAGGATGATGAGTTTACTGGAAGGAACCCAAGGTCTAGTAGCAGGGATTTCATGTTCAGTACCAGGGCAGCATGGCCAGCTGACTGCTCCAGGGTAGAATGTACTCTAAACAGGGATCAGTTTCAGTCTATTCTTCCAAGTATCTCCCCATCCTTCTTCCAAACTTGGTTCTGAATCTTCTTTGGGATTCAGAGATAAGAAATTCCACTTATATTTGATTTTGGCAGAGTAGATTTGTGACTTGACAGTCTGGAAGTGACAGTTATGGTGAAGTAGGAAAAAACCACACAGTTCTATACAAGATAAATGGAGATTAGTACTGGCTTAACTGTCGGATGGCTGTGTGGCCTTGGGCAAGTAAGTCCCCTTCCCTGGAACCCAGCCTCCTTATTCTACCATAGAAGGACCCTGGAATAGATGGCTTCTGTCACTATCGCAGTGTTATTGCCCTCTTGTTTAGCACACTGCTATCGATGGCTTGAATGAAGTCCTTATAGTTCTGACTATCTCCAATGAATTAGTGCAATTTAACAAATTTATTGAACATTTTGTGCCGGGCATCAAGCTCAATGCCAGAAATGTAACAGTGAATAAATCAGTCATGGTTTCTGCCTTCTTGACGCTTAGAAGAAAGACACGGCGATTGCCAATGACCATGGAAAACAGAAAGTGTTACGGTATGAGAAGGACAGGGTGTCCTCAGATAGCATCAGATGGGTCCCTCTCACAGGCCTGAAGAATCAAGGAAGTTTTCCCAGAGATTATGATATGTAAGCTTCTCTGGAGGAGCAAAAGCATGAGTCAGACATGCTGCAGGATGCATAGGAGTGGGAGACACATTGTTCCAAACATAATGGGAAGCATTCAGTGTCAAAGGACCTGGCAGGGCTCATCATCCCTGGACTGAGGAGGCAATGTGATGTTGTTAGAGAGGTGAGGGACACTGCAAACTGCACCAGGCAGACTGATTTCAGATTTTATTCTAGAAATAAGGAAAATGTAATAGAGATTCAGTATCCCATCATTCATTCATTCATTCATATTATCAAGGCAAAAAGCACAAATTGTTTTAGATAGGCTTGTAGCAACAAAAGTTGAATGGAAACAAATTTTCAGAGTTATTCACAAAAGCTTAATGACTCTCCCCATTGCTCGGGCCCACGATTCCTGTAAGTGTCTGCGCCAGCCCTGGCAAACCTGTTCCTTGGGGAGCAAACATGGGGCCTTCAGCAGGTTAGCAAGCACACCTTTCTGCTCTCCTGCAGCACGCTTCGGTTCTGTGAAGCATGTTTTATCTGTGACATAGAGGCATGAAAGCAGTAATGGAAACTTACTGAAACAAAGCCATTTTCAGTATGTGTTGCTCTGGCTTCCTTGGGGCACCTTTTTGTCCCCGAGGGTGTGCATGGTACAAGAATCCACTCACCCTCTAGTCCTTGAAGAGCTAAGTGTTGCTAAGTGTTGCTCCTAGAGGAGTAGAAGCAGTTTTAATAAGAATTAATTTTGTATTTACCGCATAACTTGCTTGGTGGAAGGACACAGAACTCTGAGTGACCTTAAAGAGCTCAGCACCGTTATTTACTTCATCCATCCCCATGTTCTGTCCTGGTCATTCACTGAACTTTGTCCCCTGACCAGAGCAGAATCTATCCCTATCTCTTAGGACATGTGACACTCAGAACCACATTTCTAATCTGTTACATGGTAACATAGCATAGCCACATCCACTGTTCCAAACACTGCCCTTATGGCAATGTAGCTGGCTGGCGCTGGCGTCTTTGACATCGGATCACACTGTGGACTCCCACTGTGCCTGCCGTCAACAAAGTCTCTGAGGCTTTCCCCCATGTGCTGTGGTTCAGCCACTCCTCTCCTGTCTCACACACAGTTTGACTTTTGAACCCAAGAACAGGGCCCTCCATTTATCCCTATTAAGCTTCATCTTGTTAGATTCAGGCTATTGTTCCAGCCTGTCGAAATCAGTTTAGATCTTGGCCTTGTCAGCTGTCTCCCTTTTTGCTTTATATCATCTGCAAATTTGATCAGCATGCTTTCCATGTTTTCATCTAAGTCATCGATGGAAAGGTTGGGTAACACAGAGGCAGGGACGCAGCCCTCTAGGTCACTGGAAAAGGCGCTCCAGGTTGCCAGTGATCAATCAACCCACGTTCGCTGAGTGCTGTTTCAGTGCTGTTCCAGTACACTGGACCACATTATCATCTAGCCACACTTCTCTGTCAAGTCTGTGGCAATAGCAGAGGGTACCTTTCCAATTGTTTTGTTGATATCTAGATGCATTATG
Organism: Dinomys branickii; assembly: GCA_004027595.1. Lineage (NCBI taxonomy): Eukaryota > Metazoa > Chordata > Mammalia > Rodentia > Dinomyidae > Dinomys > Dinomys branickii. Next base: position 111,382 of record PVLD010001314.1, on the reverse strand, counting down.
CTGCAGCATCTCTTTGTTTAATGCTACGGTGAATCTCCAGGTACAGAAATTTGAACAGCACTGTTGCAAACACTGCTAGACACGGTTTATGTAGAGGAGGGCTTTCACAAGAGCACAGTGACAGACACAGTTTTCTCATTTCGCTAGAACATGAACTCATCAAAGCCATGAGTATTCTGAGTTTTGTTCGTAGCTGTTTCACCACCACCTAAAACTTTACTTAGTGATAGTAAACACTTAATGTTTATCTAGTTATTTAATTAATGTAGTTTGGGGTTGACTGTAAGCTACTCAGTTCAGAGATTCTTTGCGGCTTTGTCAATAAAGGCATGATAAGATAAGGTGTTAGGTTTATTTCTTATTGATAGGACTGGGGATTGGCAACTATACCCCACAGGCCAAACCAACCTCATTTTCTAGTTTTATAAATGAAGTTGTAACACAGTCACATTCATTTGTTTAATATCATTGGTGGCTATTCTCATGTTATCCAGGAAAATTTGAGTATTTGTGACAGAAATTATCACAAAGCCAAGAAATTTACTATATGTCTTTTTTGTTTTTTACAAAACAGTGTGTCAACCTCTAGCCTATGGAATGAAGTCCAAATCCTGGGCATCTAAACTTTTCTGTGGTCATTTCCTCATTTTCTTACTGATCAAAAGCAGTTCTCTGAAAAAATATTCCCAAATGTGACAGGACTATTATTTTCTCTTTACTTTTTTCCTTTGAGCGATGCTCTGTCCTCTAACCCAAGCCTTTTCAACCTTGAAAAGATCCATTATAGAACTACATGATATAAATATATGTATATGTATGTATGTACATATGGGTGTGTGTTGTGTATGTATGTACTCTAAATACCTGCCTTAGGCAGAGCTCTCTACTGGACACTCTATTTGAGTCTTCATGTTCCATTTTAAGGTAGTTATCATAGATATTATTATCATCTTTTTTCTGTTGAAGAAACTGAGGAATTTAACAGCTTAGCCAATAATTCAAAATGAATAGAGAGTTTGATGGAGTTTGAGCTAAGGTTGGCTTGTTATATGGTTTGTTTTTGCTCAGTGCTTGTTCAGAAATAACCCACTTTATGACAGAGGAAGTGGGACATGTTTGATTTTATAGCAATCTTGATTTGGGGCTTGAAATATAATCAAATTAATTATTTTAATCTTCTATTGATGTTTAAGTCAGCCAAAGGCAATCTTATTTCAAAAAGCCATTAACTAGCATGACTTCAAACAATAAAATCCATTCAGAAACTGTTCATTCAGTGAAAAATCTGAGATGGTCATATCAATGCAATTGTTTCTCAACTATCCTAAGCTTAATGTCATTGAAACCCAGCTCTCAGTTGTACGATGCTCCTCACTCGGGCAGTTCCCAGCCCATCTGCCCATGCACAGATGGCCCTGTCTGTGTACATGGGCTTTCTTTATACCCCGGATGTGATCACAACAACCATGAACCTGTGTGCCTGTCAGGAGCCTCGAATGTAGCTCAATTCTTCTTTGCATCATCTTTGGGCAGCAAGTCAGCAGCTGGCATCATCTAATCACAGTTTCTATTTATGTCTCTGCACTTTGAATCACTTTTCTAGCCCAGGCTGGTTCTTTCTTTCCACTAATAACTGGGTTGGCGCTTTCCCCTAAGATCATATTTCATCAATTGCTGGCACATCTCTTCTGCTGCTAATGCCACAATGATCTGCCTTGGCAAGTTTCCAGATTTCCTTCACCACCTTCAGGGATACATCCTGGCCAGGCTTTTCTCTCTGCCCCTCGCCCTTCCACATGCCCCTTTTCTACACAAACTCTAGCATCAATCCCCTGGCCAAATTTAATTTCTTAGTCATGTCTATTCAAGCAAACCAAACTAGCATTTTCCTAGAGCTTCGTTTCTCATGGCCGAACATAGCATACTTCTCACCATCAGGAAGCGTCTTCCAGGGATCAGCTACCTCCCCTGAGAGGACCTGCAGAAACGGTAAGACAGATGCAGGGGAGGGGGGAAAGTCTACACCAGAGCACATTCAGGGTCTTCTGGGTATTATGTTAAATAAACACCCCCAGGTAATTCAATGTTTATGGAAGGAGAAAAAAAAATAACCTTTCAAGAAGAAAAGAAAATAACCTTTCATTCAAGGAATTTAATTACTCTCTCAAGTTTCTTCTGTTCAAGGAAGTGTTCACGTGGCAACCCGGGGGGGAATGTTTCTAAGGTACTGCTTCTCCCCCTCCCTGCAAAGGTGCTAATAGAAACAGGCTGCAGAGGAAGGCAATTGCACTCAGAAGGAGACCCCACCCCCAGCCCCAGCATCTCTCATGTGGTAAGACATGAGCTGCTGCAAGTCTACCTGCTCCTGTGCAGGGCAAGAGAGCACTGATCTGGGGCACTGATTCCAGGAAGACCCTGTAGGATTCTGGGGTTTTGCAGGAAATAACTGTGAGGGAGAATGAGGAATCCACAGTCTGAATCTTCTCTTGTCCAATATGGTTACATCATTTGAAGGGAACTATAAAGATGGGCATTCTGAACTATATTTATGAACTATAAAGATGGGTTATTATGAACTATAAAGATGATCAGAATTATTTTTGTCCGACCAAAGAAACACCGGAAGAGCATCTTCAGACTATCAGAAAGCCTTGGGTTGAAGGAGAGTGAAGAGGAGATGCTGTTGTATACACACCCTCTTCTGTGTGTGATGTCTGTGCCCGTCTCTCATTAAGAGCCCACAGTATGGCTGGCTACGAAGCCACTATTAGCTGAATTGAGAAACAGAGGTGAGCCTATCCCACAGAGCACTCACCCCATCTCTGCATCAGGACTTGGCCCTTTCTTGCTTGACAAATGGATTTACATAAATATGATGCTCCCTCTTCTTCCCCAAAGTGTAGGTTTGTAATGCAGTAATACACACTGGTGTCAAGTATGTATATTTTTCAGTTGTTTGTTGCCAAAAGGGAAGTACTTGGTCAGTGCCAAAAAGAGGTCAAAAATATACTTCTTTCAGGGATGATGGGATTTCTGCATAACTGTAAGGTATTTCTTTAAGAACACATGTTCCTGGAGTTAGGAAGCTAAGATTTTTGTGTTAGGGCAGGAGCTTCACCATTCTGCAGTGCTTTCCCCCACAGAATACCATAGAGTTTTGAGATGATAGAACACCAGACAGTCCAACTAAACAACCCAAATGGATAACCTAGTCACTCAGACTTCACCAGTTCCTATTATTGAAGGGCGCAGCCATTCCCTTGAGTAACTGAAGACCCCAGAAACAGTTCCTGAGTCCTGCGCTTTCCTGCCCAAGTGTAGCTCAACTCAAAAAAGTCACTGCATCTATGCATTTACCACAGTGCTATTTCTTGTGTTTTCCCTCCTTACCTCCCCAGGGCTTTGCCCTGATAGACCAGTTCTCTATCTTGTTTTTCCAGTTTGGTGTGCGTCACCCTCTGTCTGGTCTGCAACTTCAAATCCTTTTATTTTATTTTATTTTATTTTATTTTATTTTATTTTTGTCTTTTTGACACAGGGTCTCACTAGGCAGTTTGGGCTGGACTCGAATTCACAACAATCCTCCTGCCTCAGCCTTCCAAGTGCTGGGATTACAGGCGTGTACCACCACACCTGGCTAAAACCTTATGATGGAGGAAAAACCCTTATTTTTCTTAAATGCAAGTATGACCGCATTATTTCTCTAGTAAAACATGATACCTCCAAGTCATCCATACATAGAAACTAATGACCAAACATAACTTCAAGCCTACCCCTCTCTGAGAAGATCTTCACAATCAAGCTAGCATATCTATGACTTCAATTTTTGAAAAGAGTTGAACTTTTTGAAATCTCTATGAACTATTGGGAATATTTTTAAAATAAACTGTTAGTTTTGAGATCACATTCAGTTTTGGGAAGAAATACTTTGCTGAGTTTCTCTGGTTGTGCTGAATGAGGATACAATACTACAGCCAAATATTGACATTGACATAGTCAAGATAGAGAACATTTCTGTCACCACAAAACCCCTTTTCATTCCCCCTCCCCCTTGATAGCCACCTTTCTCTCCTACCTCCCCTAAACCTTATCTCTCCCTTCTGGCAAACAATTACCTGTTCTCCATTTCTCTAATTTTATTATTTTATGACTCTTATATGACTGTAATGGTAGCAGAATTCAAGCTTTTAGAATTTTTCCCCCACTAATAATTCCTTAGAAAGCCATCCAAGTTGTTGTATGCATTAATGACTTGTTTCTACGATTGCTGAGCTATATTCCATGGCACGAATGCACCACAATTTGCTTAATCACTCATCTGGTGAATGATATTTGTGTTGTTTCCAGATCTTTGCCATAAAACTGCTATGAACATCCATGTATAGGCGTGAACAGAAGTTTTCATTTCTCCAGGGTAATTGCCCAAGTGTGCCCTTCTGGGCCGTGTGGTAGGTGCTCACCTCTGTAAGACACTGCCCAGCTGCCTCCTCCAGCGTTTGTTCTTTTTCACATCGCCACCAGCAATGTATGAGCTGTCGTTTTCCACCACTGCCACGCTTTGTGCCATCGCTTTGTAAAATTTTAGCGGGTAGGTAGGGCTACCGAGGTGGGGCTTTAATTTGAGTTTCCCTAGTGCTTAATGTTATCCAACATCGCTTCACACAGTTGTTACTTGAATACAGTCTTCAGCAAGATACCTGCTCAAAGCTTTTGACTATGTTATAGCTGGATTGTTTGCGCTTCTTACTGTTGAGTTTTGAGACTTACTTACATAGCCTAAATATTAACTCATTACTAAGCAGGTAATTCATAAGTATATTCTCCTGGCCTATGGTTTGTCTTTCCATTCTGTTAACAGGTTCTTTCACATAGCACTTTTAAACGTTTCAAAAAATTTTCAGTTTTTCTTCTGTGGACGTGCTTTTGGTGCCAAGTCTAAGAACTCCTTGCCTAGCCCCAAGTTGCAAATATTTTCTCCTTGTTTGTTTTGTTTTATAGTTTTGTATTTTACATTTAAAAGGCCCAGGATTTATTTTGAGTTAATTTGCACAAGGTGTAAGATTTAAGTCAAAGGTTCTTTTTCTTTCCTCCTTCCCTCTTTCCTTCCTTCCTTTTTCTTTCTATCCTGTGGACACCTAGTTGCTCTAGCACCCATTTCTGGAAAAGTTTCTGCAGCAATTGTGAATGGGATTTCTCCATTTAGTCTTCTCTTTTTGTATCCCAGCTGTTGAAGCTTTTGTTCCCTGGACTTTACTCTGTGCCACCCCTTTCTTACCCAGACCTCCAGAAAGCTTACTTGTGTTCTTTCACAAAGGCCAAGCAAGTCTTCCCTTCCTACTTAAGAAGAAGGTGAATACGTCCATGAGGACAGACTCAGAATCTTCAAGAAAACCTCTGAGGACTGAGGATTAGAACCACCACCCCCATGCTGTGACTCCATTACTTTGCTTTCTCCAGGGCCATCTGTGACCCTGACCCCAAATCCTTGCCTTGGAAAAGTTTATTTGTGGGCACAGAGTTGTTCATCCAAAAATCTCAGGATTTCCTTGGACTTAGTTTCCCAATTCATAGCGTATTGGATTCTAGCCTGGTTCCTTGTTTACTACTTCATTTTATAGCCAGCACATTGGAAGAGTTCATCGTCTGGTACTGTGACAAGTGCTTGTTGATGGGCTAATGGAAGAGACTCCAGAAAACCCTGGGTCCTCCTTTGCCTTCTCCGTTTCATAATATATCATCTAAATCACAGTTGCACTAAAGATGAACAACCCTAATTTAAAATCATCTAGACCTGTATGTGCTTGAGGCAACATCTCCACACAGAAATGTCAAGGGCCATTCTTTTCTGACAGATCCTGGAGGGGAAACAGTGTAAGATGGCATGTAGGGACACAGTTATACAGAAAAACCCCAGAAATTCTTGCTCAGGCTATAGAATACAATTCAGTCCTCTAGGCTGAAAAATAACCAAGTTCTCCAAGGCGCACTGTGATTCAGTCTATGATTATACTGACCTTGGCGTCACTGAACCCTGCATGGGATTAGAGTGTGGGGCTGACAGTGCTCTTTATGGATGGGTCCATTTTAACAGCCTGTGTGTTTCTGTCCCTGTCCATTCTTATTCAAATGTCACCATCATCAATGAATTTGATCATGGTCTGCCTGAGGCACTTTAAGCAAATTGGACATTTTTTAATAATAAAAAGCTGACAAATGTAATGTTTAAAAATAGGTTGGTGCTGATTCTGAGAATGAAAAGGTCTCTAGAATGGATGAGTGGGAAATGGATGATCTCTCTGGGCTTCGTGTGAGTGTGTGAGTGTGTGTGTGTGCATGTGTCTACGCACACCCATGTGAGTCCTCTGCCATGACCGTAAAGATTATATATTCATTCAATAAGAGATGTTGTTTTTCGTTTTCTTAATTATTCAAGTATTTCTTTAGTCTACTAAAGAAGAATATGTCTAAGAAGAATATGTCAAGGCTGTAGGAGAATCAGAGATTTATGTAGAAGACTCAGATATGGGCAATAAAGGACCAGAGGAAAAAGCTGTATATTTAAGGAATCTCCATTTCTACCTTCTCAGCCTAGGACTATTGTTCAGTACCAACTATTCCTATGATGTCTCCTTGGTCACTGTTACAGGATGTCTTCCTCCTCTTGATGTCTCTCATAAATCACTTCCCTAACGACTATCTCACATATGCAAAACTTCTCTGGAGCCCTCTTGTACAATATTTGTGCAGTATCAGTGAAATCTCTGATCCTTTCATGTACCACCTCAGGAAAGATTCCCATCTCTCTCTTCATCCCTCAAATTATAAATTCTCCTAGTGGCCTGTCTTGGTTACTTTTCTCTCGTTGCTGAGACAAAATACCCAACACCCAAAATGGAGGAAGGAAATGTTTATTTAGCTTATAGTTTGTGGAGGTTTTAGACCATACTTGGCTGGTTCTGAGGCAGAGTGGCACATGGCAGAGGGCAAATGTTCATGGCCGTAGAACACAGCAAAAACAGAAGAACAAAAGGAAAGAATGGCTGCCAGCAGCCTCTTTTTCTCCATTGTAAACAGCCTACCCCCACCCAGGGGGCGTGCAGCTCTCACACAGTCTCCATGCCCTCCTCTTCCACAGGCTCAGGATGTGTACAAAGTAAGCACCTTGGCTTCCTGCTGAGTCACTCAGTCAAACCTCTAGACTCCCTAAGTTGACACAATTTATATCAACCATAACATGGCCATTTTAACTCAAGCTATAAATTTAAGGGATACAGTTTCATCTATATTGACTATCTGGTCAAACAATTTGTTTATTTTGTTTACTTAATTTATTATGCATTGTTAAAAGGCAAAGAGTTTTATTTGAAAGCTACCTGTAAATTTCACTCAAATCCTGCAGGATCCTTTGAGGCAATTCTCAACCATTCTTTCAAAATGATATGATTTATTTTAAGAGATTCAGTAATCTTTATTGCCTTTGATTGTATTTTCTGGCATTTTGTAAGAAACTTTCCACAGTCACAACACCTTTATTTTCAATGTTACCTCATAATATAATGTTGTAAATGTATTAAAAGCTACTATCAGAGGACTCCAATTACATCCAAAACAATGCAGCACACTGCTACCAATGCAGAGTATTTAATTGACATGCAAATCTGTCACTGCAATAAAAAGCTACATTTTTATGTGTTCATCACAACTTCCTATTGCTTGGCCACTGACAATCTTTGACCATTGAAAAGATGCAACCCAGCTTCCAAATTGCTAAAATTTGAAAATAACAGATGAGTTTTAGAATCAAGAAATCATATAATATCTTGGCTCCTCATCATGGGGCATCATGATGCTCCAGACGTGGATGTGAAAAATCTCACCACCAATTAGTTCTGCGTAGAAATCATGGATACTTGGCCTTGCAAAATTATCTCACTCTTATTTATACAGTGATAGAAAATACCCAAGTTAAACACCTAAAAATATGGTACCATGAGCCCTTTTCTTCTACTCTAGGACCCAATTCTGTTTTATTCTGCTACTTCTAGACTTTGTTATGCTTTGATAGAAATTTTATGAAAAGTACGGTATGCTGGAACAAGCAGTAGCTTCAGAAATTGGAGTTCAGAACAATATATGGACTTAGAAGGGATATATATACTTCATCAGTTCTAAGTACTTAGCTATTTTTCTAAGTTACTGCATCCTCAAGTATAAAAGGATGGTTTTAAAATTTATGTTGATGGGCCATCACGATCTCTGAAAAGGTCTGGTTGAGAACAAAGTGCAGATTAGCGGGTGTTCGGTAAATACTTCCTGATAACACAAATCTCCCCTCACTCACTCTTGTTTCCCTCTGAACAGTAGAATCTACTTACATAATATGATTTGAGACTGTAGTACAATCACCAACCATATCTGTGTTTTAAAAAATCACCTTTGTGTGCACTCATTCTAATTGGCCCAATGATATAATTAAAACCTGAATGACTACCAGTCTATGTGCAGGAAACCTTGTCTACAAACCATATGGACAGATCTTTCATTAGCTAGTTTTATTTCATCTCCCTTGGAGAGGTAAGAATAGTTAACAGTCTCAGGAGGACAAAAAATGCACCAGGAGGGTCTCCTACCACTGCCTCTCCATAACCTGTGCTTCTTCTATTATAAAATATAGGAGTGAAATGAAGAAAGAAATCACAATTTGCTACATCAAAAACTATTGATAATTATGTCTACCTGCACCAATTTATCTCTCCCTCTTATTACACTGGAATTGTTCCTATTTTTATAATGTCCATCTCTGCATACCTTGCCCATCTGGTTTTGTATGTTGTTTATATTTTCCATTAATGTCTTTAACATATGGAATTATAATAATTTTAAGTTCTGGTACAATAATTCTTATATCTCTGTCATCTCCGAGTCTGCTTCTGATAGTTATTTGTCCCTTCTGATCATTATTTTGTATAATAATAATTATTTCAGACTGTCTTGCCTTCAGATATGCATTGTGATTTCGAATGAGTGGTTTAGGTAACAGGTAAAAAAATAAATAGGCTACAATGTGAGAATTATGCTCATCTGAGCAGGAGTTAGACTGTGCTCAATGTCTGTTATAGATAAAGGAAACAGAAACTTCAGACTTTTCTAGTGGGATTGCTTTATCTTCCCTTCTTGGGTTTGAGAATTCTTCCTTGCAGTCCAACTTGCAGCTTTTTCACCTGTAACCCACTGAGATTATGACTGGCCACTTCTTAGTGCAGTGCTAGGATGTGGGAGAAGGAGGCATTCTATGCTGTTTTCAGTGAAGCTCAGTTTTTCAATAGGCCTGTGTCCCAGGGGTATAGACTTTAGAAAAACCCCCAGGATCTCTTTCCTCACTATACCTCAGTTTCCTCCCAACCACATCATTCACTGTCTACTTTCCTTGAAACCCCTTTCCCTAATCACTACATTAAAATAAAAAGGAGATCAGACTTGAGAATGTTCAGCAGAATCTTCCCAAGCCAGCGAAGCCTGGGGCAAACCTTGACTTTGCTTAATTTATAAATACAAACAGAAGTTAAGTTGGGTTATTTCTCATAAGTAGCTATACAAAAAAAAAAAAAGGCTTAAGCTCACCTAATGAAAATCAGATAACTACCTTATAAGACTAAGGACTTTCTGGTGGGACAGCTCAGATAAGGCATCCATATAATTTTGCAAAACTCAAAGGTTTTCCCTGCTTTCCTTCTGTGTTCATTCTGTAAAAGCCTTCATCTGGGCCCTTTGACGAAGCTCAAAACCACCAAAACAAATTCTTTATAACTTTGTGCCTTAGTTTACCATTTAACAGCAGGTTTTATTTGCTTTGGCACCTATGTGAGACAAGGAGGTTCCAGCAGGAAGCACCGCGGTATTGTGCCTCCCTCAGCTGGCAAAGGTTCTCATCAAAATGGCCTGTAGTGAAGGCCTTCAAGCTGAAGTGAGGCTGGTGGAGGAAAGCCTGCAAGGGCTTCTCTAGGGGTGATCTTTCTCAGTCTCTCCTCCGGCCAGGGGTCCTGCAGGGAGATTTCCTAGCTCCTCCTCATGAGAAACTTCCAGGGTTCCTAGAGGAAACCCTCAGGGAATAGAGGAGGGCTTTATAATGCTGTCTCACAAGCTTGCTGCATTCACGCTGGACCAGACTTGGGCTCCAGGATTTTGTCCACATTACCATCTAAGCCTTCGTCCACTATGCAGCTCCAGGGAGCTGATCTCAGCTGATGGTTCCCCCAGAGGTGCCCAGTCCTCCAGATTCCAGGGTCATGGTTTGCTTAGCCACCTTACTTTTCTGATGGAACTAGAAAGTTACTGATTTTTCTGTGTAATGCTTTTTCTCTTATTATAAGCATGGGGGTATGATTGCCATGCTTTAATTTAACAAAACCTAATCCAGAAATCTCTTCATAAGTTTTTCTGATTTCTTCCATCCTGATTTCTCAGGAATCTAAACAGGAACCACTGGTTTGTGATCTTGGAGGAGTATTAGAAACATGTGCAGTGTGAGTGGTCGGGTTACACCCCAGCATGTCTATGCTCTTAATCTAAGAATCATGGCTTTCATGATGACACATTTTTCACATCAGTATGGTTTTTACTTTTCAGAACATAAATTTGATCACAGCAGTCTCTCTACACTACCTGTTTTCAGGAACTACCCATGGTTTTCTAAAACAGAAAAACTCCCTACTCGATCAGCAAAATTCTGTGCTGTCTGGCCTGAAAATGCATATTTAGCTCTTGAGCTGCAACGCATCTGTGTGTTTAATATCTACCTCCCCAGAAACGTGAGTGTGCTCCAGAATAGTACAAGTACTAGGCCCACTTTGTTGAAGGTTTTGCGTTCACTGGCAAGTCAGCGAGACAGGAAATAGGTACACAAAAATATGCATGAGACAAATTACCTCAGGGACTGGGCACACAGTGCATTCGAGAAAATGACAGGTGGCCAGGGGGAGAAGGATGTGTCGCACCCGGCCTCACATTTGTTCATATACATTGTTAACTTGAGTCATGGTGTTGTAGTTCCTCGCTCTAGAATTTACTCACCTCATGTAAGTGAAACTGTATACACATTGCTCTGAAACCTCTAGGTTTTACCTCGCCCAGACCTTAGAAACTCCCACTCTACTCCACACTTGTGTGAGGCGGCCATCTTATATACTTCATATAGATGGACTCCTGCAGTATTTATCTCCCATGGCTGGCTTGTCTCAATTAACAACATGTCTTCCAGGTTCATCTGCCTCCTGCACACAGCAAGATTTCCTTATTTTTTCAAGACTGAAAACCATGCCCCTGCCCCTTTATCCATTCATCCATTGATAGATACTGCTTTCCAACTCTTGGCTCATAAGTGTAATTGTGCAATGAACAGGAACATATAGATCTCTCTTCAAGATCTTCCTTTTAATTCTTTTGGATGAATACTCTGAAATGGGACTGCTGATTCACACAGCAGGTCTGCTTTTAGTTTGTTGAGGAATCTCCATGTTATTTTCCCTGCAGCTGTACAATAACATTGAAGTCAACAGTGTACAAAGGTTTCAATTTCCCTGCAATTTCACCGATATTTATTGTGCTCTGTGTTGTTTGATAACAACCATCCTAAAAGGTGTAAGGTGATACCTCATGGTAGTTTCCACTCCCATTTCTCTTATGATGAGTGATGTTATACTTGTTGGCCATTTTTATAGTTTCCTTTGGAGAAATACCTGTTCATTTCTTTCACCTTTTAAAAAACTAGATTATTGTTAGTAGTAGCAGTAATACTAGCAGTAGTATTTTATATAGCTAAGTTGTTGGTTCTCTTTCTGAATTTATTTAGATTTCAAGTTCTTACATATCTGTGTTTTAGATTTTAAGCTCTTTAGATTTGAAGTCCATATATGGTTTGCAAGTATTTATTCCCATTTTGGTAAGTTAAATTTTTATTCTGTTGAGTATGTTCTTTGCTGTGCAGAAGCTTTTTAGGTTATAATCCTGTTTTGTTAGTTTTTTATTTGCTGTGTTTGCTTTTCTTGTTTGTGCTTTGCTGTCATATACGAGAAATAATTTCCAAGGCCAACGTCAAATTTTATAAAACAGGGCAAAGGATGGTGAAGTACAACAGGAAAGACCTCTCTAAAGGGGTGATATTTGAGCAAAAGTCTAAATGGATAAAGGCAAACCCCTGATACTGTAGGGAAAGAATGTTCTGATAGACTGACAAACAACTACAAAACCCAGCCAGAAGTCAAGAGCAGCAACAGGAGCGCGGTGCAGAGAAGCCCGATGTGGGGTGGTAAACAGATTTTAGGGTACATAAGCACAAGAGAATGTGTGGGCAATGAGGGTTTTAGATCTCACTCCAAGGGGAATGAACACACCCGCTGCAGCATGATTTTAAATAAAATAGTGACATGAACTAAATTAGATTTTTAAAATATTACTCTGGCTACTATATGGATAATAATACAAGGAACAAGAACGTTAAGAACTCACAATCCAGGTTTTGGATAATAATGTCTTGAATTAGTTTGATAACAGAGAAGATGGTTCACAGCAGTCAGATGCTAGATATATTCTGACAGCAAAGAAGAGATAATTCTCAGAAATACTTGATATGGAAATGAAAGTAAAAATACAAATGTCTATGCAGAGATAGTAGTGATAATGGCAGTATACTCCTTATATAGTATTCAAAATCCCAGTATTTGATAAAGCCAATTTGCAAGTAACTGTAGGTAGAGAGTAAAAGAAGTAACCCTATTGCTCTCCAAAATACTGTAAATAAAATGTGAATCTGATAGGGCATGTGGTGGTGCAAGTCTGTGATCCCAGCATTCTGAGAGGTTGAGGCAGGAGAATTACAAGTTGGAGGCCAGCCTCAGCAACTTTGCAACTTGGCAAGACATTGTCTCATAATATAATTTTAAAAAATAATAATAACAATAAAAGCGCTGGAGATGTACCTCAGTGCAAGAGGCCTGGGTTTGATTACCAGTCAATGCCAAGTACCACACACAATGGGTTTGGTGAAGAAAAGGGCCCCAAGAGGGCACTCTGACAGTAAGGAAAGGAGGACCACAGGGAATGACCCACGATATCTATGTACAAACTCCTGTGCAAGTTTTTGCTTAGGACTCAAGAGTGGTTATCTGGGAAATTAAAAAATTATAAAAGATGAAGGTAAAATAACAACACTGAAGTGAAAATCAGAACAGATACTACTAACCAAATTGGAAACACTGTGAGGACCAAAAAAAATCAATACTGAGTCATAGACTATAAAAAGAAAAAAAAATAGAAACCCATCAACTCCTGTTGCAAATTAATCAAGATAATTAAGAATTAAGATGAAAGAGAAATAAAGGAATGAATTAATTAAGGGAGGTAGCACTTTACTATAGAGTGTAAAAGGCTGATGGTTAAATATGTAAAAATTACTGGAGTTGGGAAATAATTACGATGTACTTTCCAAAATAAAGTTCTATTCAGGGCGAAATGTAAGTGGAGAATAAATCAAATGTAAGAGATTATGATGATCGGGATATCTGCATGAGTGTGGCTTTCTTATTGTCTATAAGGAAAAATAAGAGTTATACATTTGGTAAATCAGATGACCGCTGGACTGGATAATAAAATTGACCTTCCAAAATTCTCACTGAAACCTAATCCCCAGGGCAATGGCACTAAGTGTGCTGCTTAGAGCAGCATGGTTCTGCTGTGGCTGGATGGATTTACTAAAGACAGACACCTCCCCTGGGTGTAGGTGGCATGAACCAGTCGATGTGTAGCCTGGAGGGAATACACCAGAAAGGGAGGGTTGCTGCTCTTGCTCTTGCTGCGCTCTGATTCCTGCTTGCTCTGCCATGGACTGTTTCTTCTCTTCCACTCCTCTCTGCCTTGTTCTGCTTCGGAACCTACCAACTACGGACTGAAACCTCTGCACACTGTGAGCCAAAATAAAACTTGCCTCCTTTAACCTATAGGTGTTGGCTATTTTGTTCCAGCGACGAAAAAGTAATGGAGACAGAAGAAATGTGTTATTTATTCCAGGAAGACAAAGTTAGTCTAACATCTAAAATATATATTAATGTATTAAATTAAACTGAGAAGGAAAATACATATGGTTGTCTCAGTGTATATAGACAAGGTGTTTTATGAAATCCAATATCCATCTCTGATGAAGAACTTCCATAACATAAAATAAAAAGAAACTTTCCTAACCTGATAATTCTCATGTATGAAAAATCTACAGTTAATATCATTCTTAGCAGTTACAGAATGAATGCCTTTCCCCAGAGATCAGGAGCAGGACAGACTTCCTGCTCTTACCAGTTCTATACAACTTTTCTATGCATCCAGATTTGAAAGGAAGTGGGAAAAAATCTCATTGCAGATAGCATGATCACGCACATAGAAAACATTATGTAATCTATAAAAATTTTTACTAAAACTACAGTGCTTGCCGGGGATATTCCTCAGTGGCACAAGCGCCTGCCTGGCCAGCCCAAGGTCCTGAGTTTGATTCTCAGTATCAAAAAAAAAAAAAAAAACAACTACTGTGCTTAACAAAGTTACAGATGAAAGAGCAACATACAAAGATTACCCTTTGGGCTGGGGATATAGCTCAGTGGAATAAGCGCTTGCCTAGCAAGCGCAGGGTCCTGAGTTCGATCCCCAGTACCGGAAAAAAAAAAAAAAGATTACCCTTATTTCTATATATGAGCAGCAAACGATTGGAAAACAATTTCTTGAAAAATCCTGTTAGACTGACAGAATTATGATCTACTTAGAGAAATTTCTGACGAAATATGTGCAAAGCCAGAAAATACAGCGCATACTTGAGAGATATTTAAGAAGGGCTAAATAAATGGACATATATACTGTTTGTGAGGCCAAAGACTCCCTACTATTAAGATCACAATTCTCACCAAATCATCTGTGAGCTCAAGGCAATCTTTATCAAAATTACAGTAGGTTTTGCTCTGCAGAAATTAAAAAATTGATTCTAAATTCATATAGGAATGCAAAGAGCATAGAATAAACAAATCATCTGTGAAGAAGGACTTAGTTGGAGAACTAACAATACCAGATGTAGAAGCTTATTATAAAGATACCATAGTCAAGACTTTATGGTACTAGAAAGGTAGGTCAATGGAACAGAGTAGAGTCCGGTGAAAGTCACACATGCTGATGGAAAATTGATCCTGAAAATCCTTGCAAAGGTAATTCAGTGAATCAATGACAGGATTTCCAA
Organism: Dinomys branickii; assembly: GCA_004027595.1. NCBI lineage: Eukaryota > Metazoa > Chordata > Mammalia > Rodentia > Dinomyidae > Dinomys > Dinomys branickii. The sequence continues at coordinate 96,117 of PVLD010001314.1, read as the reverse complement.
CAATTGTGCTAGAAAAATTGATTATTAATATGCAAAAAAGGAAAAATGAACTTTAATTGCAAATCTGTGACATAGGTAAAAATTAACTCAAAATGGGACTTAAAATTAAATGTAAAATCTAAATCTTAAAATTAAATCTGTGGAATTTCAAAATACATTAATGCAAATATAAAATATAAAACAAATCTATAAAAAGCAAGCAGGAGAGATTTTGTGTGGCCTTGAGTTTGGCAAAGAATTCTTAAATAGAATGGGAAAAGCACAATCTCTAAATGAAGCTATCAATGAATGGCACTTTGCCAAACTGTTTCCCTTCTTTAAAACACACACTCAAAAAAATTAAATGACAAGTCCCAAAATAATATATATGAAAATAATGTCTGAGAAAGGGCTTGTATTGAAAACAAATATAAGGAATTATCAGAACAATAACCAACCCAACAAAATACAAACAACAGTTTGAGTTCAGCAAAGATGATATACAGATGGTCAGAAAGCACATGAAGAGATGCTTGACATCATCTGTCATTAGGAAAATGAAAATTCAGTGTATCAGAAGACACCATCACATGCATATTGAAATGGCTGAAAAAAAGGAAATAAAAAATATTGTCCATCTCAAGTTTTAGCAGGTGTGTACCAGCACTATTTCTCAACTCCTGATGGCAATACCAAATTGCACAACTCACTTGCCAAGTCTGTCAGTTTAAAATAAATATACTTACGATATGACCAACCCATTAAGTAAGCTATTTACTGAAGAAAAATAAAAACATATACCTGTGCAAAATTTTATACATTAACTATTCATCTCAGCTTCATTTGTAATATAATGAGTGGCCATAAACAAACAGATGAACAATCAAACTAATACACATTCAGGTCATGGGACACTACTCCAGTCAGCCAATAGAAAGGGGTGAGCCACTTGATATAACTTCACATGAAAAAAATATTTGGATATAAGTGAAAGAAGCCAAGACAAAACAAAACAAAACAAAAAGAAATACATACAAAGCAGAGAGACAGAGAAAGTTTTCATTTACATAAAGTTCCAGAATACATAAATGAATCTATGGTGATGCCCAGCAGAGCAGTGGTGACTTGGGGAATGAGTGTGGCAGGTAGAGGGTAAATAGAAGGGGTTAAATGTCAAAATTTATCAAACTTTATGCTCTACTGAAATATATAGATATTGTATGTAATTTCTACTCAATACAGCTAATAAAATTGATAGAACAAAGGGGATCACTTTTTCTTACTAAATATATGCCTGTATGTTAAAAATCATAGTTGATTTGAAGGAAAAAAAGGATTTCAGCTACTGTGTATCTAATATCACGGTCAAGAGCTAATATAGGCCTTTAACCTGCTCTTCTGTTCTTATGATGGAGAGAGCTGGCGCACTGCTTGGGTAGAATGAAAATTAAGGGAAGTCAAATATAATTAATGTTTAGCTTCATCCCTCAGCCTTACCATGGGGTTTACTTTAACATATTTATGTGAATTATGAAATTATGAATCAATCCACTTCTGTTACCCCTCACCCCTTTTCTTTTTCCTGTTTGTTCCAATGTAGTAATTGTAGTAAGGTAATTGACAAGCTCGACAGTAGAAGAGAACCTCTCTGTCCTGTTATTGCTGTATCTAAGTGCTGATGTGTGGCAGGATATATGGTGGAGGTCATATGTGCTTGGTGAATCCAGATATTATGATATTATAAATGTATTCAAGGGCAGAGGCTATTATTGGTCTGTGTATTCCTCTAAGAGTAAGCACTTAGAGCTTGTTTTTTGAGCAGCCAACTTAAAGGAGTTCCTCCTGAAGAAAAGGTTAAAATTTGATCATTATTAAGAATAATAACTACAATGGATTGAAATACATAAAACATGTTTGCATTATGCATTCAAAAAGATACAAAGAAAAGTCCTCCTTTGTCATTATAGAGATTGATAGGGAATAATTCATTCTATTGAAAACATGGAAGTGAAGAAAATCTAAACATTTACCTTGCATTTCCTGTTGAACCAAACCTCAACCTTATTCTTGCACACTTTCAGGAAATAATGAGTCCAGACAATGACCACTGTAGTTTCTAGCAGCACAAACAAGACATAGCCAATGCTATGTCTTTCTGATGGAAGGATGTAGCATCGTGCATGAAGTATTTTTCCACAAAATTGAACTTGGATCTGCAACAGCAAGCGGAGACATTGAAACGACATCAGGATTTGGAGGCAGATTTATTTTCATTGAGGTCAACACATACTGATCGGGATCATTCCCAGAATATCAGGCTCTGATCTCTGGTAGTCTAGGGCTTATATGGGATAAGCAAGCAGGAAGTACAAAGGCAGAATACCCTGTCAATTGAGGATTAGTTTAGACAATGTGCATCATAGTGACCAGCTCTGCATCACAGTGACCAACCATCTCTAAGAGACAGAAGCAACTAGAACTGGAATAGGAACCAATACATGGGCAACTAAGAAACCGAAGTACACTGGCTGGGGGGCATTTTCTGTAACATTTCCCACCTATTTTAGTTTCCCCAGCATGTTACATGCAATTTTCTGAGACAAGGCCCAATTTAGGTCTGCATGCTTGTAACATTAATCTGACAAGGTAGTGAGGGAGTTAATATGACTTAGGAGAGTGTCCATTGTGCCTTGGACACTCAACAAATCTTGGTCAAGTGTTTTATTGATTGGGAAGTGTTTAAGGAAAAAATCCACAGCTAGCAGGGGGTGGAAAACCAAGGCCTGGGATAAGCAGCCTGAAAAAGACACAAAAATCAGAAGGAATATGCCCAGTCCTGTGAACTGCTTTCTCAGGGTTCAGCTGTGCATGGACTGGTCATCTTCCAGAGTGACCAGAGTGGGGCTTTGAGTGCATTGTCTCTTTAAAGTGAGCCTCAGAGGAGTTGTTCAGGTAAATTTCAAAGTAGATTTAAGGCTGGATTTCTGAAACTTGTGCAGGTAGTTAATATGTACCTGGGTATACGTGTGTGCGGGAATATCTACAAAGATAGCTAGTCTTTTAACTGATTAGAAACGGTTTCTGTAGGGTTACCTTTCATTTTTGTGTAATTTATCTTTAAATTTGGAGAATCCACTATAATGCATGAGGTCAGAGCCAGTGACCCAGGTACTGAAACCTGAGCTGGCCACAGCAGTATGGGTGCCAGAATTGCCGCTTGGGCTTGTGGAATAAATGGTGGAAGCAGATCTGCCCCTGACCTTCCAGGAATACTGGGTAAAGTTTTTCTGGCTGAGGTTGATGTTTCAGTCAGTTGGATCCCCAGAGGGGGTTTAGGCCTCTGGATCAGATTATTTTGTGTTATTGGTGGCAGGTTTCAAAACCACAGCAAGGAGCAGTTTTCTGTGCAGATCGTCCCTGCAAGACAGTTTTGACCACAATAGTTTTGTTCAAAGTCACCACAGCATATCTAGCCTTTCAGACCTTATTCCTAACAGAGCTACTCTTCCATCTTATATAGGGTGTACTCAACATCTGTCAGGGCATCCATTTTTACAATAATTCATGTGGCATGAACAGCATGTGGCAGACACGTAGACAGTTAGGTCTCAGTCTGAGGTGAGCTTGTTCACTTTCTCCATCAGGACAGTGGCTGTTAGGGCAGGGAGGCAAAGGGGGAGGTAGCCCTTAGGGACCAGATCTACATATTTGCACAAGTAGGCCACTGGGTGCTCCCAGGGGCTGATAATCTTAATAAGCATCATTATTTTGTGATTTCAAGGATCCAAGTTCTATAGAAGACAGCAGCTCCAAGAAATTTGTGGAGATTTTTTTCTTGTAACCAGTTTTTGCCAGATTTTGCAGCAGAGCTTTTGTGTCTTTCCAGTAGGCAACTTGGAAGTATTCTCAATCAGAAGTGCCACTTAAAGAGGGAACAAGTTTTGAACCTCTGAGAAGCTGAGTTCAGGTCAGTTGGAAAGAGGGGATGGCTGACAGGAGCAAATCAAAGGCAGAGGAATGTACTTTTTAGGTGCAGGCAGGTGTGCCAGTGGGCTATGGGTGGCAGAGGACTGAGACAATGTGCGTGTAGAGCAATCAAGGAGGCATTGGCAGCTCAGAGATCTTGAACTGGCTTTACAGGCACAAGAGATATAGTTTAGCAGTTTGACAGTTATAAATACTTTGTGGTTTTGAAACCTCTGGATGTGTGATTGAATTTCTAGCTAAGTCTCTCATGTCCTGAGATACTGTTTGATATAGAGGGTTATCTTAAGATGGAGTTTACAGTGACAGAATTGTGGAGCTGGAAGGGACAGAGAAAAAGTTGCCTTGGAGTGGCCAAATCTGTTGTCAGAGCCTCCCTAAAAATCGTGAGAGTTCCCAAATTCTTGTGGCCATTCAGTAACAGTCCATAAGGAGAGCATGGGTTGGGAACCATAGAATGGAAGGTGATGGCTGTGTTGTGGACAGAATGGAAATCTTGCCCAAGGTGATTAACAGTCTATCAACTAATGTGTGGCTGGATACATGTTTATATCTCCTATGACATCTGACAGCAACAGGGGTCATGGTGAGGTGGCATGTTTGATGGCAGGCCCGGAGGTGAGTCTTTAGTTTATACCTCTGGACGGAGAGTTTTCAGAACTTTAGGACTGCAGTTGTCTGTCTTAGGCTGATGCAGGCATCATTTTCTTCTCAGGGAACAGTTAAAGTTGCAAATGCAGGATTAAATGAGGGAAGCTGACTGGCTTGGTGTGAAAGAGATGTTCAAATTTATGCCTGGCAGAAGGGGCAAGAGGAAAGAGTCTCAGTTGCCACTGTGGTGGTAACTTCTTGACAGAGGAAACTTTCAAAGGCAGAGAGTTCTGTTTCATTGTCTACCAGGCAAATCAGAGGTTTTCCCCCAACTTATGCAATGACTGTGGGTTCTTGGGGGCTCAATTTGATAGAGCTTGGTCTGTCCTATCTATTCAGGCCCAACAGGGTGCCACTCACTTGTCAAGGCTGACAGCCCAATTTTTCCACAGTCAAAATGTGGAACTCAGAAGGAATTGATGGCAGTCGTCTCAGGTGGATGTTGGATGATGTCATCTGACCAGGATAAGCACGTAAACAGAAAGCTTTCAAGGGAGGGCTTTTGTGGCCAATGCAGGCAATGGTTAGCTGGAACCAGTTCAACAGGCTGGAAGTAACTGAGTTAGGAGTGGGGTGAAGCTTCAAGTATTGGCGGCAAGTGCGGCAGCTGAAGAAAGTGCCAAGGTGGAATTCTCAGGAAGAATGGGCCTCTTTGTCCTTGTTTATTATTTGAGACTCAGAGAGTGGTTTGGTTTCATTTTTAACTCTACAAAAGCCTGTTTTTGTACAGTCAGGGGCTGTTGTTTTTGACTAATTATTTCCCATCTCTGACTTCCTACGTGTGTGTTCTATACCCTTGAATGATGGCACAACAGACAAAGGGTGGATGCCCCTCAGAGAGAGACCATTCAGATGCCTGCCTGGCAGTGCCCCTTGTGGGGACTTAGGCACAACTTAGCTAAGGAGGGTGTGAAGTGTCTGTTTTGCCATATGTTGATTGCCAAGTAACCCAAGTGTACCATCTGGCAGGCTGGTGTCTTCTGCTACAGATCTAGTGAATCCTCCACACCTAACTACCCACTTACACAGAAAATTGATGAGGAATAGAAAAATATGTTAAATCATACCACATGCATCCAAGCAGCAAAACATAGACGTTAGGAAACTCTGCAAGACAAACAACCCAGTTTTTCTCCTTAAGAAAATAACAGAGATTTTAAAGAAAAAGAAAGGGGGAGAGGAGACATGAAGCCCCCTGAGGGCCCAGTCAGCCAATGCAGCCAGTGCTCCCCAGTCTTGATGCACAAGTGGATCAGCCTATTGCTCATGCTGTCTGTTGTGCTCACACAATCATTCAGCAGGCACTTAGAGGTTAGACCTTCCAAGCCCTCTTCCCTTGAGGGTTCCTTAACTAGCAAGAATCGATCAAGCTCTTCTTCTGGACAAACTGAGCAGGACTGACAGATTGACTAACTGGGGTGTTCCTGCAGGTCTTACTGGAATCATCAGGCAGGCAGGCAGGCAGGCAGGCAGGCAGACAGAGAATGTCCTACTGCCTTTTGGATCCACTGTGAGATGTTCAAGAGAAGAGGAGCTAGGAATCTTTCTCCAGACCTCTGAGGGAACTTGAGAAATCTTGAGGACATGCCTTCCCATCAGGACCTGGAGAGGTTATTGCTGTGTCCATGAAAGCCATGACCAGTGACCAAACAGGTCAGCAAGTCAGTCTTCCTGGCTGACACATCAGATACAAAGGCAAGCAGAAACACTGAAACCACACCCAGGATTTGGAGGTACATTTCTTTACATTGACATCAATGGCACTGATTTGGATCATTCCCAGAATATCAGGCCCCGATCTGTGGTGGTCTAGGGCTCATATGAGATTAACAAGGAGGAAGTACAGAAGCAGAATGCCTTGTCAACTGGGAATTATTTAGACAATGTGCATCATAGTGGCCAGCTATGCATCATGGTGACCATGCATTTCTAAGAGACAGGAGCAACCAGAACTGGAACGGGAACTGTTACCTGGGCAACTAAAATCACTGAAGTGTACCATATGGGGGGCTGGTACCTTCTGCTACAGATCTAGTGAATCCTCTACACCTAACAACCCACTTACACAGAAAATGGGTGAGGAATAGAAAAAAATAAGTTAAATCGTACCACATGCATCCAAGCAGCAAAACATAGACCTAGGAAACTATGCAAGAGAAACAACCTTGTTTTTCCCCTCCAGAAAATAACAAAAATTTTAAAGAAAAAGAAAGGGGGAGAGGAGATGTAAAAAGAATGAAGATGTGCCATGCTCATCTGCCATCTCCCCATGACAAATATAATTGTTATGGACTGGAAACATGCCTTAATCAAAAATATTTGAAAGTAAAATATTTAGAGAGAGAATGAGGAACTAATAAAATATTTTCAAGAGACATATCAAGAAGTTACAACAATAGGATGTAATAGAGATCCTGATTCAAACAAATCGCTAAAAAAATTACCAGACAATTGGGAAAATGTAAGTAATGCTGATATTTGATAACATTCAAATCTTAAATGTTTTCACATTTAATTATGGTAATACCATCATATTTTTAAAATATCATTATCCTTTAGAATTCCTGAGAAAGTTATGGAGTAAATGATATAATAGGGTATCTAGAATATCTAGAATTTGCTGCCAATTAAAACTAAGTAGTATATGATAGAGTTAAAACATGATTGGTTATGATTGGTAATTGTGGAAGTTTGGTGATAGCTACAAGGGTTTCATTATGCTGTTTTGCCCTTTATTTCATATCTTTAATTTTTTAAAGAAATTAATTACAGTGACAGATCTAGCTAAACTAAAATACAATTTTTAAAGTGAACGAGTTAGGGAAGTGATATTTTACTTCCAAAAAGAATCCGCCATTACCTACTTAAAAAGAAACTGTTTGTTCAGTGCTTTAAAATAGCTGCTTATGAATCATTCAATATTAAACACAGGGCAGGGTAAGAAGACAAACAAATGTGAATGATGGGAGTCTCCATGAACTGGAAATTGAACATAAATGAAGTAAACTGCCTCTGAAATGATAATTCTAGTTTGTGGTAAAGTGGGATTGGATTAACAAATACCACCTCAGGATCAGAACTATTTTGCAAGGCAAAGTACATTAGCAAACAAATATGTGAAAGATGTTTACCCTTTAGGAAAAGACAGGCATAGGTAATTGTAACCAAGCTCTAGCCTGTTTGTAAACAGTGATACTATATTTTCACTGCCTTTCAGATTGTGGTCTAAATATTTGGCATCTTTAATGTCTTTCAAGGATATTAGATGTTGCAGGCATGTGAGAAAGGTCATATATCATTTCTGATTTGTTGTCGACATCGCTGGCAAATGTGCATTTGTGCACAGCTATCTTTAATAAACTGCTAGCCTGCCTGTTTGCTATATGGCTTTCTTACTTTGAATAATTTATTGTCTTCCACATTATTGGCACTACTTCTGAAAGATGTGAGTGGAAAAGAGATTCTAATATATCACATTAAAAAATAAGTCAGAGAAAACTCTAAATCAGTATGTTATTTTAAACAGCTTCTACTCATTAGGGAGAAAACTTACAAACCCAAAGTAAAAATACCTCCCAAATATAGTCAGTAAAGCACATGAGAGGACAGGAAATGGGCATGCTTGGTGATCACCATTCTAGTGCTATTTTGCATGTATCTTGACCTTGGTGAGCTAAGCCACATTGTCTCTTACATTTAGTCTATACTTTAACTTCATTTTATAAAAGAAGAAAAGCCAACTGGAAAACGAAATCTTTACATGATTTGACAGAAGTATATGCCATAGGAGTCAATGCTGTGGACAGCCTTTCCTAAGCACTGAGTACTGGGTACTCATTTTGACAGGCCGCTCAATACATCAGCTCTCCCAGATACAGATCATCTGCTGCAGCAAAGAAGGACCAAACTATCACTGCTGACTGGGGCACTTCAGTCCAGCGCGACTGAGTTATAGTCACTGAAATGAGAACCAACTAAATTGATAGGCAATGCATACCCTGTTCATGGGTGGCCACCGGGTAAAGAATGGAAGAGGCCACAGGTTTCCAGGCCACCTTAGGGTTTTCCGCGCCTTTAGAAATCCATTAGAGTGCTGAAAAATCTCTACATAAAAATATGTATATTAACCAAATTTTGCCTAACATATTGAGCGCTCATGGACAGACTTTCTACCTTCCACCGCTGACCTTTGGGCCTTCCCAGTGCAGATCCATGAAACAGACTTGCATAAGGCATTGCCATGGACTCTAGGCCTCCAGTTGGACTCGTGGGGAGCATTGTCATGGCTTTAGGTATTTAACTGGACTCATGCAGGACATTATTGTGGGATTCAGGCCCTCAGCTGGATTCTTGGACTTTAGTGTGTGGACAGAGTTCCTGCACTCCTTTGTACTTGACTCTTTGGGCAACTACTATAAAATAATCCTATAAATTCTGTGTCCTGTATTAAATTGTTTTCCTGGTGAACCCTGACTACAACAAAAGGCCATCAGGAATTCTTTCTGGGGTATGATCTCAGAGGCTGCAATGTCTGTTGTCTCTGCTGATGGAGTGTATGAGATGCTCAATAAGATTATAACCTTAAGATATTCAGGATATATGAGGGAATGGGAGCATATGAGGAATGGCAAGGACCCTGGGTCTGTCCTCCATCCAGTGACGAGGAGTGCTGACTGGTTATCACTGCTTTTCCTGGCACCCTGATGTCAGTACCATCTGCCCCCATCTTTGAGATAAAGACACTGCAGGTGCAAGCAGGTGCTCACTCCCGAGAACCAGAGCCAGTCAGTGACCCCAAACATTTCATTCATAGTTCAGAACAGTTTCTGTCTGCTCTAAGATCCTATGTTAGGGAAGGTTTTTTTAATAAAAGAAAATTTTAAATTATTCCATCCTGCCATCTCTAATTATTTGTAACCTCACAATGTGGCCCTGATTTGTTGAAAGTGTAAAATAATTATATGTCATTTTGTCTTTGTTTTCATGGTAACCAGTGATGGAGGCAAATCCACAAAAATCAAGTATTCACTTTCACCCTTAGCTTGAATGCACCACGTAAAGTTTTCTTGCCACATTCACTTGACGCCTGCCCGACGTTTTCCATTTCACTTCTCCTCTGTGTTTCTTTTTCAACTATGGAGGCTTCTCTGGTATCTCTGGCTCATCTACTCTCACCAGATGCCTACAAAGTCTGGTGATCAGTTCCACACATATAGTCTGTGATATGTTGTATCATAGGTGTGTATGTGTGTGTGTGTGTGTGTGTGTGTGTGTGTGTGTGTATGTGTGTGTGTGTTTCATTTCTGAGGATACACTGCAAAATTGTAGATCACAGCTAACTGGCCTTTCTCACTCTGTCTAGAGCATACATCAGATACTCAATACATGCCTATTCACTAACCCCATTGGTTGCTTTCTCTTTATGATGGTTTTGCCATATCATTAAGAAACAATTTGATTACAGTGAAGGAAAATGCTTTGAAAGGGAGCTGAAGATTAAGGAGCAGGCCCTGACCAATGTGTAAGATCTTTGCAAGTTTTGGGTATTACATGTCATAGAAATAATGATTAAGAGAAATTACAAGATGGGTTTTAAAAAATTAAAAATACTAATGACAACACACTAATGACGAAGTAAACACGTTTTCAAAGATCCAACACCTTATTTTCACCTTTTTTTCCTAAAGATTGACAGATTTTTATTAAAAAAATTATTTTTAAGATATATCTTAAACTTGCTTGGCTAAAGGAAGCATTTGAAAAGATAGACTGTGTCAAATTCAAGATGGTCTCCCTTACATGCATGGCTCATTGTCACCTGAGAAGGTAGCATTTCCTTTTCTTTGTTGTGAATGTTCACAGCTGCTGTCTTATTAAACAAGAGGTCAGTGCCACTGGAGAATATAGAGTCAATTGTGAATTCTCAGCTTCAGTATCTAATTAGAGGTAGTGTATGGAATGCCTTCCTTAATTACTTTGGAGTCATGGGGGTATTTCATTAGTCTCAGTTTTTATCTTGTAACTTCATTCATAAAATATGTTCCTTATCAATTAGCTCCACTGGGAACTGATCGCAGGCCCTGTGCAGCCTGCTCTCTGTGTGATCTCTCAGCCCTGAAGGAGAAGGTCAGAATCCCTCTACATAATAACACTTTCAGCTCTATTACCACATGAAGAACACCATGGAGGGAGAAGAAAAAAAGCAAGGTATCATGTCGTTTACAAGGCTGTCCCTAAATTTTGCTGGAGATATTAGATAAAATTGATAGCATCAAAGGAGTTAACAAATCATTCATACATAAATTGATGATAGGTTCAATCCATATATTTCCAGGGATCAGTAGAATAGCAGTGTCTTAGAGAAGAGAAATTAAAATGCTCCCTTTGAATATGAAACTAATCAGAACATAAATAAAAAGTTCATGCTACAAAGAAACATGGCTTCAGGGCAGAAGAATGCTAAATAGAATGCATCATCATGGCTGATGAACACTGAGGCAAGGAGGTTGAGTCACAGAGATACAAGTCATTGGCAAACCATCCAACTGCCAGAGTCATCTTCCTGAGAGCTGGTGTATCAGGCCTCTACTGGAGGTAATTACAGAGGGGTCTTCAAATATTTCATTCCTAGAGCTAGCTTCCCATAATTCTAATTCCAGGCCCACAAAGAAGAAACTCAACTATAATTTATCCCTATGCTTCGTTGGTCCTGCAAATGGTATGCTCCTCTGGGATGTATTCATTATGTCCATTAATGGCAAGCCTTTTATTAATTAAGAGACAGGGTTCTATCCCAGCCTTAACTCTTTTTCGTTTCTTTGCTTATTTAAAGACTATTTCCATAGGACAACCTGGGAATTAAGGGAGGAGCACCTGCGCAGCCTGTGGTACCTGTCAGTATTCCACCAGCAAATCCAAATAGGGGGCTCTTCCTTGCTTCTTTGCTACAAAACTTACCTAAGAGACCTTTTGTGGTTGTCCAAGGCAGGAAGTACGTTTCCAAGAAATGAATATCTGCTCAAAGTAGCTCCATACAAAGGATTCAGAGTGTCACCATATTTAACAAAGTAATGCTCAAACCTCAGAAATTATCATTCACTAATTAACTATTGCTGCATATCAAACACAAATGCATAATTCAACGGCTTACAACAACCATTATTATATTTGTGAGTCTGTGTGTATGGACATCTCCACCCACCATTCTGTGCCTCTGCAATAGCAACAAGAGCCACATGCCCCAACTAGGCTTCTGGTTACAGGAGTAAGAAAGGCGTATGGAGCAGAATCATCACAACCCGCCGACAGACTGTAGTGAGAATTACTGAGCACAGTCACTGTAGCTTGAAGGAGAGACGCCTGGCTGCCAGCTTAGACCGACTGAACTCCAACTGAGTCTCAGCCCTGATACAGTTCCCGAAGCAGCTGACATCCCAAGGAAGGAACACACGTATGAGAGAATATGATCACATCACCAAATAGAATGCCAACAAATGAGAAAAGAATCTGTAATCCTCTCTCACTTAGCTCTGTCTTTTAAGGGTTCTATCACCTCAACAGCACCACACTACAGGCCAAATTTCCAACACATAAACCCCTAGAGAAAAATCACATCCCGTCATAGAAAGCCTGAACTCAAACCTGGCACGTGGTTATCTCTACCCCATCCAACTAGCCAAACCAACTGAAGTAGCCAAGCCCAGTGTCAAATGCTCTTTCAGTAGGGGGAGTGACAGTGGGGGCCTAGGACTTGAGCAGAGAGAGAGATAGAAGCTGCCCTAATAGTACATTCTAGCGCCGGAGCCACCTGTCCAAGTCCAGAAGGACAAGAGGCCTCAGGAACCGCAGTAGCAATTCTCAAACCTTTATTCTTATGCTGTGGACATCCATTCATCCACATATGTGCAAGTATATTTTGTGTCTCTCAGTTAAAAATTTGAAAAGGAGAAATCCAACTGGATCATCCTGGCTTATGAATTCATTTCTCTGGGGTCAGTAGAGCACCATGGTTCAATCAGGGGCAAATCCTCTTAAAAGAGGACAGGAACTGAGCCAGGAGTGATGGCATATATCGCCAGGGTAGTTTTATTTTGATAGTTATCATTTTCTGTAGGTAATTACCTTCATTACTATTCATTTGCTTTCTCAGAGTGGCAACTTTCCCTGGAAAAGAAGACATTTGGTTTTCTGAGATTTCTATATTCATAGAATTTGATATAGTTTACATTTTTTCCCCAATTACTGACTACCTGGTCATGGCCAAAAGCGAAAAGGAAAGATTTAGCTTTTGTCTTAACAACCTCATAACACTCCTTCTGTAAGGAATTAAGACTTTGGATACGCACTGGTTCCTGACCTCGGCTTGCTCTTTACTTCACTGATTGGCACCACTGGTGTTCAACAAGACAAAGAATTAAAACATGAAAGTCTCAACTCAGGTTCCCCCACCTCCCAGAGATACAAGTGAAAGTGAATTGGGCATAGGGTGATCGCACTGTATTTTCTTACATCATTACTTTAAAAAAGCAAATTTCTCCATCTTCAGCTTGCATAATGTACAAATTATTTATGGAAGCCTAAAATACAAAACAGAAATGAGGTCAAAGTCACAAATAAATATAAAAATATTATTTTCCTAACAGACTATTGCTACAATTGGTCAAACACAAAAACTGCACATAAAATACAACAAACAGCTGAAGGTGTTGATGGAAGTGGAAATTATGTATCAAATAAGTTGGCAGAATACATTTCAATCTACTGTCATTATCTTGAAGGAAATGATACCATTTCTGTTGACAATTTTCAGAATGAGCAATGAAATGCAGGTCCTATTTAAGTCATGATTTTCCTTATGGGAAGACACTAGGGAGGTTGCAGAGGAACCCTAAGTGTGAGCCTCGCTCTGCCTGAGCCAATTATGAAAAACACAGACATAACCTAATGTCTAAGCACCATGTACATGATATATTGTTATTTTGTTCAAGAGCCCCAAGGCAAAAGAAAACTCAAAATAATTTTTACAATAGCACCTGTTTGAAAATAAGCAATTTATTCTATTCTTATAAAATATTTATGGATTTCAAATGGATGTCCTTGAATAAGGCCATTTCATTTCTTTTCTCCACTGAGAATAGGTTAGTTAGAGAAAACTCTAGACCTATTTCCTGTTAATTTAATATAGATCCAAAGCTTTTGTGCAAAAGCAGTCACCCAATAACTTTATTTACTAAACTTTATTCTTAATGATTCTGCCTTAATAGTTGTATAAGCAACAGCCCATGGATCATTTCACCTATTGAATAGAAAGAAATCACTTCTTTGCTATAAAATAATTTGATTTCCATCGAGAAAATGTATTTCAAAAACCCAAGAGATTGAAGGAAACTATTACTTTTTATTACCCATATCATAATGTTCATCTTAATTACTGTTAAAACAGGTTCACAGATGTAGTCTAATTGAATGTATAACTTTTTAATTGAAAAAGGGAAAAGTATGAGATTTGAGTTCTAACAATAGAGTAGGACTCAAGTACGATCCTTCCTTTCCAACAAGCTTTTCTGGGAGAACTTAGCCTCTTAGATATGTCCTCATAGTCAGATATCAACATTGCACAAATCAAGTATTTTGGAATTTTGATAAATTAACTGGTGTTTTATCATCTAGTGCAGCCAGATGTAGAGGCAGATCAAAGTGACTGGATGCTGATTCATAGAGAAAACCAACTGAGACTACTATTTTCCCTGGTTTTGATAGTTTGATCCATCACCAGGCGAGTAATAACATTTTAAATACAGTGGATAGTCCAATAGTGACTCAGTCTTCATGAACTCCTGTGAGACAGTTCTCTGAAGTCAACTATTTTCTAGGCCTCCCCTGGAAAGCTTTCAAGCTTTTGGGACACTTACATCAGAAAGACCAACCCCTTAGGTCTGCTTAAGTTGTATTTTGCTGCAAGAAAATGTACCAGCAGCTGAGCAACATCTCTCTCCTCCTCATCCAGAAGAGAAATGGAGATGCCTAGAGGTCTGCACAAGTTGGTTTTAAAGAATGGGAATCATTTAAGGTCTCTGGATCTTTTGTTGCTTCCTTATAATTTGAATCTGTAGCCCTCTGTTTATATGCACAGCCAGCAAATAATGGACCATCTCTTTAGGTAGCCTAAACCTTTAGCCATTCTAGTACAAGTGGAGGAAAGAACCTTTTGGTAGTATTGAATTATGGCTGCACCTTCCACTGAAGGTAATTACACAACAGCATCACATCTGTTTTCTTTTTCCATATGAAATTATTTAATGTTTCCCTGGTGCACTGCAATAACACATGTCTCCCTAGTGTGCTACAATAAAACATGCAATGGCCAGACTTATTGAAAGAGCATCTGAGGCTCTCAGGAATAAAGATAATTAATTGTAGTAGAGTGCTTATGTTTCAGATTCTTGTTAACTGGGTGTATGTGTGAACATATAACTTTTTTGAGACATTCTACTTTGCCAAAACATCAATTAGTCTGATTCATCAAATCCCCTCTTTATATTCTGTATCATTCATTTGACATGTTTCTATTTATACACCAGAGCACAACCACTCCAACTTTCACTGAAAACCACCTCTGAATACATAGATGGTAATCATGTGCTTAGACAGCAAAGAAAGCCTTTCATGACTATTTTTAATGTATCTATAACCACTTCAGATGTCTCTTTGGAAACCAGCTGCAGAATCAATGTGTTCAAACTGGTATCTTTCGCCTGCACAGCGTATTGGCTTTCATCAGTTTCTTAAGGGCCAGGTTCTTTGCTTACACCAAGGCAGGGGAGTAATATGACTTTAATAAGGGTGTGGATTATAATTCAAGTATGATTGTATTACCATAAAAGAACATAAGTTGCTTTTTCTGAATGCAAACATGGTCCCCAAACCGAGAATGTAAATTAGTATTACAATGAAAGCCGCCAGAAGGACAGAAGCTTGGAAGTGTTCTCTTCCCAGAGCAGCAGGACACTGTTCAGGTCCTGCTGTTTTGAAAACCTTTCTCCCCCCATGCAAGCAGCCCCACCAAGAGAAATCCATTTGAATATTTTGGCAATCACAGAGGCCCCCACATAAATTATGGATACAGAAATGCAGAAGACAGTCTAACAAATGGAACACAGTGGAATCTGTTTTTCTACCACCATATGGTGTCGACAGAATGCTACTTTGTTTCTCTGAGAAACAGCTCATCATTAAAAAATAAATAGCATCTTTTCTGTGGGGAGAGAACCCACAGTCATTATTTTGAAAAATAGTGAACAGAAAACTCTGTCCTTTCATTCTACAATCTTTATTCCCCCTTACATTATTATTATTGCCACACACATAGAGATTTTCTTCTAGGAAAACTCACGGTGGTTTGTACCTTGCTGATGCACAGGAAGTCTACATCATGTTTCCATAATTGTGGAGCTGAGTCCAGGCATATACCCACCGTGAGAGATCAGAGCACTTCATTATAGATCTTCTTTCCTTTAGAAAAGTTGTCCTTTCAACCTATTCTATGGATTTTGCTTAGAGTTACATTTCATGCTGATAAATATAATGCATGTAAACTTCCTGGTTTATGGAAGTTCAATTTGCAAATTGAAATAGTATGTCTTTATTATTTATGGAATAAAATTGTTACTGGAATTCATTCCATAATTATTTGATCATTTACCCTCTGGCAAGCCCAGGAAAATGTTTACCACCTTCCACAGTTAAATAAAAAGCCTGTCCCTACTATAGTCTTTCTCTAGGATTGTCCCCCTAACCAAAAAAAAGATCTGTCTTACCAGCCTTACCAGAGTCTCTGGTCACCCTACAAATCAGACAACTGATGGCTTGCTTCAATACTCTCTGGACACAAACCACAGCATTTTCAAATCAGCATAATTCCTAAAGTAGTTTTACAAACATTATTTTATTTGATGTTTAAGTAGCAATAAGATATGGCAGGGTTTCAACTGCTTTCCTGGCTGTTTGTGCCAGGCTGGTCCCAGGACTCCTGATATCCCAGGAGGATTTTTTCCACAGCTGCAGCAGAGAGAGAAAAGTCGAGTTTCGTCATTACTGCTCACCCTTTCCTCAGTGACGGTCTTCACACTGGCCAGATGGGCCTCGATATTGATAACTCATCACCTGCCTGTTTCCTCCCATTCCACACAAAAATTCTAAGACACAGGCAGGGAAGTGAATGGTTCCTAAATGCCAGTTATCACAGAGCAAAAGAAAAGCACACATCTATAAAGGGGTACATGTTTTAAAAGCAATTTTTAGAAAACGATTCTGAGGCTAGAATTATCTGTTGTTGTTTTCTGAATGAACCCTGTGAAATAGAATTTAGGGTGAGAAAAAAATCTTTGTGTTAATAAACCAGTCTTAATGTTAGTGTGTTGGCATAATATTATCCTGAAACAAGCAATAACTTTATAACTCACTGTTTTGTTGGAGCAGATGATTAAGGAAATTTTACTGACATTAGTAAATGCGAAGAGCACAGAATCTCACCACCCTGCTTTGGGTCAGAAGTCAAGAACTGAGGAGTTCTCTCTCCCCAAGCTGTCTGTCAACCCTGAACTTCTGCAATATCAGTTGCTCCATGACTTGAAAGAGTCCTCACCTCACTGGACTGAACACATTTCCATCACTCCCTAAAGACAGCTTCTTGAAAAATGTAAGCTATCTCAGGATAGAAATATCACTTTATCTCTGTTATCCAACTCTTTCAGCTTTATTCTCTAGGATTCCTGTAATTAGTATTTGGGATGAGGCTTCTACAAATTAAAAAGCTGGAAAACACTTCCTATCTGTGAACTTCAAAGGCATATGCTTTGTTCCTTGTTTCTGGAAATACTGCCCTCAAGAAATTACACACAACTGACAGACTATTCCACAGTATCATCAACAGTTTGTCCGTAGTTTCTTGACAGCTCTGTGGCATCAAGTACAGCACACCACAGAGCCCACGACAGGGAGCAAGCACCAAAAGAAGAGATTTAAAAGTTGATAAATATATGGTAGTCTTTGTTGTGTATCACTTGGAATTGTTTTAAAGTTGCTCATTCTCAGTGCTATGGTCAAGAGTTTGCACACCTCGTATGTCAGGATAACCTACTCAACATGGAACAAGCAGAAAGGTCCCAGAAACATTGTACCAATGGGCACTGAGGAAAGAATTTGTTCTGAGGCATTAATTAAAAGTTACTCAACGATCACTGCATTATTCACTGTATGTTTTTAAATATGACCTCAAGACCCAGAGGAAAAGCTTTGAGGGAAGACATATGGGTGAGATGGTCAAGGAAGAACCCAGACTATATTATATAAGATTGCCTTTTTGTGGAAAGAACAAAGTTGAGTTAACTACTGTGGCTAATTGAAAACTGGTGGTCAATTTATAAAACACAGCTTAACTGACTAAGTGTGAAGGTGGGTGTGGAGGCCCACCTGAAGAGTGTTGCCAGCAGCGTAAGAGGCAGAAGTGGAGAAGTGAGGCTGTTGGGAACTGAGGAAGGCTGTTGGGAGCTGGGAGAAGATACAAGGAGTGTTGGTTCCTTTGGAGGAGCTTGTCATGCTGGCTTTCCTGATGAACCTGGCTGTTTCCATCCTTCAAGTTGCTCAGATCTTGTTGGCGCTCAGAATAGTTTCAGTTCACTTTGGGGGATCTCTAGTCCGTACATTGTGTGTCCCTTCCTGGCTCCAGTGCAGACCCCTCAGCCTGCTAGTGCAGCTCTTTCATTCCACTGGCACAGACTTTCTAGAGTCTACCACTGACCTTTGCACCATCCCAGCTCAGATCCATGAAAGAGGCCTGCGTGAGCCATTGTCACGTGTTCTGGGTCCCCAGTCGGACTCACAGGAGGCATCGCTACAAGCTCTAGTTCTTCAGCTGGATTCAGGCAGGACATTTCCTTGGGATCCAGATCCTTGGTCAGATTCCTTGTTGACAGATGTGTGAACAGATTTCCTACACTCTTTTGTATATGATTCTTTGTGTGACTATTACAAATAATCTTATAGAATATGTGTCCTGTATTATATTGTTCCCCTTGCAATATCCCCCAAACTACTACTACTACAATTAATTAAAACTTTTTTTGAGGTTAGGAGTAGGAAAATTCATTGGAGAATAGGGATGGGGGAATGGGAAATAGGAATTGCTCCTGAGAGACAGGAGGGGTCCTGAATGTATTGCCTGAAAACTTATAAAAAAGTTAGCATTGAGTTTCTCATTTGATATAGGCACATTTCAAGTATGTAAGACCTACATGTGTTCAGCGGGTACTGTATGAACAAGCAGATCTACACTATTCCTATCATCACTTAATTTGCTATTTACAGCACTAATATAATGAATTAGACACATAGATATGTGATTCTTTCCTTTATTCAGTGACTCCCTTTTTGGTGTATATGCTTTCCAAACCGACATCACACAGGTTACAAATTCTCTGTCCGACTTCTCCCCTAATTTGTGGTGGAGAATCAGGAGCCCAGGCTCCTAGAGTCCTGCTTAGTAAAGAGAGGGCTGTTTTGAAGATATTCTAGAAGAATTAAACCTAAAGTATTGAATAGCTTCTAAGTGCCCAGTAAGTGGTTTCATTGTGCTAATAGTCACACTCACTAGATTGTGTCTATAAATTTAGTTATCAGAATCAACTTTTGAGCCATCTTTGCCAATATTATGTTAGGAAAGGGCTTCTACTTTCCTTCTGGGGTCTCTACAATAAAATAAATGAGCTGGGCATGGTGGTGCAGGCTTGTAGTGAGTGTAACTGCTATGTCACGATTGCCTCAGTGTCCAGAATTAATTCACAACATTT
Source organism: Dinomys branickii (assembly GCA_004027595.1). Lineage (NCBI taxonomy): Eukaryota > Metazoa > Chordata > Mammalia > Rodentia > Dinomyidae > Dinomys > Dinomys branickii. The sequence continues at coordinate 76,657 of PVLD010001314.1, read as the reverse complement.
ACCTTTCATAATCATTTGGACTTTGGGAAAGAGCTGGAAGTAGCACAGCCCTGTATCTAGCAAAGGGATAGATATGAGTACATGATAATTATTGTATGGGTCAGCTTTTCCACTGGATGGCACTTAGCAGTAGCAGGATTTTGTGTATCACACTTCATAAAGATGCTCAGGAAGGAGGAAGTTCAGAACTGCTCCAGAAAAGCCAAGAATGAAGGGAGAAGTATGTTTAAGGAAGGAAGAGAATTTTGAGGAGGATTAATGTCAATGTCTTTTACTGGAATGATTTTTAATCTAAATATTCACTGTTCATTTTGACTGTACCTCATATACCTAAGATTCCAGTTCTGTTTTACTGCATACTTCCTAGTAAGTTGTGATTGTTGGACTAATTATTATATTATATTGACAGTTATTATTCTAAAACATAAACTTGAGATGACAATAGTTCTTGTCAGCATTAAGTTTTTGCATTAATATCATCCCCATATCTCTCAGGGCAATGGCTAGCATGTAGTAAGAAATCATGAAATGTTATCCATTTTTACGACCATTTTCCAGGCATTATGATAAATTCTTTATGTCTTTCATCTTATATTGGTTCTCAATGCAACCTTCAAAGATATATATGTTGCTATCTGACACATTTAACTGGTGGAAAACTGAGACTTGAAGAGATTAAAGAATTTCTCCAATTTCACACACGAGAAAAGAGGTGAACCCAGGATTTGAACCAGGTGCTCTACTGTGAGAGTCAGAACAAATAGCTCGATCACAGCATTGACCTCCTGTCTTTATTTTTAACAGTGGGATCACTAAACAGATTTTGTCGGATAATGCAGGTAAAGCAATTAGCACCTGCATTGTCCATAATGTATTACAATTATGCTCACTAAGTAATGTTTTTCAGTTTACTGGCAATGTCTGTATTGAGAGGTGAGAGAACAGTTACGGCGTTTTTAGAGTAGAGGTTGTATCTGACGTTTTAATATTACTGAGCATTTACAGCCACTTAATGTAGCTCCTTTATGGCTAATGTGCCATTCTTCCTCTCAAATGTCTTTGTGCATCATCATCATCATCATAATTAATAATAATAATAATCTACTGTATGCAAACAAGCAGAAAGTGTTACAGAAAAGAAGGATAACACTAATATAACTCCTCTGAAACCATAAGCTGTCTTTCATGGAGACATCTGAAATGAAATGCAAGAGGGTAACTGTTCTAGAGAACTGTCCCCAGACTAGGTGCTGAAGTAAGCATTCTGAACTTTCAGAACTACACCAGCCATGGGGGTGCAGACACCCTGCCGAGCTGGCATGGAATCACATCAAAAGAAATGCATGGCTTACCACATCTTGCAGCATGTGGTTCCAGCCTGAAGCAGCCTGTTAATATTAGCATAAAGCAACATAAGTCATTTTGGAAGGCACAGTGGGGGAGATGGGAGTTTTTTATTGCTTCTTTTCAGACATGTGTTAAGCTACAACTCGGGATACTTAAGCTGATTATTTTTGCACCAAACATCATCTGACCAATGAGACAATAAATTCTTTAGGAACCAAGTTCAAATCAAAGAAGCCCTCATTTTAGCCACTGAGGAAAAGTAAAAAGACAGTAATACAAAACCATTTGGAAATTTGGGTTACAGAAAACAGACTGTTCTGGTAAAAAAGGATAAATGGCCTTTTTTGCAATATGTAACATTTTCCTTACAGCAAGAAGAGTGAATAAATCTAATTTCTGAAATTTTCAAAGCAGTATAGAATGAGGTTAAAAAGCACCATAAATTTAAAAATAATTTTAATAGTGGTTATCTAAAAATAGAGAAGAGTCAATGTATGTTGATATTCTCAGGCTCTATTTAAAAATATGTTTGGTTAGAGTAGCACATCAATGAACTGGCTATGTTGTTTTTGAAAAGTTCATTCTGTACAAGGATCCAAAATTTCAATTTTTCAAATTCTCATGGGAGAGATAGTTTGAAAGTAACTCATGTAGAAAATAAATCAAAGACCTTAGCTACTCTAAGGCCAATCATAGGATTATAGTGTAATGTTATACACTATCTGTCAAATTTTGAGCTGAGTTACAAAAGTGAAGTTTCCAGATCATGGCATATGATAGCTGGAATGTACTTTGAGCTGAGAAGATGTAATCTAGGATTAAAATAATTTATACGCGACATTAGAAAATATTAGTATGGTGAGGGCATTTATGACTCAAAAAGAAGTTATGTGAGCAAGCTCAGGAAGTCAGGGACATGTGAACTGGGAAAGGGATGCCTAGGACTAGAAGATACTGTGCCAAACCAATAACTGTAAACCAAACCAATAACTTTACTTCAGGGAAAGTGAAGTATGCCGTGGAATTTGCATTTATTTCTTTGAAAACTATCCAATCCAGCTAAGCCTGACTGACTTTGGAGGTGAAATCTTTTCACCTTGTGTTGCTTATAATTGGTCTCCTTCAGTCTTCTATGAGTTTAACGAAATCAGGAGCTAGAACTCTGTACTGGCCACTGCAAACAGGCCTAATTCCAGGTGGTACTTGGTGACTCTTTGCCCATTTTCCCCACATGTCACTGTTTTATTTTTTGTTTGCAGTAGTTTTCTGTTTCTGTCTGTGTTTTTGGCATCAGGTGAAACAGTGCTCGAGTCTGGAGGAGCCTTTTTACTCCAACTTATCTGTTGCTCCTGTTCACCCATATGGGCGATCAAGGTTTGTTATCATTAGCAACCTCTTAAACGCCTGAACTGGAGAAGTTAAGCTTCTGGTATCAAGAGTGCATGGAACTGAGCTGAGTTTCCATGCTTCAGTATCTACCTTTCCGAACCCACAACAGGAAATAAAAAGGCTTTGTGGTAGCAAAAGCTACAACTTAATTGGCAGCACCCGCAGAGAGGAGGTGATAAGCCGACGGCGAGGACGAGAGGTGTCTCCGCCTTCTGTTGTCTTCCCCCGCGCATGCATCCTCCTGAGCACCTCGCTGCTTTAAGTCAAACCTGTTCAGGAAAAGGGGATGTATCAATGGAAAGAAAGATATTCTAATAAGAACAGCACTTTTAGAAATGCAGTTGAAATTCTTAATAAAAACTATTTCATCCCTTTCCTTTCTTCCCATCACAATCTAAGTTATTGAGGGTAGGAATTCAAATGAACATATCTTACCAAAATATTTATTCAAATAGGAATGTTTGTAATTTTCAGATGCTCGCCGGCAGAGCGGAAACAGAAAGACAAACGACTTTCTCACCCTATTCGGGGGTTATTGTTATCTTCCGGTGTGTGATGTTCCCTCATTATCCAAAGGGTACACAAATCCAGGCAGTGCATAATTTGGGAACCAAAAGTAAAATAGTAAAACATTTCTCAAGATGCTCTCACCATTTCACAGTTAAAAATAAAGAATTTAAATTCAGAACAAGTACACCTCGTATTGGCTTTTCCCAGGCATTAAAATTCCACGCACCAAACTGCAGGCAGTGCTTCTCCGTAGTGTGCTACCAACGCTTTGCAAACACCAGGCTGGAGTCCCGGCCCACGAAACTCCTGGGCCTCTCGGGTAATGTGAAAGTTGCCAAAGTCAGTCACCATATTTCAAAGTGATGCCTGGGGGAGGGAGGCAACCCTCACTTTTTTCAGACCCACCCAGCAACAGTTATGAAATGAATGTTTTCCAGTCTGCTTACCAATGGACAAAGCAATCACCTGAGCTGTTTGTTTCCATTTTAATCACTCAGCCAATCAAATCCACGGTGAGAGCTCCCTTAATTGTGCTCTTAGTCCTGCGCTTAGCTCTGCTGTGAAGAACCAAATGTGCAGTTTTGCCCTCTGGGCAACTAGACTTGTCCACACCTGAAACTATTAGAGAAAAAAACAGGATACAGAGCATCTACATGAGAAAATGTTGAGTAGAGCGCCTCTAAGTGCTGCAAGGATCACCCAGGGCTGGTTCCAGCAGGGGGCGAGAGTCCTCAAGCACAGGTTCCATCTCTGCTTCATCACCTGTCTCCTTTCTGCCTCCCTGCACTGGGTAAGAGAAATAAAAAGGTGTTCCAACACAGCCTTGGGGGGATGCCACTAGGCTCATCTCCTGTTCCCAGTGTCCCATTTCACAGTGACCCTGTAACCGTGCTATGTCCCTGTTATGACTTGGGTCTAGATGGTCCCCTAAAGCCTCATGCATGCACCCATGAGGGGGCAGGCTTCTCATAAGTGGCTGAATTTAGAGTGTGTGATTCTGGGATGAAGGGTGTGTAATCAGTTCACTGATTAGTTTGGCACCACCCAAAGCCCTGGGACCTAGATAGATTACAAAAGGGGAAGAAAAAAAGCTAAGACCCCTTGTTGCTTTAAAGCTTTCTGTCTACCATGAACTGTTTCTCCTCTGCAATGCCTGTCTGGCATGCCACCGGGCCTTGGAGCCAGCTGATTATGGACTGAACCCTCTCTAGAATGAGCTAAATAAAATTTTAACTTTGAGTGTCAGCTTTTTATTTTTTCTCAGCAAGGACAGAAGGTAACTAAGATAGCCCCCTTCACCCCAGGAGACTCTCTCATCGCCTATTCCGTGCCAACTGAGCACTTCTGATGTTTCCAGAGTCCACTTTCTCTGTAATGGCTGACAGGATATATTTGTTCTCTTCTTTACCAGGCTCTGGGTCACCATAAGGCCATGGGGGCTGCTAGCAATTATAAGTGTTCAATTATCCTCACGAAGGGCTATAACAACAGTTTTCCAATGGTATGGAAGAAGGGACCATGAGATGAGACCCATCTACACACAAGATCATGTACATATTGTGGTACACAGAGAAAACCTGAATGTGTAATTCAGACTGATTCTTGCATTAAAAAATACATTTTTAAAGAACCTCTTTGCTCACTCTCAAACTATTTCTTTCTCTCCTCACACTTTCTGATCTCACCCACCAACAATGGCTTCCACTCCATCCTCATTATTACAGAGCCCCTGAAAACTAGGATCCTGGGATAGAAAGATTTTATAAAGAGGAAGGAAAAGCAATCATTATTTCAACCTGATGTTTTTCTCTGCCTTTGCCCCCCAAACTAATATGTCAAACTAATTCAATTTATCGTGTACATTTTTCTGCAAAAGATCTGAAGTAAATGTATGTGTTCTGTGTAATCTGAAAGGCAATGCAAATAGATAGTCAAACTTAGACCACTGCAGGATGGTAATATACCCAGAGAGAGAAAATTTTAATTCAAAAGTTAACGATTCATATGTCACTTGTTATCTTCACCTGTCAACGTTTCTGACAGCCTATTTTAATATTTGGTATTTTTTCATACTTTATCTTGTAAAAGAAATTTTATCCTTTTCTCACTGTATTTCTCAACGTGGATTTAAAAAAAAGGTCAGCCTAGAGTTTTAAATTTTAGACGTGGAGGATGATAGCAATGGTTTCTAGTGACAATGAAATTTCCTGTCCTCACAGGAAAGGACTGATTTCTCTTTAACCTTTGTAGAAAGAACCTGCCAGAACCAAGTTTAAATCCATCTTAGTTGATCAATGACAACTTCAGATGATTAACCATGCTTCTGAAAGCCAGTCAGTCAATGGCAGCCTGATATTTCCTAAAATCAGCCAATGAGTGGCAATGATTTTTAAGTAACCATGTTTTCACAGCTAAAGGTCAACCAATATCTAAACACTTCTACTTTTGATATTGTGCCAATCCCTGAATTCCACAATTCCTGAGCCCTTGCATAAGATGAGATCTGCTGTGCTTGCAGAGTTCTCTGTAGTACACTTTGCCTCACAGGTAGTATCTTTGTGTCAGATGCAAAGTGGTGGCCTCTTTTGTTTAAACTAGTTGATATCCCACCTACATATATTTAAATATGTATTTATTTTCTTATTTCTTTATGCCCCTCACTGGTTCCAAACAGAATATAACATAGTTAAATATTATAAAAGCTGACTAATAGTCCAAGCTACAAAATCCACTACGTTGGTCTAAAATGAAGTTAGCAATGGGAAAAATATATATGGTTAGGCTTGGTTTATTCAAATGAAATATCTCTGTCAGTCGTGAATATTTCTGTCCTCCTTTTCCAACGGCAACTAGTATCTAAACTTAAAGCACACAATAAGGAAAGGGATTACTGAGTACCACAGTGCTGAAACCTGGTACATGGCATCAGACCCTCCAACCTTAGCTTGTATCATTAAACGTCCAAACAACAGATGCTCGAAAGAGGTTCCCAAATTTTATTCAGTTTGGTCAAAACAAAAAACAAAGGTAAAAATTGACTATTTACCTTTCACATAGCTGCAGGATTGAGAAATGTGAACTCATTTTTGGAACAGACACTACTTTCTTAATACCGAAAGCCTTCAGGAAACTGTCCAAAAGATACCATGCACCATTTTGTTCAAAATATGCAATTTATATTTGCTAAAGGATTTCCCATAAGAAGATTATATATGTAATTGGAGACAACATTGTCCTTTTTATTTAAGTTCCTTTCAAATGCCATTGATTGATTGTGTCTACTTTACCTTAGCTTACAGGTGTAGTAAAAGGCACACAAACATGTTGAATATGTTGAAGTCCATACATAGAGGAGGCTTCAGTACAGTGTGATAGCCAGGTCTCTGGAGGACTTATTTTGAGATCCAGAGGAGCTCATTATCTATTTTACAAGTAAGTAATAAGTTCCCTAGAACATAGTGTTTAGCCATGATAAATGACATGAATGTCTACATTTCTTTACCTGATCATGCTGGCAGCCTTATGCTGCAGAAGGAGCTCAAAGCCACACCCATCCCTTGGGCTCCCTCCCATTGCAATGCTTCTGCCCCACATGGGTGGTATTCTTTCCCCTTGCTCTCTAATGCCCAAGCCCGCCATATCCTCTCCAAATCCATACAGAGCAGGAAGGCATGCGCTATCATTTAATGAAGTCTCTTCTTCCTCCTCAGAAATCAGTTACACTTTCCAGCCAATGTCTTCATTCCAGTATTCATTCAAAAATACTAATTTGCATCATGCTGAGAAATGCCAGCTACCTGGTAATTGCCACCTGTTGCCTTGTGTTGTAGTTGTCCACATACCTGTCTTATCCTTCCTTGTTAGTTTTGAACTTTCTTGAGTGCACAGGCGTGTCTTTCTTGTAATACAGTGTTTGATACTTGTCCGGTTGATGAGTGGGTTCTCCTTGGCCTCCTGGGAAGGCTCACAGAGGTGGGCCAAGTACAGAACCTGCAACTCAGTTATCAAACAAACATCTGACTCAATCTGACCGATTCTGTTCAATGAATTTCCCTTGAAAGGTTTTTTTTATGTTCTTTCCTTTTGCAGTGGATGAATCTTGAGCCCACTAAGAAACAGAAGTTGCAGTAGTGTATTCAGAGTGTGTATGCAGTGTTTTAAAACCTCCAGCTATTGGTAATTATCAATCATTTTAAAAAGTCTATCAATTTAGCTAGTATGCTACAAGAATTCTGTGTGCTTAAATATCCCTAAGGACAGCCTGTACTCCTAGAATTATCGTATTTATGGATTTCTCAAGGCACTGAAGGTACCTCACTCAGGCTTGTTAAGAAAACTAACAGTAACCAACACCCCGTGAGGAAGAGCTATAATATGGCACCATTTGTCCTTCCCATTTGGAGGGCAGAGAAGTAGAAACCAATTCTTTGTCAATGCCAACAACTGCAATGGGCACATTAAGTACTGGAATTTTATTAACGTTTACACCCACCTGGGAGGGGTACAGGAAACAGAACCTATGCTAGAGAACGAGAAAACAAATTCCAATAGAACAGGACCTGTGTCCTCAGGCTGTGCCTGTGTCTAGGTTTGTCAGTCTTCTTTACAATGAGCCTGCTGTAGGAGGGGCCCCTTCTTGTTCAGTCCCCTCCCTTGGCCAGAGTCTGTGCAGAATCGGGGCCCTCAGAAGGTGGTCCTCATGCAGTCCAGCTAGTCCAGTGTCTCCACCCTCTCTCCTTCTCTGTGGCCGTCCCCTGAGACTGTGGACTCCATTCCTGCCCTTCACCTGTCTTTCTCAGAGAGCTCATCTGCTTTCAGCACCTCCTCCCTCACTGGGATGTAAATGACTCCTGAATCTATTTCTCCACTTTGCATGTCTGTCTCTGTACATCACAGAGTACTTACTGCATGCTGCTGGCAGGCAATCATTACTCAGTAAATACTTGCTGCCTGATTGTAGGATAAGACAGAAGTGATCTTCTTTCAGATAAATGTGGAAAGGGCTTTTCTGGGTCAAGATGCCCTGCCCTTCCTAACTTCAAAACTAGGGAGAAACAGATGAAATTACTGTAGGTAACTCCTTGGAGAAAGAAGCTGTATAATTTTTCTTCAGTATCTCCTGTTTTATCTGCTCAGCACTGGCTTTTTGTTAGATGTTCCTCTCTCCCACATTTAAGTGGATCAGATTACCATGTGACACTGTCCTGGGACCATGTTATGGGCATCTGATTCAAATCTTCTTTCCTGGGATTATTTTTTCCTTTTATCATTTTTGGTAGCAGGAATTGAATCCAGGGTCCTGTTCTTACTAAGCAAGTACTAAAAGCTGAATTGCATCCCCAGCCCAGAATTTGTGAACCTGGAACCTGTGAAGTATTTTCTCTGCTGGTGTCTGAAACTGGAAAACATAAAACCTCAGAGCTATTTGTTGCCATTGAGTAACTAATTCACTACTGTGAGTAAGGCCACCATGCAGGAAAAACCAGAGGGCATAGGGCTCAACTTGCTAGTAGAGGAAGACCGATGGTATATAAATACGCAAGTAAATATATAGCATGTCAGACGGGATACACCAGAAACCTACTGGCCAAAGCAATCATCACTAATGACATCCAGATTCAGAATATTCCTGTTCCAAAAGGAAAGGCAACAAAACAATGGAATGTGTGTTTGTTGCAATATGTTGCTATTTCCCGTTTTCCTTTCTATGATCTTTGAACATAAAAACAACAATGATAAAACCACAGTGATGGCCAATACTTAGGGAAGAGGAGTCAAGGCTTTAAGGGTCGCATCCAGTACAGTCTACTTCACAGTAAATCCAGACACCTGCCCTTTGAGATAAGCATTGATCTGATTTTATGGATGAAGAAATTGATGCTTCAAAGAGTTGGAGAATTTGGCCAAGGTCAAGGAGCAGCAGTGGAACCAGCATCAAAACCAACCGCCTCCCACAGAACCTTTGCTTTTCGGTTCACTATGTGATCCATGCCCTGAGCAGCTTACAGATGCCAGAAGGTCGATAAATAGGGTGCATCTTCCCTTGAGGAGCTCAACAGCCACCCCAGGGAGGAAAATTCACACGAGAGCAAGTCTGATACAGTTGCTATCCTTACACAGGCACAATGAAGTACTGACATAGAAAAGGATGTGTACACTGAATTCCTAGTTCCACTAACCTTCCAGTGTGCTTAAGGACCAACCACCGCTACCTACAAAGTAGCACAGCTCTGGTCTCTGTGCCTACCACCTTTATACAAAGCTGCACACAGGAGAAGGCTCTTGTGGGTGAAATGCACAAAGATTTCTGCCCTGAGAGCTTGAGCCAGGTCTTTGCTCATAGAAAGCAAGAGATGAACCAGCATGACTTCTGTGAAACACCTCCCAGCCTAACCCTGCTCACAGTCTACTCAAAGTTACACAAAAAATAGCACTTAGGAATTTTCCTTAGACTTCCTCCAGGCCAATATGCACTGGGACTGTGAGCTCAGAAAGATGAGTGATTCCAAATAGCAAATCAGCATCAAATGGAGAGATGCTTCGTAACTTGGCATCAAATGCAAGTTTATCTTCCAAGCTACTTATACAAGGGTGTTACTGAATTGTACGACTTTTTGCTTTCTCTTCTTTTCAAATGTACTACATTTCTGTTAAACCAGCTGTCCCTGAATTAAGATGAGGAAAACAGGGTTATGCAATCTCCTCCTTCAATCATTCATTTTTCTCTGACTTTTCAACCCTCCCTCTCTGCTTTCTTACAAAGGTCTAGATTAGGAAATCTGTTCCCCGGACTTCCTGGCCTGAGCATGAACAGCAACCTTCAGGGACAGGTGAGGGTGAGGATAGGGGCTAAGATCTAGCAGAAAAGTGGGTTAGAAAGTCGTCTTTAGAGTTCTCTTAGAAGCTAAAGTGCATGGAAATTGAGTATTAAAATCCAACCAGGTTTTTCTTCCCTAAGGGCAGCTTTACTCACCTAGAGAAATATTAAGTTCATTTCTACACTGTTGTCCTGGAACTCAATGTTGATACCACTTTAGGGAGCAAGGCAAATCCAAGACAGTGTGCCTTCTGCCTAAGACCCTTCTGGCCCCTCTCCCCAGGCAGAATTCCCCTTATGCTACACACAGACACACACGCACATGCACACACGCACACGCACGTACATGTGCATACGCGCACACACACACAAGCACACACACACACATGCACTGTCTTGCACACCTTCCTCGGGCAGTACAGTACCCCTCACAGTCTTCCTGGACAGTCATGTATGGCAGTCACCACAGTAAAGCAAAGAATTCTGACCATTAGGAGTCTTGTACCCTTCATCTAGAATTTTTCAGTATTTGCAAGAGTAGGCAGAGCATAGAATTTGAAGTAGATCTGGTTTAGACTCTGGCACTTACATTTGTATGTGAAGGACTGGGAGATCATTGAATCCCTCTAGAGTTCCATTCCCTACTGTACAAGGAGGGTTAGAAACATCTGCTTCACCAACTTACTGAGATCATTACAACAAAGCAAGCCAGGAGTGGTGGCACCAGCCTGTAGTCCCAGAACTCCAGGAGCCTGAGGGAGGAGGATTGCACATTCAAGCCCAATCTGTGCAAGTTAGCAAGTGAGGGAGAGGCTGTCTCAACATTTTTAAAAATTAGAATAAAAAAGGGTGGAGCAATAAATCAGTGCAAAAGCCCAGGGTTCATTACTTGTAAAAAGTAAATACATAAATAAATAAATCTTCCATCTCAAACCTTAAATTTGTTAAAGAACTGTTTTGTGTGAGGCTGTATTTATTGGGAACTAATTGTACATGTCGCCTCTTGAATCTTTCTAATAGGTGGAGGCTAATATGACTAAAAGATGGAGCTTAGTAGGAGTTTCATTTTACAGATATGGAAATTAAGAGTAAAGAGTTGTATAGTTTGCCTATGACACTTAGTCTGGAAGACTAATAATAATAATAATAATAATGATAATAATAGATTTGCTTTGGTATACACTATGTGCCACAAAAGGGCTAAATATATTTTGTGTATTATTCATGTGTTCCCCGTGTTTTAGACTGAAGGAACTATGTCTTAGAAAAGCGAGGTAATTTCTGGGGCTAGTCAGTCATCAAGAAAAAGAGCAAAATTGTGACCCCAGGCCTTTCTGAGGCAGAGCCTTTGAGCGTAACCTTTCCTGGTGCCCCACAGCAGTTTCACCACAGAGTAGCCCCTTACTACATTTTGTTAAATCAAGTTGACACTATGGGGAGTTTTCCACTTGAGCACCTTACATTTCTTATGGAAAACATAGGTTCAGTTCCTATGCACAGTGGATTTGATTTTCTTTTTCAATTCCTCCTGGAGAGAAACCTAAAAGGAGGACTAAAGAAAGGTGTGCGGTGCTCAGCCTCAGCTGCTTACACTGAAAAGAGGCCTGCTCCCCTATCCTTCATGAAGGAACTACTGTCTTCTCAGTCATCACAGGTCCATTGCCCAGACTCCAGGCCACATCTATGAAAGGTGATAAAAGGCATCTTGCTGGCAAGTTTACTTCCAAAACAAAGTAATATACACATCCAGCAGGAGAGCGTCAATGAAACATGATCCATCTGCTTGATAGAACATCACACACCCATGAAAATAGTGGTTATGGAGAGCAGGGAGAAGTAGGGAAGAATGCTTGGACTATTTAGTATACAGTGTTAACCACAGTGAAGCAAAAAACGGTGTAATATAATTATCCTGATATAAAATATGGATATATGTGAAATTTTAAATCCAAAGTCAATGTAAAAGGAATTAAGCATTTGTTTTGAGGTGGAATGATTCTGGGTGGTGTTTTTTTTTCCAGAGTTGATACACATTCTATTATTTTGACAATAAATTATTGGAATTAAATGTCAAAAGGAAAACCAGAGAATGACCCCTGTGAGTGACCCTGGGCCTTACCCCGTATATCCATGGGGACATGGAGGCCTCCAAGGGCTCAGAGCCCCAGAAAGAGCCGGGAGTCAGGTCTGCAAATTGCAGCCAGCTGGGTGCTGGACACAGCCTTCAGTTTCTGCCACCTGTGGTCCCCACATGCTGGAGACAGCCCTATGCCCAGAAGCCAAAGCCCAGAGTGTCTGTGTGCCCTGCACCAGGTCACACAGTTGCAGGAGAGCAGGTCTTGTAGACAGCCCTGGTTTAACCCCAGGCTCAGGTCTCAGAGGTGATGTCTAGAGCCAACAGGGGGTGCATGGGTGGGAGGCAGCCACAGTCAGGAAAGGAAAGTCTCCCCACCTGGGGCTATAGGTCTGCCCTCCCCCACTGCCCCCGGAGTCTGTCATCCAGACTAGGAGAGAAGGAGAACTGCCACGGGGCTGGACCATGGGACCAGTTGGGCAAAGGGTGGCCAGGAGCTGCATAGTGGCAGGCAGGAAGCTGTGGGCCCTCGAATCAGCCAGACACGGCAGGGCGGCTGCGCAGCCAGCTCCCCAGATGACCCAACCAGGCCGCTCCAGGAAAGGCCGGATGGAGATGCCCTCACCTCCGGGCTGGCCTCTGCTGGCAGAGGTGATGCACGTGAAAGGGAGCAGGGTTTGGACGCTGGCCCCACTGATAGGGGTTGTTGGATGTCCCAACAGTGTCGTGGCCAGGGCCCTGGACCTGCCCGCCCCTCCCCAGCCCCAAGCCACCTCTCCTGTGTGAGGGGTGGAGGACTAAGGCCCAGGTACAGGGGAGGCCCCCTCGCCTCCACCCTGGAGCACAAGTCTGAGAGCACTGGTCTTTGCTATTATTTCCCTGCCTCACAGACACAAGGGGTACAGGTATGCTCAGTGCAGGAGTCAAGAGTTGTTCTGTAGCCCGTATGACATGTCTATATTCTACTTTTTATTTGGAGCCTCAGGAATGAAGAATTAACTGTGTATTTCTCCATCACCACTTTCCAAGTAATGTATAGAATACTTGGGAACCTTTGCTCACAAGGTCACAGAGCTAAAATGATGGCTCCTTGGTCTGAACTGGAAGTTTTCACACCTATTGTATACACTTCCCTGCACCACACACTCTCTCCACTCCCAAGACTGCAGATGGTGGTGTGGTCATAGAAAGTGTGCATCATGTGGTACTTTTTATAATATCAGTTTGGGTTAGAGAAGTGAATAATATTACTATATTAAAAGAAAGATGCCTTTCAAAATGGGGAAGACACCTGGAACAGAGATTATTTCCTTATGTCCTTGGACCTCTTCACCGAATGCCCTCCTGAGTTGACCCTGAGAACACTGCATTGTGCACTGTTGTGCAGTTCCCGTCCTACGTCCTCAGTGCACCTGTACTGTACTTCAGTCCCCGTTGTCCTTCCTAACCCCTTCCTCCCATCCCCCACCAGTCTCCTCCAGCCCCAGGCCTCTGAGTTAGGCAGGCTTGTCCCTCTCCTCCTCCCACGCTGACTCCTGGATTGTTCTGCAAAATTAAAGGCTTAACTCCTGTGTTGGAGAGCAGGATTTGGCGAAAGTATCTGGGAAATCATATAATTACACAATTCTGTCCAACAGCCAAGATGTCAGTCCTTCTACCTCTATGGACTGCATACTGCCCATCCCCCACAGCCCAGGACAAGGCTGCGGGGACACTCGCTCTGTGAGGAGCCCCGTGCAGGCATCAGTGAGACAGCTCCCTGTTTGAAGCCCTCATATTTCTGAGAGCAGTAAACCCATGCTCCATGGGCTGCTGTAGAAAAGCCAGTTCTAAGGGAAAGACACAGACAGCCTCAGCGCTTCCAAGGCTCGTAAAGCAAGGCACATGGTAATCTCTCTCTCTCCGTCTCTGTCTGTCTGCCTGTCTCTCTTTCTCTCTCTCCTCTCTCTCTCTCTCTCTCTCTCTCTCTCTCTCTCTCTCTCTCACTCTCTCTCATATACATGCACACCTGCAATAATTCCAGGAAGTCAGGCCCAGTCTTTTTGAAATGTATCAAGAATCTCTGTCCCTCTAACCTGGGATCCAATTTCCTGCCCCAGCATCTCTGTTTAATAAAGTAAGAGGCTGCCTATCTCGTAGCACTTTCATTTTATTCAAGCTAAGCCCTTGCTCCTGCCTTGGTTGTAGGTCTTGATCTTCGCTGCTCCCTACAGATTGGAAAGGTTGACTCCTAGATCAGTACGTGACCAGCCTGCTTCTCGGGAGACTGTCGGAAGCACTTCACTGTAGTTAGTTTCCATGTCTTTATCACTGGCATCACCTCATGCGTGAAAGTGCAAGGAGATTTAAGAGTTGGCATTTACTTACAAGGTCTCCTTCAACGGAAGACTGCCTAACACACTTCTTAACTCACACTGCCCCTGAAAGAGAGCTCTCCTCCCACGCACCTTGCCTTCCATGGAACACCACAGCCCTGGGCAAGTGGGAAGCTCTTCCAGAACTTGGGTCCTGAGAGGCTGGATGCAATGTGCACAACACCCCAGGGGGAGGTCACAGAGAGCCTATGCACTTCCTGTCTTTGCAATCTCTCAGAATGACCCGAAAGAGTCTGGCCATGTGAAAACATCATCTGGATGACTGAGAAACCCTCTAACATCTCATGGAAAACAAAGCAAGAAAACACTTTTAACTTTAAAGATGGCCATGGTCAAATTCTGGATTTTCACTTCTTTGATACGTTTTCATCCTTCAAGCCTCCAGGTTTTCCTACTCTCTTAATACATTTTTAAACAAATAAAAACAAAGAAAATTCTTGATGATTCTGTAACTTCTTTTACTTGGTCCTTGGTTCTAGAAATAGAGCTAGTTTCACAAAAATCCCTAGAAATGAGATTTACTGGTAAGGGAATCAGTAATCAGAATTCCACAAATTCAACAGTTAGGTAAATTAAGTTTCCAAAATCAGAAGTCACGCGGAATGAATGTGTTCCTAGGAATGCAAATACTGTATGCTCAGTATTAATTTTCTGTTTAGTAAGAATGCCATCTCATCAGATCTGCCCATCTCCTTCCCAAATTTGAAGAATCCCATGTAGGTTACTCTATTATACTGGAACCCTACACCCTAATACTAATAAATACACATGCACACACACGTGTATGCACACACAAAAGCAAAAAGAGTTAGGTGCCTCATCTCAATTAAAAAGATTTATTTATTTCAACAATGGTGCACTTTGAAATTATGATTAGTCACTGACGCTTGCAAGCTGTCTGGAAGGCCATGTATTAAACTAGCAAAACTTCATCCCATACCGTCAAGATAAAACTTCTGTGACATTTATACAATGTTAAGGCTTGCTACATTATTTTCAAACCTTTTGACAATCATAAGTGAAGATGCATGCCATTTTATGTATCTGTTTCTAAGCCACAGAAAAGAAGCACTGGTCCATTTTTCTATTTGTCCACATAATTTAGATTTGGGGTTCTGTTTCACAGCAGATCTGTCCCCCTCTTCTTATTTCTCCGATTTCCCAGAGTATGCTCTCCGCTTGTGCCTGCTCATCAAGGCCAACTTGTAGGCTAACCAGGTTGTAACTGGCTTCCTTAATTCGAAGTC
Source organism: Dinomys branickii (assembly GCA_004027595.1). Lineage (NCBI taxonomy): Eukaryota > Metazoa > Chordata > Mammalia > Rodentia > Dinomyidae > Dinomys > Dinomys branickii. The sequence goes on along the minus strand of PVLD010001314.1, from coordinate 60,898 downwards.
TCGAGAAAATGCAAAAGTTTGATAATGCCTCTTCTCTGAGGTCAGAATTAAAGACAGAATTCCATGATTTCATAAAATTAATGACATTCCCCATGGCATGGGAAAGTGGGAAAATGTAAGTGCTTCTGGAAGGTATAATAAAATGAGACACAATGAGACATTTTTGAAACCCTCAGAGAAGTGGTTGTATTGCATCATTTACATTACAGCAGGCATTATGTTGACTAAGCAGGAAGGAGAGCAACTGGGTCTTGGCTCTGGACCTTACATGAAGCGCCTGAGTATCCAGAGGGCAATAGTCACTCAGGGGAAAGACACAGAAAGGGGGAGAAGGTGGACGCCAAAAGTCACCGATTTTCTTCATTGCCTATTACTCATGTTCCATAGCAGTGACCCAAAAACCATGTTAGGAAAAGGGAGTGCAGAGTGGATTGCCAAGATACTGCCAAAGAAAATTTCTATTAGACAAAGTTAAAGAAATAAGGAAGACTTCATACTATTGCAATAGGAGGGAAAAATCTAACTCACCCCCTCTGAAAAGAAATGGGTGAGGTTTTTAAACAAGAGGGCAAGCTACTAAAAAAAGTCCCTAGAAAGGAAGTTGATTTAGCAAGCAATTGATCAAAGCCGTAAGTCCATCTGTGTTTTCAAACCCTCCCTTATCAAAGAGAACCTCCCACTTTAATATAAAGACTAGAAGACTGGAACCCTGTCTGTCTTGATGATTACATTTCAAAGGAATGGTTCCCAGGTCTGGAGAAAGATATTCGTGGGTTATAAAACCAGCAAGAGCCTGAGAGAAGATTTACATCTCAAAAGGGTGAAGAAAAAAAAAAACTATAATTGTAGGCTTTTTAGAGCAAAGGCTCTAAGGAAAAGGAGGTGGCAGAAGGGTGGCGGCTGAAATTTAGTCAACCTAAAGGGAATGTTAAAGCCCTCTTCTTCAATATATAATGCCTTACTACATTTGGAATGCTATATTAAAATACCATAGATTGAGAAACATAGAAACAATGAAAACTGTTCTTCAGTTCTGACCAAAGCACTGAAGTGAGGACCTACTTTCTGGTTCATAGGGGGCAGCTTGGAGCTGTTCCCTCATGTGCTGGAGGGGGCAAGGCTGCTTTCTGGAACCTCTTTGATAATCCCACTTATGTAACTGTAACTTCATGAACTCATCAGTCTCAGAGGACCCACCTTGTAATACCATCACATGGGCAGGTAGGTTTTACTACATTCACTTGGTGTCAAAGGAGACACAAATATTCAAACCACAGTGTAATAATTTTGAGGAGCAGATCAGGAACACTTCCTAAGATCTAGGTGCTTACATGCCTGTTTCACTCAACAGTAATACTTGGTTTGCCCATCTACAGGTGAGGAGACTAAAGTGCAGAAGTTCCCTGCAGTTCAGGCTACTAGATCACCTGTGTATGGTTAGTTACTGTTACGGTTTGTGTCTGGATGTTCTCCAAAGCCTCATGCAGCCACGGGGAGGGATTCTAGAGTTTATGGCTGATTCGTGGTCCACTGCTGGGATTATGGGCGTGAGTGCTGTATCCACCCTGGGGCAGGCAGCCTGTTACAATACAAGGGAGGGAGGCTGCCTGCTGGTGCTCCCTTCTCCCTTTTTTCTCTTGCTGCTTTTCCATCTTATGACACCTTGAAGTGTTGCCCCTGTGCCCTGCCACCCTGCCTTGGAGCCAGCTGATTATAGATGGATACCTCCGCAAACTGTGAGCTAAATAAACCTTTCTTCCTTTATATTGGGCATTGGGTATTTTGTCTCAGCCATGAGAGCAAAGTAACCAAGACAGTTTCATAGGACTCCAGCAGTCCACCTTTATAGCTCACAATCTAACCACTTTACTCTGCTTCCTTGCTGCTGGTCTTGCACATAGTCAACTCTTGCACATCAACGTCTGACCTTCAAATACATCCTGCGGCAGAAGCACCATAAAGTGAGCCACAAGGACCGACAAACATGTATGGTTCATTATCCCTAGGTGGAAAACCTGTTACTTGTTTTTAAATGTTGAAATACTGTAAAGGGTAGATTCCCATGAATGTATCACACTTTATAAGGTTCAGTCCCAGCAGCCTAGACTGAAATCTTCTTCTAAGGCTGAGCAAAGAAAACTGCCACATTATAAGACCTCTGAGACACCTCATGGTAAGGAACTCTAAGTGGCCTCTGCACCTAAGAGGAATGTGTCAGGCTTGCAGTGACAGCCATCAAGGAAAGTAGGACCTCGTTCCTACAACCACAAGGATTGTTGCCCAACAGTCACATGAGCTTAGAAGAGAACTTCATGTTCCAGGTGGACACTTTCTGGGGTCCTAGGCAGAGAACTCAGCAAAGTCACACCCATAACCTTCACTTGCAGAAGCAATAAGAAATGTGTGGTGTGAGCTGCTGAGTTTGTCATTTCTGAACATTTCTGTTATGTTGGCCAATACCTTGACTCACATTTATTTTAACAACCTCCTAAAAGTTCTTTCTGTCTCCAGTTTTGCTCATCTTCAAATTTGCCAGATGTAGGTATCTTCTGAAAACATAACCATCATGATATGCTATTCTTTAATGTGAATGGCAGCAATATCACCTAAAAATCCATAAGATAAAGCCTGTACTCCTCAGCAGATTGTAAGAAACCCTTTCCAGTTTGGAAAAGTCCCAATTCCACCACTCACTGCTTCTGACAATCTGAGGATGTCAACATTTGTGTCTGAATCTCAGAGTTCTCACATGCAAATATTAGAAATAGCATTTACCTTATAACATCAGTGAGAGGGATTAGGTTAGACAATATAAATACCATTCTTAGCATAATGCTGAACACAAAATGAAAGTCAAAAATGTATTAGTTACAAGTTGATGGGCAGTGTGTGTTTGTTTTTATGGATACTTATTTATTGAACCCAAGGGGAAGGACGGGGATTACAGAGTGTGGTGAGGCAGATCACGCAGGGACAGGAACCTCTGAGGTGAGCAAGGAAGGATATTGGCTCTCAGACACAAAGGTGAATTTCCAAGCAAGAGGAGAACGTGTGTGAAAACACAGATGCCTGAAATAGCTAGACGTGACGCAAGCACAGCAAAAGAAGAAAAGAATAAAACTCCATCTGACCTTTACTACATGCCAGGCACTATCTAGAGGGCTTTACCTGTGAACTTACTGAACGGATCCTGCCAAGGAGCTAGGCACTAGTGTGCTCCCAGCTGCACAGATGAGGACAATAAAACCAGAGGAGAGAAGTATTTGTGCCAAGGTCATCTACCTGTGAAATGTAGACTGAGATTTGAATCCGAGTGAGGGGACAGCTCTTCTCTGTGGTGTACACACCTTTCCAAAGCCTGCTTCAGCAGACACCAACACAGTAGCAGGGGAGCAAACTGAAACAACAACTAATTGGGCAGATGGAGTCATTAGTGTTTACCAGGGTTAGCCACTCTAACAAAGTGAGAAAATTAAAGCTCAGAAAGATCAAGCGACTTTCCTTTCACCCTATGGCTGGCAAGAGATTGCTCTGAGGCTAGAATTCAGATAATGCTTAGCAACATAATTGCTCTGGTACTGTGTCAATGAATATATATATATTCATGTTAATTCATATATATATATAATATGTGTACACATGTGTACATATGTTTGTGTGCACATATGAATATAGCCAGGAATATTTCTTTAGCAGAGTAAGTGATTTGCTGAGCTTTCCCTGCCTGATACTATGTATTTAGCATTTAACATGATCAGATGTGGTTTTCAGCCAGCTACAACACTGAGACCACAGCCTCTCTTACCACCTTGGAACACATACAAGTAGAGCAGACACATTGTTCCTTGCTACCTTGTAGTCTTACTGAAAAAAAATTAAAGTGAGTAAAGTAGAGGCTACTAGGGAATATGTGAAAATATTCAGTGCACAGTGCAGATAATGAGTTCAAATGGCTTAAGGTCATCAGAAATGTATTTTTTAAAATTTTCCAAAATGTACTTCTAAATACACCCCACTTTCATACATAGTTTGTCACTTCATCATTTAACAAATATTTTTAAAATCAAGCTACTTAATAAGATGCGCTGTTCCTCGGCATCAGAGATATCAAATATGACCCCAGCCCTGGTAAAATTTACAGTGCATCAGGGGAGAATAAAAAACAGATAGTACATGTAACGAAATGTATGTCATGTTCTGTAAAGTTTAAATCCCAAGAGCAGGGAAAGGAGGTCAGAAAAAAAGGAATCTGGAGGGGAGGGCCAGGGAAGGGGAGTCAAGATGTTCCTTGGAGGAAAACTTCAATGCGAGAAAGGTAGTTACAGGTTTTAGATAAAAGCCTTCTAGGTGGATTAAAGAGGTAAGGGAAAGGACCTGGGGCAGGAGTGTGCCTGGCATGTTAAAGAAATACCAAGGAGCGTAGTGGGATTAAACAGTATGACCAGGGCAAGAAATAACAGGAAGAGAGGCAACAGAGGGAGGCAGGTCAGCTAGGACCCTCTACATCACACTGAAGGCAGTAGGAGCTGGTGCAGAAAACTGTTTTCTGCTGACCATTGTTTTAGAATTTTTCCCAGGAAGAACTGTACCAATATTCTGTAGCAATCCAGGCGAGAGGTTATGGTGGCTCTGTGTCTCACTCTCCGTGCAGTGGCGACTACAAGTGGAAGTCATTGTTCTATTTGCAGTCACAGATGGACACTTCTGATACTTCATTTAGAATGTTTTCTGTAGATTGCTTAAAAGCTAACCATTCATTTTTAAATCATATTCTTGGGGCTGGGGATATAGCTCAGTGGCACAAGCACCTGCCTGGCAAACACAAGGTCCTGAGTTCCATTCACAGTACCAATAAATACATAAATAAATAAATCCTAGTCTTAATTTCCTACATTGGTTTTTAAATCATGAGTGTATGTTAAAGTTTATAGAACCTTCTTACTAATTTCTTTATATGTGATAAATTGTATTGACTGATTTTGTATTTTTACAATAATCTTGCTAGCGTTGTTGGAACCCCTGAAGATGATTTCTTTGGATACTTTGGACATTTTTGACTATTTTTTTCTTTAAAAAGTATTTATAGCCATATGACAATGTTTCTTCTCTTTAGAGAAATTCTGGGCTTGCATGACATTTGTACTGTTAAGTCTTTGGTCTTGGGTCATTAATGTAGTTTCTGATCCTGAGATATCTCCACACTATTGAGACAAAATCACTTCACTATAATTCATGACTATTTAACAGATATCTGAATGCTGTGCCTTTATATAACAAACCTTCAAGCACTGTACTCAAATTTAACTACTTATTTTTCTTATGATATCTAAAGTTATTTAATATTGTTTTCTTTTCCAAAATGTCAAGAATATTGGCACACATGCAAATGCATCAGCCCTTCTGTTATGTGACTGACGTCTACATGTTTTATTACATGAAAAACTTTTGAATTGACAGACATCGTGTTCATGCATGTGCGTGTGCTCACTTTTTTCTCTTGTCCACACTTGGGTCTTTCTCTCTCCTCCCGGAATCACGTGCCATAATAAATCTTTTGGTGTTACTCAGCAAGTGGCGAGCAATGTTTGTGTGACTGAAAATTGCTTCTACAAAACCCTCACACAGGAATGAAGATTTAGCTGAGCGCAGATGTTGAGGTTAAAGTTACCCTAAGGATTCTGAATGCTCAATTCTGCTGTCTCCTGGAAACACCTCTCCATGCTAAGTCTACAGTCAGGCAAACTACAATTTGGCAAGAGCTCTATTTTCTCTGCTAGCTTTAATGGTCTTCTCTTTCTCTTTAACATTTTAGAGCTTCACTTGTACAGATTACATTGTGGGTTCATCTTTATCCAGTGCAGTCTTTGGGGTGCAGTTTTGATCAAGGACTCAGACTTTCTGAGCAACCTCTACTGTGTCTTCCCATATCACCTCTCTAACACCACGTTTGTCTTTTCTTTCAGAAATTCCTACTAGAGGGATGGTGGAACTGTCAGCTGGACTCAGTTTACTTGGACATTTTGTTCTTTTTAATCCATTATATTCTTTAATTTCAAATTTTATAAATTTGAACTGAATATGGCAGAATTTTCCCAAGATGTGCAATAAAAGGACACCCAGATGTATGATAAGAAATTGGCTTTTCTAGTTATGAAGGGTGGGGAGTCTGACATCTACAGCAGGCTGGCAGGTGCAAGCCCAGCATAGAAGATGTGCAGGGTGATCTGCACAACAGTTTTTCTCTTGCTTAGAGAAGTCAATCTTGTGTTCTATTGAGGGCCTCAACTAATCAGAAAAGAATCACCTATATATTGGAGAGCAGTCAAACCATTTACATTTTGGTGCAGCCAAAGTTCTTCCAGTGAAATTTTAATCTCATCCAAAAATATCCTTCCAGTTGATACAATTAACCATTACACTAAGATTTTAATTTGACTATTGCGTTTTTCTTCAGTTTACTTTCATCATAATACTATGTTCAATTAAATGGACACTGTCCAATTATTTACGTTTTGGCAACCTAAATATACCTATTTTAATCTATAAAATTCATTTCATAAGGATGGGTTGGTTTGGAGTCATTAGTCAAAGTAGGCTTTCCTCTTAATGTGAAACACTTTGTGGGCTTAAAATTGTATTTGCAACCTGAGCATGAGGGGCCCTGTCCTCCTGACCAGCCCTCTCACTGTGGAGAGCTGAGGTCTCTCTCGTCAGGTGAACAGCCAGGTTTTTAATGGTCCTGTGTGCTCTGTTTCCCCATGATTCAGAAAGTGTTACAAACCCAGCTGGGGGCCTTGCTCATCTCTTGTCATGTTTTTTCTTTCCATTTTCTTCTTACCTCCGAGTCTTACAGTTCCCTGTAAAGCTCGTATATATCACGGATCCAGCAGATGTTCTGCTACATAATTTTTTCAGCCTCTTTTTACTGGCTGTGAAGGAGACATTGAGCTGTCTTCCGCCTCCCATCTAATATGAAACACAGCTCTTCACAGTTTCTCCTGCGAGTCAAACTTCCCTCTCCTACATTCTGCTTCCTCATCCATTCAGAAGACGGTGGCCTCTAACTGTGGGAGGACAATGGCAGCAGGGCTGCAATCTGGGTGGAGACAACTAGAAAATGCTAAGCACAATTTTTAAACTCTGAAGACTTGGAAGATATAATGAGGAAACTTGGACTTGAGCAGCAAGACTCAGAGAAATAGAGGCGAATCAAAGTGAACAAAGTCTTCTGGAAGCTGTGCTCACCCTTGCAGATTTGCCTTTCCTTGGCATGGGAGGTGAGTCTGAGATGCTTGGCAGAGCCCCACTGTGCAAGACAGGAAACCAGAATGATAGGAAAACGTCAGAGGCTCAAGGTTTTGAAAATGGAATTTTGCAGCTGCCAGGGCAGTGAGGACTTGGGAGAATGAGGTCCATGAGAGAAGAGAGGGAGACAGGAGGATGCCTACCACTCAGTGGTTTAGACCAAGACTTCTTGTTGCCCGCATCACAGAAGCTCTTCATCACAGGGGCTGTGGTGGTGGGAACTTCTGTGCATTGTAAGACAGAAGCACCCTCAGCCTCTCCCCAGCAGATGCCTGTAGTAACCCGGCCACTCTTTCTCAGAGCCAGGAGAACCAAAATTATCTTTAGACCTGAGGACCACTAGGTTGGTGTCTTGAAGTACTTGACAAATCCTTAAACTGTATAAGGTAACAAAGTAAAAAGCCAGGTATGGAGGGAAAATAAAATGGTAACGAGAATTTTCAACTCACAGGTATTAATAATACCAAAAAAAAATGAAGGAGAAGGGAGATAGCAAACAGTCCATGGGAGAAGGACCATACAAACAGTCCGTGCTCCTCAGTCGTTACCTGTGGACTGCTGGCTGTCAGGACTCCAGTGATCTGTTCTAGTCTGAGTCTGATGAGGTTAGCAACCCAACCCTTAACGAGCTCAGGTACTGATGAGAGGGAAACAGACGAACCATAGGTGCTGCCATAGACCATAGGGAATTATATCTAAAGAAAGGCATCAGCCTGAAACTCTGCAATTATTCACATATAATATTCTGCACACAGTCAATACTTACATGCATACTAAGGAACAGAATCAAGGGAAAGTAGATAATAAAATGGATTCCTGGGTGAATCTATTAAAGTAACCAAATGTGAAGTTTAAAATAACTGTCATTTACCTGATCAATATTACAAGGTATAGAAAATACATGACTCTCAAGTCTGAAACTAAGTATTCAAATATAACTTTTATAATTGTTAATGAAAATTCAAAAGATAGGCTGAATCATAGGCAGGACACAGCTAAAGACAGGTTGTTAAACTGGAAGAAACTTTGGTAGAAATTATCCACGCTGAATTCCAGAGAACAAAGAAAATGAAATATACAGAAGAGAATATAACAATTACATATAATCTGCTAGAGAAGATCTAGTTGTGACTGGAATACCATAAAGGAGAAGACCATAAGTGCATGAAAACAGTATTTTAAGCCTATGAATTTTCTTCAATCTTAAAGGGCATAAAGTTCGCTATGTATGGAGCACTAATGAATGCCAAGCATGCTGAGTAAAAAGAAACAAAATTGGGTGAATCATAGTAAACTTTTAGAAACCAAGGAAGAAAATGAAACAGTGAAAGAATAGAGACAATAAGACATATTTACCTGCAAAGGAAATGTTAACAGGGAAGATCGATTCTTCAACAAAAGAAAATGAAACGCAGCTGAAAGATACTGTTAAAGTGCTCAAAGAAAAATATGGTATTATAATTTCTACTTAGAACTCTCACCCACAAAATATAGTTATTCTTCTAAAGAGAAGATAAAAATAAAACAATGCTAAATAAACAAAAACTCTAGGGGGTCTGTTATCACTAAATCTGCACTAAAATGAACACTAAAGGGAGAATTTTCAGGCAAAAACAAAATGACCCAAATAAAAACATAGAAATATGAGAAAAACTCAAAAGTGACTGAAAGGAAAATATATAGGTTAATATAAATATTTAATGCCTGGTCCAAACATTAATATTTACACTTGCAGAGTTTTAAAGTTTTTGTTGAATAATATGAGAAAACAGAAACATAAAAATAGGAGCAAAATAAATGGAATTTGAATTGTTCTAAGCTCCATGTCTGGAAAGTGGTCAAACTGATCACTAACAGTGATTTTGCATTCATTTCCTATTTATGCTATAATAGATTACCACAAATTTAGTGACTCAAAACAATACACCTTTAATATCTTAGACTTCTGGAGTTCAGAAGACCAAAATCCAAAATGACTCAGCAGAGCAGTGTTCCTTCTAGTGGCTGTAGGAGAAAAATCTGTTTTCTTGGCTTTTCTAGATCTAGAAGCTGCCTGCAATCCTTGGCTGGTGGTCTCCACTTTCCATTCTCACATCTCTGAATCTGATATTGTCACTCCTTTTTATTTGGATATTTATGATTATATTGGGCGTAGTGGATAACCTAGGACAATCTGCCATCTCAAATTCCCCAAATGATCAATCACATTCCTTTTGCTATGTAAGGGAACATATTCATGAGGTTAGAAAACAAAATGGAGAAAACCTAGCATATTATTCTGCCTAGTAAAGTGGCCTTCCTGGGCCCCTGAAATCTGTGATCATTTCACATGAAAAATACTAATTTAAACATCCTCAAAAGTTTCAAATCGTGACATTATGACATTTACATTTTCATTCTCATTGATTTAACTCACACCTGATTTTTCTTTGTCTATATTTTGATAGAACTGAGACCCACAAGGAACCAGACCAGACCTTCTGACATGAGAAAAGTCTTTATTGGGGGAAGTAGCAGGCTGCTTAGCAGAACAAGGCATACCCCGAGCTGAGCAAAGGGCGAGCTTTTTAAACTCTTTTTTAGGGTGGATGTGCTCAGGCCAGAATAGCCCGAGGGGAGGGCAGTGTCTATAGGCCATAACAGTCCAAGCAGGGGTGGGTTGTTCACAAGCCAGAACAACCCAAATGAGGTGAGTTGTTCAGCAGAGTCCTGCCAAGGCAGATGAGGGCGGGTTTGCCTTTTGTGGCCAAGGGGAACTGAAGTGGAATAGGTAAGTGAAGGAAAGAAATATTGAGAGTTAAAGTTTTCCCATGAGGGGGCTGGCTGCTTTGTGACTTACCATATTAATTAAAGGGATTTTCTAACTTCAGCAAGGTTCATCTAAGGAGTCCTGAGAAAGGTCATGCCAGAGTTAGTTACACAACTAGTCATTGCTTCCCTAAAGTAGGACTATCTGGGGCATTGAAAATAAAAAAGTATAGAGAAGCTTGGGATATATAAATTAAATCTGGGTCCAGAGAAAACAAAACAGCTGAAAGGAGACTGTCAAGTGTCAGCCTCAAAGAGGACTGTACAGCAACACAAAGTTGTGGTAGTTCTGTGTGCACTGGCCTTTTCATAACTGTGACTCTGAATAATGAACCGCCTTTTATAGCAGCTTTAGTGTGACTTTTTAGATGGAGACCTAAAGAATTAATGAGGGCCGTGGAGTCAAATAGCTCTTTTCATTTTCTTTCACAAACACCATACACTCTAGAATATGTTTGCCTTTATTTCTATCAGAACCTGGTAGAAGCACTTCATTGTTTTTTAAAACCTACAGTTTCAACCAAACATGTTATCTCGGTGCACAAGATATCCTCGTATTGGCGCTGACTCTCTCCTGTTTCTCCCCAACAATCAGTCATGCTCTTCTTGTACATAGAACTGTGTAAAATTTCTGAGCACACCAGATCTTTTTTGTTTTGTTGTGTTCTTTGAAATTTTGAGACAGGGTCTCTCTTTCCAGTGTAGTATGGACTTGAACTCACTATGTAGCCAAGGGTGACCCTACTGCTTCAGCTGACCAAGTGCTGGGATTACAGGCATGTGCTACCACACCAGGCTACCTTGATCTTTTATTAATTGATTGTTTAAATATGCAATTGCCTTAGGTTGGAGTTTCTTTTGCCAATTGCTTTAGGTTGGACTTTCTTCATTTTTCTCTACTTTCATGAATTTTCTAGTCATTTCTGTGCATTTATCAATTTTTGTATTCTTCCTTTGGTTCTTTGTGGAAAGTTTGTCACATAAAGGTGTATATTTTTGCACAAAAATAATTTATATGGAATTTACTGGTACTATATATTTGTGAAATTTCATAACTGTACATACCTGTATAATCACTATCCAGAATCAAGATCATTAGTGAATGACTTTTTTTGCATCTTCCCAGTTATTTCTTATTCATCAATGTATTTTAGTGTCCAACATAAGATCCAAGAAATAGTAAGTGCTTAAACAACATATGCTAAATACATGAATGAGCCTATGCAGTATTTTCATGAACTAATAAGAAAAAGAAATGAAGGGAAATGATATGAAAATATTTTAACATGATAATGATATAATTGCTGATATAATTAGAATAGGGACCATGTGTTTTAAAATGTAGAAGTAAACCTATGAATCTGTCCATGATGAATAAAAATCTTCACATTTGCTCTACCTTGAACTATTAGAAAGCCAGCCAAATTATACATAGCAACATTCTTTTTATTTTAAAGAGAAAAAGTAACAAAATAACAACCATTAATATAAAAACAAAACAGTAAAAACAATGCAGGATTTCAAAACAAGATGACAGGAATTAACAATAGCTGTTATATTACATATCATTATCTTCAAAAAGTTGCTCAGATTACCAGATATAAGAATACAAAATTGATCAAACAGTTAAAGACAATAACAATTAATTTAAAACATTAGAAACAATACAGAGCTTCATTAAACAAGGTGGTAGGAATTCAGCAATAGTTGTTATACTGCATATTGTTCTCTTCAAATTAGTTGTCTGGATTACCAGATATAAGCATGCAAAATTGGGCAAGAGAAGAAAATTTAAGCATAAACTGTTCCTTTCAATAAACCAATAGACAATATTTTGAAGTCACTGGGTAACGGTGGCACACACTGTCATCCCAAAAGAAAGGCAAACTATTAAGGTTAGTTCTACCATTGTCATATCTTATTGGAGGTTGAGACCAATTTCTAGGCCAAGAAGAGAAGCTGGAATCCAATCATTGATCAACACACAGGCTAAGCAGAAGAGATAGAAGCAAGAGTTCCAGGGATCCAAGAAAACTAGAATTTGCAGGCAAAAAATAGTACTAGAGAAAAAGATGCTGTGCAGAGAGATAGCTCCAGAGATTTATAGAAGGATTTCCTTGAAACTTGGGCTGAGTAGTGTTGTACAAAAGTGTGAGATAAAGCTGCCTGACATTGTAATAAAGAGTTGCAGGAAGGAAAATATTACATTTCAAGCGTTCTCAGTGAACTGGGAACAGTGTTCCCACCAATCCAAGTGGAAGGACTTGATACTACACAAGGTGATGGGTAGTTGCCTCAAAAGATACTACCTTAGCAATGGACTAAATTGGCTCTACTTCTAGAACTGTCTTAGTGAATATTAAAAGCAAACCTTGAAAGTTTTCAACTGATTTAAGATAATTTAACAATAACAAAAGTAAATTCAATATTCTCTAAATGAGTATAGCATAACCCAACACCCAAACTAAAATTCATCATATCTGGAATATGATAAAAAGTTGGAGGCAAGAGAAGAAGCAAAATTATATGACCTGTAATCAGAGAAAAACTGATCAATGGAAAAGAACACAGTAATATAAATATGATGGAATTCACAGATGAAAAGCATGACATCTATTATAAATATCTTATGTATATTCAAGAAGGTAAAGTAAAATATGGTGAAGAGATAAACAAAACTACAAAATATTATTACAAAAACTAAAATTCTCAAAAATGGAAAGGTAGACCATGTTCATGGATTAAGAGACTTAATATTTGTCAGATGTCAATTGTTTCTAAAGCAGTCTGTTTTTGTTGTTGTTTTCTTTGTTGTGGGTAGGTTTCCATTTTTGTCAAAATGGACATGTGAATTTTAACACTAGAAATGGAAATAATCTAGAATAAAAAATAGCTAAAAAATAACAAAGTTTGGGGACTTAAACTACTTAGTTTCAAACATTTCTATAAAGTTATAGTGATCAAGAGAATGTTGCACTACTGGGAAGATATATATAAAATATCCTCAAATTGTGGTGGGGCCCATCCTACTAAACATTGTAAATCAAATATAACAAAAATGAACTTCATACCCAATATAAATTTGAAAAGTCTTAAGTCAATATCTTATCAGTTGGGGACCATCTAAGGGTGTGTGCACTTGTGTGTGCTTCTGTGTACGTGCGTAGACAGAGAAAGGGAGGAAAAGAGAGAGAAGGGGAGAAAAGGAGAGACAGTCATGAATTGCTTAACAACAAGTACATGTTTGCAGAAATGCAGCATTAGCAGTTTTGCCACTGTGCATACATCCTAGGCTACTTGAGACACACAGAATATATGTATATACTCTTAAGGTCACGGTGAACAAAACAATAAGATTATAGCAGAAAAATGATGCAGTAAAAAGTCTTGGTGAGCATGAGCAACATGAAGCTTTGGGCTGTAGAACATAACATACTGGTTATGGTAAACTTTCTCAGTAGGGATACACACCAAAATAATAATTAAAATACTGTATAATAAATACACAACTGGTATACATTTATTGTAACATAATCATTCATTGTTATCGAGAATTACAGGGTGTGCACGCCTGTAAACCAAGCACATCTGAGGCAGGAGGATTGCTGTCAGTTCAAGGCCAGCCTGGGCTACACAGTGAATTCAAGTCAACCTGAATTATACAGGGAGACCCTGTTTCAAAAAACAGAGAAAAAGAATTATGCACTATACATAATTGTATGTACTATAGCTTTTTGATATTTATTTGTTTGTTTTGAGATAGGGCCTCACTGTGTAGTTCAGATTGGCCTTGAACCCATTATGTAGCCCAGGCTGGCAGTCCTCCTGCTTCAGCCTCCCAAGTAGTAGGATTGCAAGCTTGTCCTACCGCACCCAGCCCAGTAGGTGCCATAGTTTTATAGGACAACAGCACAGCAGCTTTGTTTACATTAGCAGCACTATAAATCCCTCAGTATATTGCACTATGACTTTTTGATGGTTATGATATCCCTAGGCAAATGGAATTTTATCTTCATTATAGTATTTATTTTCACAGAGGATACGAACTTTTATTTTTATCTTTATTAGTACATGTTTGCAATACATAATGATTATATTTACTGTGAGGAATTGGTACACATACATAACACATCTTCGTTCTTGTTATATCTCTCCCCTCCCTTCCTGCTCTTTCTGTCTCTTGCTCTTCTTCTCATTTGCAAAAGCACCATCTCCATTCCTTACAGTTCTTTTTTGATCCCTTTCCAACCCCTCTTTCCCCACTCTCTCCTTCTCTCATTCTCCTTCACAGCTGAATAAGTTCTCACTTCTTATTATCTATCTTTTATTTTCCTCTTTGCATTTATATTTTGAGCTTCCCATATAAGAGAAACCACGTGATATTTAAGCTTGTGTGTCTGATTTATTTCACTCAATATTATGGTCCCAGAGTGCATCCATTTACCTACAAATGACTCACATTTATCCCTTATGACAAAGTAGTACTCCACTGTGTATAAATACCACATTCCTTTATCCTTCATCTGTTAATGGGCACATAGGGTGTTTCTCAGACTTAGTTATTACGAATTGAGCTGCCATAAACATGGGTATGCGTGTATCACTGTAATATGATGTCTTTAACTTTTTAGGGAAGATACTTAGGAGAATAGCTGGGTCAAATGAAATTCTAACTACTGTTGTATATGCAGTCCATCAGCGATCAAAATGTTATGTGGTGCATGCCTATACACACACACACAACACACACACAACACACACACACAACACACACACACAACACACACAACACACACACACAACCACTGGAATACAAGAGAGGACTAGGACATGTATGACCAATGAATTTTAAACAAACTTGCCACAGTAATTCAGTGAAAAAAATGTAGTCTTTCCAAATGATGATTCTGTTACAAAGTGACCTTTATTTTACATTACATGTGAAAATTAGCCTGAAATGGATTGTAAACCTAAATATAAGAGCTAAATCTGCAACAATCTAAAAGAATATAAGGGAGAAAATCTTTGTGATTTTTGTGGGCACAACTTCCTTGGCATAGTGAAAGCACAAACTGTAAAAAATTGGACTTTGTCAAAATGAAATACAGTACATTTATTCTTCAAAAGACACTTTTTAAGAAAACTTTTAAGAATTGTAGATTTAAAAATATTTTCAAATCATATTTTACAGAGTATAGAAAGAAGCCTTTCAAGTTAAAGATCCAAATAATTCAATATTTAAAAATGGGAAGAATACTTGAACACTATAAAAGAAGACATACAAATTTAAGCACATGAAAAGATACTTAATGTCATAGGTCATCAGGGAAATATAAATTTAAAGTGCAATGACATATCTCTACATTATCACTAAAATCGATAAAATTAAAAGGACTAACAATAGCAAGTGGTTGGAAAAATTTCAAGAAACACAGGTCTCGTGTGTTACTGACAGTAATTTAAGCTACACAATCACTTGAAAATAGCTTAGCATTTCTCTGCTACTCAAACATATTCTTACCATATTAGTAGATTTACTGTTTGGTATTTAGACATATAAATACGTAAGACCACACAAAGACTTTTTCTGAAATACATAATTTGTTCTTTAATAACTATAAATTGGAAACAACCTACATATCCACATACTGGTGAATGAAGAAATTATGATATATTAATACAATTGAATACTGTTCAGAAATAAAAAGGAACAAACCAGGGGCTTCTTCTAGCAGCATAAGTGCCTGCCTGGCAAGTGCGAAGTCCTAAGTTCAATATCAGTTACCAAAAATAAACAAATATATAGGACCAAACTGTTCAGGTTTTGAGTGAATCACAAGACTAGATAGAAAAGAAAATTTACTATTAGATTCAATGCTTACAAAATGCTAGAAAAGCTAAAACTATAGGACAAGAATCATTACATGTACCTTTGATTCTGTGGGTGTTTTAGACTATCCAAAATTACAAGGAAAAATTTAAGGTGATAATAATAGTCTATGTTCTGACTGTGCAAGTGATTCCATAATCATGTAAATTTTAAACCAAAATATTACATATTTTGATATAATGAGGTTAATCATATATAAATTATACCTAAGGAAAAAAATGGGAAGGAAGTAGGTAGGAATTAATAGGGTAGGGCCCAATTCTAGTATTAAAATTCAGACAGATAAGCTTGAATTTAGTCTAAAGAACAATATCAATAAAATATTAGTATAGGGGCTGGGGATATAGCTCAGTGGAATAAGTGCCTGCCTAGCAGGCGCAGGGTCCTGAGTTCAACCCCCAGTACCGCCAAAGAAAATATTAGTATAGCCTTGTGTCATAAATAAATGACAATGCTGAGGTTTACAAAGAACCTGAATTTTCTTCTGCCCCAGTAACTTTTTTCTTTTCCTAGTTGTGAGGTGCGCTAGGGAATTTCTTAGGAAAATGAGTTAAAATTATGTATGTATGTATGTATGTATGTATGTATATATATATATTTATATATATATATATGTATGTATACTTATTTTTTCTCACTTCTACTTGTGTAGTGCAATTCTGATTTACTAATGTAGAGAGGTAGAAGCAGGCGAAGGTAATTTCCCAAAGCTAATAATGAGTTAATTGATTCCTTTACAGATTATATAAGTTGGCTAAATTTTACATCTCATATTCTAATCTAACAAGAGCAGAAGAAGCAGGTAAAAATGTAATGTATATCCTCCGACCAAGGAGTGTGAAACAAAACTCAAGTGGGAACTTCACACTATATATTGCCCTTCAGAGACTCTGTCTGCTATAATGTAGCGAGGGTTCCAATCCCAGTAGGTAAGATGCAAGCACAACTTGCAGGTGCACAGTTTCTTGAAAGAAGTCATTAAACCATGAAGGGCATGTCAGAATGACTCTTACATTTCTTAGCACACCAAGGAGTTTACCAGGAAGAAACCAGTACGTGCATATCCAATCAACCCAGGCTAGTGCACAATTCCACTGAATATTCAACATTCTGAGGCACTCTTGTTTTACATATAGGTTTTGATTCCCTTTGGGAATGAAGTGGTGTGAAATCCTTGTTATACAGAACCATGGAGACTGGCAGGCTCTGGCTAATTCTTATTGACACAGACACACTGAGCCAATGACACATGAACCAGCAACTGCCAAGAAATTATATTACATTAAACAGTGAACCCTTCTAAGGTTCAGTCCTAGTAAAAGAATGAGAGAAATTATTTAATGCATGTATAATAGATACAAACTTAAAATCCTTAACACAGGATAATACAAAAATGAATAAAGAACAGGAACAAAGGAATTACAAGAAATGATGAATAAGATTATATTCCACCTCACTGGCAATCCAAAATATGCAAATTAAAACGTAAAGTGAATTTTTGATCTATAAAATTTATCCAGAAGCAAAGTTGAGGTTGAAAATGTCCAGGGTTGCCAATGGTGGGGGAAATGTTGACAGCGGTGAAATTTGGCACTGTCTCTTTGGAAAACATTTCAGCAGCATTTAGCAAAAGGTTAAAGCACATTTGCTTGGATCCATCAATCACGTTCTAACAATTAGTTCTACATAAATATTGATTCGTGTGTACAAAGATATTTATTGTAGTAATGTTTGAAAAAGAAAATACTGGAAACCATTTTAATAGCCATTGACAGGCAAGTGGGAATATAATTCATGCTCTGCCCACACTATGGAATGCTGTGCTGCTTTGCAAAAAAAAAAAAAAAATTAACAGAGCTACAAGCAGAGCTGTGATGTGAATCCTACTATGTACACACATATATATTTTTAAGGAGAAAGACAAAAGCATAATCTCATTTTCTAAACTTTAATTCTATATTACTCTGTTGACTGTTTTTCAATGATCATGTTTCATTTGTATATTATAAATTCAAAAGAAAAATGAAGGAAAAATGACTTTTAAAAAATCACTTCATTGCTTTTTTTCTCTTTTATTTTTTTTCTTAGTCCCTTCATCCCTTTATCTTTCTAATATTTATTGCATGTTTTCTATGAACTAGTGATTGTTCTAGGTGTTAATGTTATAAAAATTAGTAAATATTATATATTCTGATAGCAGCATAGTATAAAGCTAATCTGAGCAGAGAAAAATGAATGTTTAAGTTGAACTGAGTAGGAGAGAGGTGGGATCAGACGGAGGTAATAAGGATATAAAAGGTAAGCAGAAGTTTTCAAGATAGGTAATCAGCCAGGGGTGCTTCATGCTGAGAGAACTGGAATTTAGCATCAAATAATCAAGCACTTTTAGTTTCACTTGAATAGAGGTTCTTTGCCAAACTATTCTCTATAAGTTCAGAAAAATGCCATCAGAATTTGTTATAGAGAGTGACAAAAACCTGACCTCACAGGTGGCAGGAACACAACTACTGTAGATGTTCAAGTTGCTTTCTGCAAACCCTCAGGACCCAGGATGCTTTCCTTGCCTCGGGGTAATGAAAATGTCTCAGTTTGTTTTGTCTACATGTGCTTGTGAAACTTTCTGCCCTCCTTTCAAAATTTATTAGCTACTCTGAAGCTGCAGATCAGTATCGCTTAATAACATGGTCACCAAACATGGATGTCTCTAATTTGTAATTCACACTGGCCACATGGTCCCAACACAATAGCATACTTTGTAGGAACTCTACAAAATATGTTTGGGTGCCACTGCTTTCAGATGGAAAGAAGAATCATGAAATGGTTGTCTGACCTGGAATTAGACATGGTCTGAATTCAGCCACTACTGTGTGCTCTCTGAGGACCAGCACTGCATGTTTTTCTGCTTGTGAGGACAGATACCATATGTCATATGTGTAACAGCACAGGGGAGGAAAACAATTCTTTATTGAATAAGTCAGTAAGACATGATAGAAGCAATGACTGTTGCTGACTGGACAAGCCTGTGTTTATCTTAGAATGATTCTAAAATCATTCCTTGTTCAAATGCAGACGTATGTCTTTATGTTCAATAACAGTTTTGTAACTTTGTGTGCAAGCAGTGATATTAAGAAGCATGGAGAGATTTCTCTCTACCTTGATGAATAAAAGAAATATTAATTGACCCTGACATGCTCCACAAGTGTCTCTGCACTGGCATTTTAACTTTATTTTAAATCATCTTTGCTTTTACCACACCTTTCTTGTCAACAAGATCTGTTCAACTGTCTTTCTAAGTTCGTATTGCTTAGCTTTGCGTCTTGCTTGATATACAACAATAATTTGCACCATGAATTAGTGGAAGATTGCGTGTCAATGAATTAAAGCTAGGATTTCAAACTGGAAGTGAGTAAAACAGGCTTTGAACAGCTGAAATATGCTTGTGTTGAATTTTGAAGAAAATTATATTTTCCTGTAATAAAATAAACACAGTGTTCATCTGAAATATCACATTAAGTGTACATCAAAGGGACACATGGAAACTTGAATGGAATATAGGAAACATCCACACAACCATCTCAAGAAAAAAGAAAAAGATGAGAAATATATGAATGCAGGGAGGTGAGAGGCTGTGGAATCACTCTCAGCAAATATTGGCCATATGTTATGTACTTATTTCATGTTTAAAATAGGAAAAATCATAGTTCAGCATATTTTTTAAAACGTATAGTTCCTCTTTTCAATGTTGTAGCATTTTCTTCATTTTCAGGGAGCTCTCTGTGTGATGAGTGAAAAGCTAACACGAAAGGACAGAGGCCGTGAATACACATGGCTCAAGATTTACTCGGCCAGAATTGGGACCATCTGACAGTCTTAGCGCAGCTGCTCTAGAAAAAGGCTGAGGAAATGGAACTCTGGATCTGTCTGTATGCCTCCCTTGCCAGACGGGGTCTCGGCCTGGAGAATGAAGGTGGGGGGCAGACCCGCAATGGGACTCGCACTGTGAGTGATGAGCCTGTAGGTCAGTGAATCACAATCTGCTCAAGAACAGGTTGCCAGAAAGATGACACTGCCATTTGACATCCCAATAATTTCCCTGGTAACATATGCAATCATTTCGCAGACCCGGCCCGCGCAGTTGGCTGGACTTGGGGAACTGGGCGGGGACTTGCTGGCACTCCCGGAAAGACAGGTGGAGCAGCAGAGGATTAAGCTGTTTGCTGAGCGAGTGAAGAGAGAGATGTGTCAGAAGCCCCTTCAGTCTTGCTCACATTGCTCTCAAGACGGTGTGCTGCCCTTGCCTGCCGATGAAATCAGGATAATTCCCACAGCACGATCAGGAGTTACGTATTTTATGTGTGTGTCTATCCCACCAGACAGGAAACCTCTTGAAGTCAGAGAACTCGTTTCCTTTTGTCTCCCTTCAAGGAAAATTTCTGTGTTATAGATACTGTTTATACTTATGTATAGAATGTACATAAATATACTTTATAAATTATAAAGTTCTGTTTAAATGTTTTTGGGTTGTGTAGGAAGAAAACAAAAGGAGAAAAAATGCAAGTTTTAAATTAAAACAAACAGGATTTCAGGACATCAATGCCACACCCTAGAAGCAAAGTCTTATCCTCCGTAAGAATTCTTAATGCCGTCTAATTCCTCCAAGGGCCCTCTTTTATCTTCTCTTTTGAATAAAAATTGAGTGTGCATTAGTGCACTTGAGTCCTCTTCGGAATGCATCCAGAACCTGAGCACAGTCATCAGGCAATCACGAAACGTGAAATGGAAAAAAAGCTAAGAGTGCAGCATTATTATCACAGCTCAGTCCTAAGGTGTGGAGTGGTTCAGAGCACAAATCAGTAGCACAGGATTAAAGGCATCGCACCTTTGTGCAACTACAAGTCCGTGAGCATAGTTCAGGTCCCCGGGGTGCAGAAAGGGGGGTGGCGCACTCAGGCAGGGTGAAGCACTGAGACACTTGATTAAAATTAAGGACCGGACCAAAGCAGAGACGAGTGACAGAACAAAGGTTGGAAAGAACCACTAATGAAACTAAGTAGGCAAAGAAGTCCAGTGAATATTCCTAGGGTAGGGCCTTGTCAGCACGGGTTTAAACCTGGGAAGTCAAGAGTAAAGAGGTTCCTGATGGACCAAGGAAATAAGAAAGAGAAACACCTTTCAGTTAAGAAAAAATGTAAAACTACTGGAGGGCCTAAAGAAGGATCACTTGGGAGGTATAGAAAATGAGATGAAAAGAGGATTTGCAATCCATAGACACAGGGAGCGAAGTGTTTGAGGCTTGAGAGTAAATGAAGTCATCAGTTTCACTGGCTGAGAAAGAAAGGTTCGGAACTCAGAAAAGATTAGAATTCAGTAGATACTTATTGAGGACTGAAACTAAGCATGTGCAATGATTTAAAATCACTCAAATAATAGCCAGCAATTTACTGAATGCTGCAATATACCAGTTACTGTACTAAGTACTTTCATTCAATCCATCTCATTTAATCTTCACTGCGGCCATAAAAGGTGGATACTCTTTTTCTTTCTGTTTTATAGCTAAAGAAACTGAAGCTTAGAAAGGTTCGGTAACTTCCCCATGATCACCCATGTGTGAACAAGTATTCAGCTTTCTTGCTGGATGTTAAGAATTTAAGGGGCTGGAGAAATTTAAAGTCATTTCAGTCATCACTTTCAAGCTTTCCTAAGGGAGCTGCTGTAGCACACATCCAGATCCACAAGGTTTGCACCTCCACTGTTTCTTCCCGCTGAAAGCCCGAGCATCTTTCTCCTGGTTTACTGCAGCAGTCTCCAGCTTCCTCCCTTACTTTCACATTGTCTACTCTCACCTTGACAGCCACAGCGATGCTTCTGAAATGAAAGTCAGATGATGCTAGTCTTTGTGTGAAGCCCAGCCACAGTCTTGACTTATCATCTGCAGTAAAAGTGGAAGCTTTTCTTGCAATGGTCTACAAGACTCTACATGATCTTGCTTTCTCCCTGGCCCTGTCTCCAACCTTGCTCCACTTTGCCTTCACCACCGCACTGCCGTCGCCACCCTCCTGCCTACAGGCAGACTGTGTTTGCTGTTCCCTCTGCCCCCAGACACCCACGTGGATTCCTCCCCAAGTGTTGTCATATAAATCAGATCTTCCTCGATTGCTTAAAGCAAAATGGCAGCCCCTAACCCTTCCATCCTCTTGTCCCTGTCTTTTCTTCAGATCATGAATCACTCTCTGGCCTCTACTTAACTGTTTGTTGTCTGCCCCTACCCCAGGAACACAAAGCTCATGAGGTTTTTTCTTTACTGATATATGACTGTAACAGTGCCTAACACAGGGTCAATAAATATTCCTTTATTGAATCTATGCAAAGCAGGTTCTGTTTCAGTGCTGGCATATCCTTGATATTTTGCTGTGAATAATGAAAAATCTAATTACTAGGAGAGAAGGAAGCCGGGCCACTGGTGGGAGAAGCAGAGAAGAGGATTCTAACTTGGGACACTGGAGGTCAGCAGCAGATGTGGCCAGAGGTAACAACAAAGGAGAGGCTGAAACAATTTTGTTCCCTTATGAACAGCTGAGAGTGTAATTCTTAAGAACAGTGAAGAACATTCTTTGAGGCCTGTTCCTTCTGT
The DNA here is from genome assembly GCA_004027595.1 of Dinomys branickii. Taxonomy (NCBI): domain Eukaryota; kingdom Metazoa; phylum Chordata; class Mammalia; order Rodentia; family Dinomyidae; genus Dinomys; species Dinomys branickii. The sequence continues at coordinate 38,264 of PVLD010001314.1, read as the reverse complement.
ATTGATGTAGAGAAGCCTAGGGACACACTTTCTGAGAAAATCCTTATAACCCATCACCATCTAATCAATAGGAGCTCTCGAGCAGAGGGAGGCGATGAGAGGCCTGAGTGGTCCGGATTAGAAGCCATCCAGTTAGACTGCCAAGCACTCTGGAAAAGCTGATGGCCAAAGCACAGGCACTTCTGTCAATGAATCTCATCATTTTCGGGGGGGTGGGGGAACACTCTATTTTAAATTGCTATGTTATTTCTGAGAACTTAACCATTCATGTCAATTCTCTTTCAGGAAATCACATCAGCACATACTGTCTGTTATAAGTTTTCAAAGAAGTACATCTGACAAACTAGAGGTAATTTTTAGGTCAAATACAACATGGTTAAATATGTCTAATGTTGAGGTCCAATTTAAATCTGTCAAAACAGCATTTGTTTCAAGAAGACCAGGTGTGTTTTTTATGGGTTTCATTTTACAGGAAGCCCTTGCTATTTTGGGTGAATTTCATTTCAGAGGTGTTGATTGTTTGCAGATGCTCTGGAAGACACAACAGAAGAAAGTTTTCAGAAGTTCTGGAGAAAGTTTTTAAAAGGAAGAATAAAGAATTTGAAACAACCCATGGACACAGAGCCCAATGAAAGTCTGGAGCAGAGCAGGGTTTGGAAAAGTGGACTTCGGCCCCAGGGTGTGGATCTCTTTGTGCAAAGTCTCCTTGGCAAGCTACTGAATTTCTCTGAACTTCTTTCTTCATCAAAGAAAGGGAGTTGCACTTAGTTGCTCACTTAGAGAGCACTGTGAATGGGGTCCAGAGCGGGTGCATGAAGTAAAGGCCATTTGCCGAGAAGCACCTGGGACGGGTGATGCCCAACACTTCACCTGCTGCACCGCCTCTCGGAGCCCTCAGTATTCCTTCCATGATAGCACTGTCAAGAGCATGGCAACTGGACTCAACTAACAGATATCGGGCAGCCACTGGGGGACAGGACTCTGGATTGCTGCTCTTGAGTTCACAAGCGTTCAAAAGAGATTAGCTAATTTGAGAACTGAAGCACCTCTTTGGATGCTACAATGACTTTTCTTCACCAGTCTGTTACCAACTATTCTTTGATGATCCCAGAGACGGGCATCTTCTCACAGCTGCCCTGACTGAGCCTCCTCTGTAGAGGCAAGAAGCCATGAACTGAAAAAGCATTCCTATTTTTGGTTTTTAATTTGTTTCTGGTATAATTTCACGTTCTGGACATCATTACCTCCTTCAGTCTAAATAAAACAACTGCTGCGACTATATCTATGGAGTGTGATAGTTTTTAAGGTTTATTATGGTAAGGACACATTGCCATTACCGCTCCTCGAGACACACCCTTCACTCTGAACACACTGGCTTTACCATTCTGCCGCTTTTTGAAGCAGTTCTAGAAGAGCTTTTTAGTAAGTGCCTTTAGTTGCACTGTCCTAGCCGCATTAGTGAACCAAATAGATTCAAAATGTTTACTCTCATGGTCATCTTGACTTGGGGCAAGAGCCAGAAGTCACCTACTACTACATCCAGGGAAAAAGGCAGAAAAAGTCCACTGAAGTATTTTGACATGTCTGCTTTTCTGTTGCATGGCACTCATCCACAGCATTCACTGTACTTTTTATTGCACCTCAAGACAGGACTTCCAGAACTGCTTCAGAAAGCAGCAAAAATAATGGGGATAAATGTGCTTAAAGCAAGAGGCAATATTCTGAGGGGATTAATTGGAATATGCCTTTTATTTTAATTTTTTTAAAAAATTTAAACGTACACCATGTATTTAGACCAGCTCTTGTACATATGGCATGAAAGAAAAAAATAGGATGAGCCTGGAACCATTCAACATCCATGTTTAGTTTCATAAAACTTAACATATTAATGATATGTAATTTAACCAGGCAACTGGGACCTTGGATAACGAAGCTTGAACAATCATCCTTCTTTATTAAAAAATTAATAAAATTGAAAGCATTATGAAGACTAAAATCTTTTTCTCCTTCCCAAATTGCCACCAGGATCCAATTAAAACAGGTTTGGAAATAAAACCAATCAAGTCAGTCTTTATAGGAGCGAGAGGTGCTTCTAAGAAGGCTGATGTCTGCATGGAGACCGAAGACATCCCAGGCTGGTTTTTATACGTTGTGACTGAAGAGATCAAAGGTTTTCTTTTTTTTTTTTAGCCCTCCTGCACATATGTATATTCATGTATATTCTTCTATACATACATACATACATTTTTGTCTTTTTCTTTTCAAAAGGGAACAGTTGACTCCTCATGCCTCCCAATTTCTTCTCATCTTGTGTCTTTTATTTTCTTGGCAAATACTGAGAGCACATGACTAAGTCTTTCTAACACTTCTTCATTCCTTAGTATTTCAGTTTCAAGATCATTAATAAAACAGCAGTTTGAGAAGGCAGCACCCCAGGCAATCCTGTATCATACTAGGTAGGGTGGCTGCCGATTGTCACAGCCATTAGCAAAGCTGGAGTGGAATTTCACAAATAGGGTATAAACTTCACAGAAGAATAAGTAGGGATGAGCATTATTTTTGTCCCTACTAAAATTTAAAGAAAAAAGTATGTTTTTAAAAGTTTCAACTTCTATTTTTATTTAAGTTTACTTTCCTGTTATAAAAACCATTATGCTCATATTAGAAACATTAGGGAAACACAGAAAATTAGAGAGAAAATAGTAGAACATTCTTTCCTAGTTCTTGGTATATTTGCTTCTGGTTTTTTTTTTTCCTTGCAGGAATTTTTAACTCTTTTTCCTAGTATTCCATACATATTCCAATTGTAAATCCTATGTTTCTTATTTTATTGTATCCTCCTATTTTTGCTCAACCTGACTGTGATATGTTTATGACCCAGACAAACTCTCAGCTGAATGAATGAATCACTAAATTTTCCCCCACAACAAATAGCTCATTAATAACCCTGATTTGTTTCTTTTTTTCCATCCTGAAGTTTCCCTGAGCTAACATGAATGTCATCCTGGGAACTGCCTTCAGAAACAGCCTTAGCTGGAGGACCTTGTATTATGGATTGAGACAACTGTTTTAGCCTCTGCTACAGTTGAAGCATGTATGAGAAATCCATTGGCCAATCCACATTTTACCAATGAGAAGGCATAGCCTCCCCCCACCATGAAACAAAGCTTCATGTTCAATGACTTTTCAGTCCTTTCAGTGTAAGGTCAGGATATAAACATTGAGGCTTCCCTTCATGACAGTAGAAATGCCTCTTGCACATCAACAATATCTTTCCAGTAGTGGAAATCTCTGCTGAATAATATATAGAAAATTCCGAAGCTTATTAGTTGTAGTGATATTATTTAAAGAAAAGGATTATTAGGTGGTAATTTAGTTGATATTGGCTTTTAACCTAATATTTGCTCTATTTGCTACCAGTTCTTAGAATTTTTTTAAACTCAGTTTCTTTTCTCTTGTCCCTCTTCTTATCTCATGAAGTACTTCTTCTGAGTCACGTTGGGGGTTTCTCCTCCTGTCCCCAGCCTCTATAATAGAGTTCTTCAGGGCTCAGTCCTTGCACCTTTTCTCTCCTATCTACGTACTCTTCTTTGTGAACCCAATTAGCCCCATGATTCTCTATGCCTCTTCTAGGCTGACAGTTCCCAAGTATATATCTCGGGTCCTAAACTGCAGACCACAACGCTGAGCTGCCAAATTGCAAATTGAACATCTTTATCTGAATGTCTAATTGATCTTTGAAAATTCACCTGCTCCAGCTGCTGAGCTCCTGGTGCCTATGTAGCTTACTCTCTTGCTTTCTCCTTTTGTGTCATTATTCAAACATTATTAAAAAGGTTTTCTCAGCTGGGGCTATAGCTTAGCGGCATATCACCTGCCTAGCAAGTGCAAGGCCCTTATTTCAGTTCCTGGTACCAAAAAAAACCTCAGAAATATGTCTTCCCTCTATGAAGTAACTGTTTTCCCAATCCCTGGACTTACTCCCCTGATCCTGCTCTGTGGTTCTGGTGAGTAATTTTCATTATTTGCCTTAGTATACATCACTTGTTCACCAGGTATCTTTCTTTTCTTTATCAGATATAAACTCATTGAGGGCAAAGATTTTTATCAGTTCTGTTCACTGTTTCATCTTAAAATCTAAAAACACACCTGGTACACAGAAGGCACTCCATAAATATGTAAAATGAATAAATGGACAAATGAATGAATGAATGAATGAACTAATGAATATGATGGTGCTAATAACAGATACTCATCCAGAAATTCCAGCTCTGTCCCAGCGAGGCTAGCATGACTCAAACTGGTTAGATATTGTGGTGGATTGACAACTGGTGGTCAGCTTATAACACCCAGATGAACAGAACCAGTGTGGTGCTGGGTGTGGGGATCCCACCTGGATTGCCGCCAGCAGCACAGGAGGCAGAACTGGAGAAGAAGAAAAGCTGTTAGGGAAGCTGGAGGGAGCTGTTGGTTTTCCTGGAAGAGCTTGTCATGCTGCCTTTCCTGATGAACTCAGCCATTTCCATCATCAAAGGGGCTTTGGATTGTTGTCATGGAGAATGACTACATTTCAGTTTTGGGGAAGTCTGGTCCTCGCTTTGAGCATTGCTTCCTAGTTCCACAGGGGAAGATGGTGCACTGCTCAGTCTTCTGGAGAGGCTTTTGCTTTGACTTTCCTGTTGGGAAGTAAGCTTTTCTCATTTTTGGAAGAGCTCAGGATCTCACTGTTGCAGAGGATGTCTGTAGTACTTTTCAGGGGAACTCTGGTCCTTGTGTTGAGCGTCACTTCCTAGTTCCAGGGCAGATCCCTCAGCCTGCTAGCATAGATCTTTCATCCCACTGGCACAGGCTTCCCATCTTCTACCGCTGACCTTTGAACCTCCCTAGCACAGATCCATGAAGCGGGCATGCATGAGACATTGTTGTGGGCCCCTGGCCTCCAGTTGGATTGAGGGGTCATTGTTACGAGCTCTAGGCCTTCAGCTGGACTTATGTGGGACATTATCACGGAATCCAGGCCTTCAGGTTGATTCTTTGGTCCTTAGTGTGTGGACAAATCTGCACACTTTTTATATTGGATTCTCTGGGCGACTACTATAAAATAATCTTATAATGAGGTATCCTGTATTATATTGTTCCCCTTGCAAAGCCCCACACTGCAAGAGATGTGGTTCTGTTTTTCTTGAAACCGGTGTGCAAAGATGGACCAGTAAAGATTTGTTGTATAGTGAAAGTAAAAAAAATCATGGAAAATACTTTGGAGACTCTGTAATGATGTGGGTTTTTTCTTCTTCATTAAGAATTTTAAGAAAAGCCTTAGTAGAATCCTACAAATCTTACTGTGCTTCTTTTATATTTTATTTTTTTCAACAAAAACACAGTAAGTACTTTCCATGTACCAAAGTTCTGCAACTATGATCTTGGGTACAGAAAAGCATAAACATTAAGGGAGCTTATCAACCCTAAAAAACACTGCAGTAAGGACAAAACCCAGGCCTCCCATTTCATACAGCTCTTGTACATTCAGGGAATACTGATATTAAGATTTTGTAGCTTCCACATTTTCACTTACCTGCATTGCCTGTGTTTGGTCTTGCGTCCTCTGTAAACCTAAGATAAGGGCTTTCTCTCTTCAAATGAACAGTTTTCCTGGGGAAATAAAACCAGTAGTCCCGAAAGAATTTGGATTTTCTTCCCTGTGCAGTAGTTTACAGCAGGGGGAGGTGGAGAACTGGGACTGTGAAGACGGTGATCTGAGTAGAGTATTTCTCCTCTGCGCATCCCGTAGCACCATCTTGTGAGCCCAGCCCTTGACTGCTGTGCTTGAAGCCAGGTATTTTTGCATCTATTTGTTTCTTTTCAGTCACTAGCTGCAAGGAAGGGGACTCCCTAGATGAGTTTAAACCAGCTGGAGTAAAATTTTCTACCTGTTTGAATTATGGGCATTTTTGAATGGAACATGAAGTATTGTGCTAAAAGTGTTTAGCAAACCTGGGCCTGTGTTTCCTCAAATAGGGTCTGTCCAGCCTCTTCTCAAATCTGGAGTGAAACACATGCTAAATATGTGCGTGAACGAAAAGCTTGCAAGGCACCTTTGAAAATATGTAAGCCTATTTGTTGCTTTAGGATGCTGGCAAGTATAAAAATAGTCCTTTTCCATAACCTTTCCAAGGACAAATGACCCAGTTCTTGAAGGTGCATCATTCTTCAGCATGTCCATTAGTATAAATTTAATACTGTCAGCTACTAAATACCCTAAAGCAGAGTAAAAGTCACTACAGCTAGAGGGAATAAAAGGTAATTTTATTAATCATGTATATGTGAGATGCAATCTCTATATAATTTGTATGCTTTAAGGCTCCCTTTTACTTTTTTAGAGTTTTTTATTGGTTTATGTTTGTGATACGTAGTGATGCCATTTACACGGGGGACTGAAAGATACACATGCCATGTCTCACCATCACTACTGCCCCTGCCTCCCCCTCTGTTCTTCAATCTCCACAGAGTCCACCTCCATGTTTATAACATGTCTCATTTATTTTACTCTTTAAATTACTTATATTTGGGGTTTTTCATATTAAAGGACACCAGGCAATATTCACCCTTTTGTGTCCAATTCATTTCAATCAGTAATGATCTGAAGATCCATCCATTTTCCCTAAAATGACTCACATTTATCTTTCTTTATGGCTGAGTGGGGCTTTAAATCTTTGAATTCTCACAACACAGTGCAGCAAACTTCGTCCTGAGTTTGGAAGTTTTCATCTGTATTAACAACTCTGTTAGCACTCTATAGAATCTCACGCATTTAGATGGCCTGGCAAACCCAGAGCCCTCTAAGAATTTCAGGGAAACTTTCCAATATTCTTCTTGTAAAGAACATTTTAAACCACTCTTAACAGCAGAATGCCTCCAGTCATCTATTAATTATTCCAAATGCACTAATTTTTAAGCCAGCTGGGTGGTGCTTAAGTGCAACATGTGAACTCTGAAATTTCTGTGTCTCTCTTCAACAAATAGGCCCTGCCCCGGGGAGAAGACATTTACCGTTCAGTGCATTTAGATGAAATCTGACACTCTTATGGGAGTGCTATAGTCTGGGCTAGTACAGTGTGAAACTAGACCACACATTCATAATTTAATAGGTCAGGTTTCCGCAGAGGTGGTGACATGAACACAGAATGTTCGCACTCAAGTTCATTTGCAGCTCCATAAAGAGTCATCTAAGATGGAGACTAGACTATTTCAGAAGGGGTAATGACAAGGGAATACAGTACCAGCACGGAAAGAGAAAAAATCGGTACTGAATTTTTAAAAAGTTAGCAACTTTAGCCATGGCTGTTCTTCAGAATAAGCATCTTTTGAGCAGGCAATGTTTCAAGCACATAACAGCTTTAATTTTATACAGATTATATATTTACACCATAATAAATTGGAGAATGGCTTAGCAGGGATATTTACTGCTGGGGACATAATTATTAATCAATATGTCTGTCTAAAGCTGTCAAGTCAGTTACCGGAAGCCATGTAGAAATTCTGATTGCTTCTTGTCATCCAAATTCTCTTCAGGACTATATTTTATGTTTAAAACACAGATGAGGGCCAGGGATATAGCTCATTGGCATGGTTCCTGCCTGGAAAGTGCAAGGTCCTGAGTTTGGTTCCCAGTACAAAAAAAAAAAAAAAAAGACTGATTAGGTATAACCAAATCTCAGTAGGTTTTTAAAAAGAAAGAAGAGAAAGAAAAGAAAGACAGAAGGAAAGCAACTTTAAGTTTCTTCATGGAGCATATACACAAACACATGTTCCTGGAGCTATATCCATCCACACACTGTGGGGTCATTAGTCTGTCTGGCAGCTTAGCCACTTTTTGGAGGGCTACCATAACCTGTCATCTAAGACCATGTCCCCAGCAGGCAAATGTGGATTGCCAGTGTCTTATATATAGTCTGCCCTTTGCTTCCTGTTCTTGGAAGACAGCACCAGCAAGGAGGTAGAGTTTCTATCACAGCCTTTGAAATCAAACAAATTTTGAAAAGGATTTGTCTTTCCAGATTGATCTCCAGCACCACTGTCAGGACCTCTGAATTGGCAAGCAAAGCCCTCTCCAGCCTTACGTTTTCCCCAGGGCTTTTAAGGAGCAGGGGAACTAAATGGAGAGGAGATATTTTCTGTACACATTTAAGTAGAAGGAGGAAAAAGATGACCTCTAAATCTCCTTGAAACTCGAAGAACTGGAATCAAGTTCTCTTTAGTTCATTCCTACAAGAACTAGATTTTTTCTGTCTTGCACAGGAAGTTGACCCTTTTTACATGTGAGATTTGGCAAATTCATTACCAATTTCTTTCAGATATACATTTTCTCCATGCCCCAGTCCTAATAAGAAAAGACAAACCTCCAAGGAAACTTAAAATATTTAATGACTTTGACTTTTAAACATAACCCAGATTAGATAATAATGTCAAGTGATAATTCAATATACCAAAATTTCAAACTGAGCAAACTACTCCTTTATAAAGTTTTAACCCTAGTAAATGTGCAGAGATTTAGGGCATTTGTTGTGAGACCATAAAGGGAATAGTGTAACATTCAAAAATGTATTTAAATCATCCAATTACATTCAGACAGAGACAACTAATAAACAAGAAAGTTGCATAGTAAAATTTAATAGATATGAACTTATTTAAAGTTATATTAAATATGTAGGAGGGAAATACTATTCTTCAAATACCATATGTGTTAGTCGGCCTTTCATTGCTGGGATAAGATACCAGACATACACAAGGTAAAAGAGTTAAGTTTTCTTTTGGCTGTTCGGTTCCGAGGTTTCAGCTGCAGCCGGCATGGTTCAAGGCGGAAACATGGCACAGGGATGATGACGTCAGCATCCTTGTGGGCCCGTCACCCCTGAGAGCCTCACTTAGGAATGCGTGACACTTCTGGCAACACTTCAGATCTGGATCGTGACACCATGTTAAAGTAGTGAAATGAGCACATGTGAAGGAACTGACCTAAATTACATAAATTGATCAAAAATGGTCACGAGATTTTTAAAAATAACTTTAATTTTTTCCTTGTTGGAGTAAGAGGGTAGCCGGAGAAGGAAGCGGGCTGCAATCAAGCCATAAGAGAATAGAAGGCTGGGATCCCGTTGACAGACACAGCTCCTGCTGGCACTGCCCCTCAGGATATGAAACCCTCTTTGCACCTCTCTCTCATAGAGCAGGAACATGCAACTGCAAAGCCTACTTTCTACAATTGCACCTTTTCCACAAGGGGAGGGCTCTTCTGGCTTCCTTAACACTTTAGAATAGACCTTACACCAAGACCCACAAAAGCAGAATACCCCCAAAATAGAAACAGGATTAAAGTACTAGGCAGACTAAATGTTACCAACATCCTCGACAGGAAACTTTTGCAAGTATGTTGTGTGATATTTGAGATTATTTAAAAGAAAGGTTTCACTGTGTTCAAACTGCAAAAATTCACAAGTGTCCCTTAATGGAAATTTACCTGAACTTGCTTTAATTAATATGAAAAATACACCTATGTACATGTACATAGACCTTTCAGCCCAGTCCTTAAAACTAATTTTGTCTCTAGTTGAAACATGGCTGCTTTCCTTCTCAATTGTGATATTTGATTTGCAAGGCTAATTCTTTACACATTTGTACAAAAGAGAATACAAACAAGTAGAGATGAAATTATTTACCACAGACTTTAGAGATCTACATGGCATGAGAGAGAGGGAGGGAAAGAGAAGGAAAGAGACAGAGACACAGAGACAGAGAGAGAGACAGAGAAGGGAGCTACGGTTTAGGTTTGAGAAATAATGGATGCGGTTAATAATTTTTTGATTAACACTAATTAGTTAATTAACACTAAATTAGTTAATTTGATTAGCATTAACTAATCATTAACATGATTTAGGAATTATTAGGAATATCGGACAGATTTTTCTCCTGTTCCTTTCTGGAGGATATAACTGTTGATCCTGATTCAACACCAAACATGTCACCTGATTTCATCGAAATATTAGTGACAATGCTTAAGTCAATGCAGTACATGCAAATGAAAGTGTAACATGGAAGAGTGAGAGGAAAAGGCAAAGAATCATGGTGAGGAGGCAATGAGAGTGACTGAGATCGACAGGTATTTAAGTATTGTAAAATAGTAGCCTTGTCCTTTAAGAGAGCCTTGCAGATCTGTCACAAGAATGCCCGAAATTACCTGCCCCCAAAGCACCTTTGTGCTTTCTTATAATATGAATCTGTTTTCCCTAATTATCAGTTATAAGAGACAATCCCATAACAGATACTTCCTGAAAATCAAAGATGAGCAGCATCACTACAGTCAAAACTTGGCTCAAGATCTCTCTTCTTCTCACTGTGTCTTCTCTTTCCTTCTTTCCCCCATAATCTCAGTTAATTTCATTGTTCCCTCCAAGGTCTAGGGGTTAGCTCTCCAAGGCATCTTTCCATAGAACGCTTACGTAAAAGAAACCTGCTAAGGTAAAATTTTCTTCTGTAAATAGAATATAATAGGAGACCATGTTTTATACAAATGTATCCTCATATTAAGGTAATTTGAGAATTTTTAACCTGATTGGATGTAGTAAACTGAAAAACAAAGTTTGATATGTAGAAATCAACTCAGGTAACTATGTTATATTCATTAAAATGTGCCATTGTTTATATGTTTCAAGGTGTATCCTCTCACTTGAAATGTAGAACTTGTATCTGTGTACATGCATGCTGAAATATACACATACACATGTAAATGTACTAAGTTCTAAGCTAGCTAGACATACAAAGAATGTTTCTTACTTTCCTGAGGGAAACTATTTCATCCATAAAAAGTCCAGTAGATTCTGAACTACGTAATTCAGTTGGGTGTGAGAAAGATTGAAAAGGTTCCATTCTCCCTCCTAATTATGCCACTCCTCAGCTTGAATAGAAGTAACTGTCCTTCTAAATCTCTGCCTTGTCCAGTAACAAGCTATGGACTTTGGACCTTTGGATTTGGGTCCCACTTTGCTATTTTCTAAGACATCAAGTATTCCCCCAAACAATCTTGGGCACCAGACTGAAATCAGCACCTGTAAGCAAACTTGATGACAATTTAATCGAAGCATGGTGTTCCTGCTTCATATAGGTAGAGGAATTTATCAGTGGTCCCATTTATTGGTAAAAGATTTAGAATTTCTAGCTGCTGTTTTCTATTAAAAGGTTCATGACTTACTCATAGCATCACTGGCCAAGTAAGTCATCCACCAACACTCATGCCATTAATTCAAGAAATTACTCCACCCAGAGAAACTAAGAATTGCTGTAATCTAGGTGCTGATCAATTTGTACTTTTTAACACTGAAACAAACTCTTTACCTATTCTTAACCCAACTGCTCAGAGTTTTGATAAATACTGGGAAAGTGTGTATAGAATCAATATGCCCATAAAGGCATGAAATACAATTTGAGGAAGGTCAGCAGGCAGAATGATTCTAAGAGGAAAATCCTTCCTTCAAAGTTGTAACAACGTTTAGTCACATACTCTCTTGAAATAACAGATCTCACAGCTATTCCTCTAGGAAATGAGTTTATGTAAACAAGAACATTTTGCTATGTGCTGCTGAAGTCAGTGTATACCAGATGTTCACGATCCCAAGGCTCAGTTGCATGATGGTGGTGAGTATCTCATAAACCCCAGTACTGCAGAGATTCGGCAGTAACTCTGTTTTCTTTTCTCCCACTCAGAAAACAGTTTTATAAATTTCATTGTACAGGTTTTATTTTTTAAATCTAGCTGTCTTTAGTTAAATGCCACAATTCATCTTATAATGGTATTTAAGGGGCTTTGGTGGCACTGTGCCAGATTTATATTATTAGAACCTAGGCGTTTGCAAATGAACTTCTTTCAATTAGTGTTTCAGGAAGCAATTAAACTGTCTAAAGTGTATTAATGAATACACTGGAATTGGGAAGCCCATCCTCCTAATATCCCCATTATTGATGCACCATCTGCTTTGCTGCCTTAGGAGCAACCAGGATCTCTAACCTCCAGTCCACAAAACCCAATCATTTGTTCAAAAAGGTCACAGACGCATAAGTTTGTAATCATGCACAATGGCCTATACAATATATGAATGTTATATGCAGATCAAGGACATACATTTTTCCTAGAATTTTTACAGATGCACATGAAGATGCACATGAGCTCCTCCTTTTATTTCTTTTCATTTGATGTTATGTGTCAAAACACTAATAGCTGTGTGAATATATTCCTGGGTCTAATACTCCCACTAAAAACATGAGTGCCGTGTGTGATTTTTAAGGATATCATTAGGATCTCTGACGGGGCTGTCTTTTCTCCTTAGAGAAGGATGTAATTTGCTACCACACTGCAGCTTTTATCACAGGAAGTGGTCCAAGTGCAGAGACATTTGCCAGTGCCTCCTTCCAATCCTCTCCTTGGAGTCTCCTTGGGGCCATGGGACAGGGTTCTGTGGGAGCCCCTGCTAGCTGAGATTTCTCTGTTGATTGTGTGACCAAGGGGAACCCGGAGGTTGCAGGATACAGACTGGAGTCAGAAGGTAGAGAAGGGTAGGGAAGACCTTGCCTTTGGTACCACTCTGCTTCATGCTGAAACTCCCCAAGTAAGCAGTGTCCAATAATCATGTTGTGTTTGCTGGTTAACCACCACTGAGGAAATCAGCATGGAAGGGGAAGATGCATTCTACGCCTTTCCACAATTTAATCTCTAGCAGAGGAAAGAAGGCACTGCAGCAAGGAAGAGCTGTGGGCTAGAGTGGGGGCGCCCTGCGCATTTGGAAACGACAAGAAAGAGGGTCAGCAGTAGAACCCCAGGGACGTTGTAGAATTCAGGTAAACAGAACGGAGAAACATTCCCCAGCACCACTAACTGCGCCTACCTTAATTTTCATTAAGGGCTTGTCTGAGTTGAATTATAGCCCCTTTGAATCCACATGCCAAAGTTTTAACCCTCAGACCCTCAGAAAGTGATCTTATTTGGAAGTAGATTAATCAGAGATAAAATTAGTTCAAAAAGAGTGTACTGCAGTTGGTTGAAGCCGAATCCAATATGACTAGTGCCTTATAAACAGGGGAAATTTTTAAAAGGTGAGGTTTGGACACTGAGGGAAATACACAGAGAGACATAATACAAAGAAGAAAGCAGAGATGGAGGAGGCAGCAGAAGCCAAGGCTAGTTGAAGATTTTTAGCAATTATGGAAGCCAGGAGAGAAGCCTGGGACTCATACTTCCTTCGTGCCCTCAGAGGGAGTATGGCCCTGCTGACACTGAAACAGTGAAGCTGTTGTGCAAAGCGCTCAACTTACGGTATTTTGTTAATATAAGAGCCACCATAATGAACTATGAAACGCTTGACTTTTCTCCTGGGTTATAACCTCTTTGCAAACAATCACAACGTTGGTTTTGCTTATCCTCTCACTGCAAGTTTCTTTAGAAGCTTGTAGCATACTGGGTTTATAGTGGATGCTCTAAAATTTTGGGTTCAATAACCACATTAGGATGATCAAATCATGGAGGAGTTTGGAAAGTGCAAGCAATGGAGAGACCCTTGTTCAGTGTGAGGTAGGAGAATGGTGCCAGGGTGAGTGTGAAAGGGCTTTAAAGAAATATGCAGTGACATGAATCTTCACATTCTTCTCTCCTTCAAGGAGAGAAAAGGATATAGAAGACTAATCTGGTTATAGAACCACCATGTTTTTAGTTGAGTCTTTGAATATGCTGGGGTTTCTCCACACAGGGAATGGACTTCAAGACACAGTGTATGAGCACAGCAAACACACACAGGTATGCACATGCATGCCCACACATGCACATCTCCATCCTTTTTAAGAGGAGACCGTCTTTGCCATTTCTGCTTCTACTGATGACTCCTGCAGTGAAGGTGTGAAGTATAACAGGGAGCTCCCTTAATGAACACTATCTGCTTCATTATTCGCCTGTTACTGTGAACTTTATGTTTTGAGGTAGAAGATATATTAAAGAGAAGCCAAGAACAGTGAGGTGAGAAAGTGAGAGGAAAGATGTGTGAAGAAAAGCACACCAGTGTTTGCTAAGCTGAAAGCTCATTATGTGTTTGGCTCAGTGCTGGGGATTCCAACTACACACATTCACCCAGTTAAATAGCACAACCCACAGGAGAGCATAGAGGCGTGGAGAAACACAGCATCGCACCAAGGAGGGAGGAAGCTGAGGTTGACCCATGTCTGTTTCCCCCCAAGCTGGTGTCCCCTTTCTATTTCATCATATTACCATTGATTTTGGAAGCGAAAGTCAGTGTTCCCCTCTGTGCTTACATACTTTTCCTTTATTCTCAGCTGTGTCATACCTGGCCCTTTAAATGAGCCAGCATGGTATTCTGCCTGGCAGCTGGCATATAAAAACTAGCTTCAGACCACAATGATTTGCCAAGCAATTTCCCAGGTTAGCTCTGTCTTGTATAGTATCTATTAATAATCTTATTACTGTTCCCTGGTCTCTCAGATGTTTGGCTCTCTCTGCTTGGCTCTGAATTATAACTGGTTCGTTGGCCATGGCTCCCCACTCTGCCCTTGGCTTCTCTAATTCTTACAACCCCTATAGTCATGGAATAGAGACTGTCTTCCTCCAGCTCTAGTGAATTTGCCTTCTCCAACCTTATTAATGAAACCAATTCTTCTTCCTTAAATGTCTGACGGGCATTGGAAGGCCTCATGTAGGTACAACAATAGATGTGAGACAGTGGAAGTTACCTAGAATACAAAAGGGTAGGATCAAGGCACACTCGTGTTTACTATTGGCTGCTGTGGTCTGACTATGTCCCCACAAAATCCATATGTTGGAAATTTGATTCCCAATGCAATGATGATGAGAGGTGAAAGCTTTGGGAGATCATTTGGCCTTAAAGACTCTGCACTCAAGAATGTAGTAATCCATTCATGGTTTAATGGATAAATAGATTACCTAAGATGTAAGTTCATTACAAAAACAAGCTCCCTTTGATTCTTGCTGTCTCATCATGTGATCCTCTCTGCCATGTTACACTGCAGCAAGATGGCCCACACCAGATGTCAGGACAATGCTCTTGGGCTTTCCAGTTTCCAGAGCTATAGTAAATAAATTACTTTTCGTTTTATGTTACCTAGTCTGTGGTTTCCAGCTATAGCTACAGTTTGAATGAAGGCACTAGTTTCTCATCTCATCAGTGTAAAAGCAATGGTGTTGTGCAAGGTACTTTAAAAGTTCTAGCTATAGTTAATAGCCTATAGTTCTTAGTTAAAGCAAATGTACAATACATAGCACCATTACAACATGGCACCACTGTGATTCTTTGCTTTATGTAATTACTGTTTTTAGAAAGATACTGATGATTAACTATACAGTAGTAGCTCTCATATATTTGTTTGGGCTTTTGAAAAATCAACTTCAGAGCAACAAATCGTACTTCTCTGAATATTACAAGCAAACACACTAGGAATATAATTCAGTCTATCTGGAGGCATTAAGGAAAAGAGGGTAATGTAGGAAAAGAATGATTCGTCTGCTAATATTGCAATATGGTGGAGGCACACTATGTTGTTCAATTTCCTACTTTCACTTTTTTGCAGGATGTCTGTCCATGTATCTTCACTGGAGTATGCAACATTTCCATGTCTTTCTAGCAAGTGTCTCTTGTGAATGCTTACATAATGCAAGCACTGACAATAAACTAGAGAGAAGTAAGAACTCAAAGACATCAACCTAAAGATTGCAAATGTCCTGCTCTTGTGGGTTTCATAATTGATACTTATGCAGGAGCAAATAGTATATCATATAATTTAATAATTATAGAGTTTTTGTTTTCTCATTAGTAGATTTGCAGAGGTTTTGCAAAAATATTTTGTGTTCTTATTTTAAAACATGTATGACTGGTCTTGGGAAAAGGCAAATAAAGAATAAGTAGAAGTGATTTCACTTCCTCCACAGCCTTGAAACCAATTCTCTAACCCCCAGGTCAGAAATTTCCACAGGAACCTCCGAAGAGGACAGGATAACAATTTGGTCGCTGTCTTGCAGAGGCCTGGGGAAAGCACACGGCTGCTCCGGGTTTGTACCCTGACGCCTCCTCATCCACAGAGCTGCAGGGATCCATGTGCCTGCTCACTTGGCTGGCAGCTTTGTCTGCTCCTGTTTTCCCGGCCCAATTCCATTCTCAAGTATCTTCTATTCTGTAAATAATCCTTGAAATTCTACCTCTTCCATGAAACTCCTAAATCATTGGAGAATACTGTTCTCCCCCGTCCCCTGTACAGTGACCAACCATTCTGCTCTGCCACAGGGTCCTAATTTTAGCACTGAAGTTTCCATATTTTGGGAAACTCTTCGGTCTTATGCCCAGTGGGACTCAGCAACTTTATCACCCTACTCCCTGCTCCTCCCCATGAGCATATCACTTCCAGGAAAGGTTCCTTTTAATCTTCATTCTTATTTCAAGTATACTTGGCCTTGTATCAGAGTGTTTCATAACAGCTGAAGAGGAGCACAGTTGACTGCGGGTACTTTATAGATCCCAAGGCAACCTGTTATTTGGTGATGCTGAGCAGACTATATCTGGAATATTCTATATGATTCCCTAAGTCTGAAACAGGGGCTCATTTGGAATTCAACATGTACTGAGTAAGGCATGTTTCACAGTTAGTGATGAGAAAAATGGAAAATCACTAGCCTGTATTAATTTTCAGATATCTAATGTATTTGGCATCAGCCAGTCAACAAATGAGTAGCTATCTCTCTGGCTTGATTTTTATAAGCAGGAGTTCAAGGTGGACGTCTGAAGGGAAAGACCTGATTTTGCATGTAGCTTTTGGTACTTCCTGCTTGTCTGAGCTGAATATTTTCTTTATGCCTGAAAGTTTATATGTCTGTACCTCTAGAATGGAAATAATCATATCTGCATTAAATTCATGAAAAAAATTTTTTTAAAGCTGCTAAAGGTGACTAATGCAGTGTCTTGTAAATATTAACAATATTACTGAATGAGCCAAGCTTTTGCTCAGTATAAAAAAAGACACAAAAGAAAAAAATGTAATTCAGGAAGCTTGTGTTTAACCTGTAAGCATTCATCTCTTTTTCTAGGTATTGCTACCCATATCAGAGTATCTACTGCCATCCACACCTTTGGACTTCCCACACTGGTAACTCGCTCAGATGTCTCTTTGGAGCTCTTGAACTATATGCTGAGTTTCACTTGGATGCCTGAAAAATTACATTAAATCTATCATCATTGAGATATAAACCATGATTTCTGTCCTCTTCAGTTATGGTTCTTTTAAAATCTCTTCCCTGATGTTACCTTCCAGCTAGTCAGGCATGCTTGGCACCTTGGGGCTGTCCTTGGCATCTTTTTCCCCTTAACCTTTACCCACACAACCCCTGAATCCTCCCAAACCATACCAAGTCTACCTCTGTCAACATCAACCTGGCCTAAGCCACCAACATTTCTCTCTTGGAATATGACAGTAATCTCCCAACTAGCCCCCCATCTTTCCCTAAAACTCCTCGTGCTCTTGTCTAATCTTTTTTTTAGGTAATTACAGTGTAAAATTTGGCAAACAAAGGTCACATCCCTGCCCTACTACCAAGCACATGATGGTTTCATAGAATAAAAGCCAGAATGTCTTACAATGACTGCACTGTCTGCCTGATCCCTATCCCTCTCTGGACCCCTGTCCCATGGCACACATGTGCTACTGTCCAGGTGACTATGAATTTCTTCTTTCTCTCTTGGAGCTTAATGTATGTGTTGTTCCTCATGGCAAGAACACTCCAACTTTCCCCCTCCCTTTTCCTAAACAACTCCTGTTGATGCTTTCAACTCTAACTCAAAAATTACTCTGTGAACAGAAATTCATATAAGCTTACAAAGCACTTATAGTTAAGCTTTTAAGCACATTTAAAATAGTTCTTAATTCTGTACTACTTGCAGTTACTTAAAATCTATGTCCTTCCCCAGATACAGTTGAGTTCAGTTCTGCTCACCTCTGTACCCCAGGTCTTATTTTACTTGTTGAGGTATAGTAGGTACTGTTAGAATTTGCTGATGGACAACTGAGGGAATGAATGAACAGTAAATGTCACATGACAGACTGTCACTGAGTTCAACATGGGACAAACAAAAGTGGGGCGAAGAAAGCTATAGAAGACAAATGAAGTTTCCTAGAGGAGGCAATGGCCAGAAAAGGGAATAATCAAGACACCAGGACTGTGAGAAGGATTTAAATAACTAAAGAGGGAGGAAGAGAGAATGTGATTTTCTAAATATTGGTATCAATGGTGAAGGGCCTTGGAAGCTGGAGTAAGTATTTCACATGTAAAACTAGTGAAAAGATATGCAGCTTGTCAGGAGCATGAATAAAGCCCAAGGTATCCAGTTGGTCAGTAAATAACCAGAGAAGAGGAAGGGTACGCACATTTAGACAGATGTGCTTCATTTGAATTTATTCCCAGGTGTTATTGTCACTTCAAATGGGTGGTGTGCACTAAAGCTGAAGCCAAGCAAAATGTGGGTGGACAGGGATTAGCAAAAATTCTTCTGGCAAGACAGGGGCTGTCATTTGTTTGTTTGGGTTGATGCAGGCTTCTGTTTCACCCTCTGGAGACAAATGACTCTGTTTCTATGCAGTCACATTATTAACTGCAATGGAATTTTATTTCTAAATTGGGGCAAAGAGAAAGGATTTAGAAGAGGACTTGCTACAGGCTGCTGCCTGTCTGACATTTCAGAATGATCATTGCTTTGGAAATATCCTGAGCACCTCCCGGACACCTCATCAGAGAAGAGTTTCAGTAAAACTCGAAAGTAACTGTTTTCAATGTCCTAGCCCACCACAGGTGTAAGGAATCCAGCCTTTACCATAATGAAAGCCTTGCTCTTGTGGTCATTGACAAAGATGCTTTGGTATACCCAGCAACTTCAAAGCAGCCTCATGTTCTACCCTCCACAGGAACCTCAGAAACCAAGTTGTATAATATGACAGACAGAAACAGCCTGAGTTGGGGCAGGGTAAAGCTACAGTGGATATAGAGGTGGCTAGAAATTATAACATATCAAGAGCAAGACGCAGGATTTTTAGCACTGACCACAGCCCAAGTCTCCTGTAACAAGACAGTCATTGAGCTGCATGTGGTGGCCCATGCCTGTAATCCTAGCTGCCAAAGAAGCTGGAGCTGGAAAATGACAAATCTGATGTTAGTCTGAACAACTTAGGGAAACCTTGTCTCAAGATAGGATTATACAAAGGGCTAGGGAGATGGCTCTGTGGTAGAGCACTGGTCCAGCATGTGAAAGACTCCAGGTTCCACCCTCAGCACCACACTCACAAAGAGAGAGAGACATGCAGGGCAGTAGGCTAAGGTGACTAGTTAGCTGCACATTATGTATCAAGAGCAGAGAGACAGGGACCGGTTTGCAACAATTCTAATGAGAATTAAAATTCTTCGTGTAAATACAATTCCCAAAAGTCTGATGCCTTGAGTCCAGAAGGCAGTACAGGTCCAATTGTCAGGAGTGCTTGGGTCATAAGTGTGATTGAAAACATGTACGCCTTTGTCCCAGACTATGACAGGATTCAATATCTTTATTGCCAATCCGATATCCTTATTGATGGCTGAGATGAAGGAATCGACAATGTGTTCATCAAACTTGCAGACTGTACTAAGTTAGGCAGATTTGCTAATACCCCCGCAAATCGGGAATAAAATTCTAACTGACCTTGGCAAAATAAAGTGACACTTTAGTGAGCCACTTTGGGGCAAGGGAAAATAATCAAGGATTCTTAACTATTTATAAACTAAGTGCAAATACCCTAGACACAGAAATCAAAATTCCTTCATCTTCCTTTCGGCCAGACCTTTGTTAGAGTTCCAGATGACATCTTCAACATCACACTTTTAAAAGTGAAAACAATAAAAGTTCAGAAAAGTACAATGTACATGTAACAAAAGGGGAAATGGCATCAAATCCTGGCATGATAAAGATGCGTAATAGTTTGTTTATTCAATAGAGAAAGAAAGAATGGATGGGTGGAGGAGAGAATGAAGGAGCAACAGAAGAAAAGAAGGAAGGAATTAAGGAAGAGAACAAATGATAGCACAGGGAATAAAATATGATCTTTAAGGGAAGAATCATCAAGCAGATGGACAGAGTATATATCCATCAAATGAAAAGCCAGCAACCAATGGTTTGTCTGTGCTTCTCAGCTTTCAAATATTACCTAACTTCATCTCTGGTAGTTGCTGCCATTCATATGAAACAAAAATCAAATGCCAGGCATGTGCCTATGGATATGGAGAAGAACTAAGATCAAGCTTCTCCCAGTGCCTTTCTAGAGGCACTTCAATCCTTTTTTGCCCACCTCAAACTTTCTAAGATTCCAGACTGTATCCGCATTTTTTATTGATTCTAGAAAAGAAATCCCACGTGTATTTTTGAATGAAAGAAATACAAGTGAGCCTTCAAATGCCTCATCTCAGATCTGAACCACAGTGGAAACAAGACTGAAGGTGGGTGTCCATGGTCTCTGCCTGGCCAAAGTTCCCAAGCTTGGGTGTGTGATGGACTGACAACTACTGGTCAACTTGTAACACCCAGGCGAACTGAGCCAGCATGGTGCTGGGTGTGGGAGCACAAGAGGCAGAACTGGAGAGGAAGAAATTTCAAAGCTGTTGGGAGCTGCTGGTTCTCTTGAGCTATTGGTTCTCTTAGAGGAAAATGTCATGCTGGCTTTCGTGATGAACTTGGCTGTTCTCATCATCGAAGGAGCTCAGGACCTTACTGTCTCTGAGAAGGCTATAGTTCACTTTGAGGAAGCTCTGATCCCCACTTTGAACATTGCTTCCTGGTTCCAGAGGGGAAGATGGCGCACTGCTCAGTCTCCTACGAAAGAAGCTTGTTGTGCCAACTTTCCTGATGGGAGCTGGGCTGTGCTCATCATCAGAGGAGCTTGGACCCCACTGTTGCTGAGGATGGCTGTGGTACTTTTCAGGGGAGCTCTGATTCTTACTTTGAGCATCACTTCCTGGATCCATTTCAGACCCCTCAGCCTGCTAGCACAGATCCTTCATCCCTCCGGCACAGACTTTGTAGCTTCTACTGCTGACCTTTGGGCCTTCCCAGCACAGATCCATGCACGAGACATTGTCCTGGGTTCTAGGCCTCCAGTTAGACCTGTAGGGTTCATTGTTATGGGCCTAGATCTTCATGAAGGACATTGCCATGGAATCTAGGCCCATAGCTGGATTCTTTTGGCCTCTAGAGTACGGACAGATTTCTTGCATTCTCTTTGTATATGACTCTTTGGGTGACTATTATAAAGTTGTTGGGAGCCACTGATGTTGGAAAATAATTACACATGCAGGATAAAGCCAGCCTGAGAACAGGGGAGCTCCTTGAAGCTCATAAACAAGCAGTTGTAATTTGTTCACAGATTGCTGGGCATCAAGGTAGAAACTGACAACCTTTCAGGGGTATAAATAAACGCTCTGCTGTTTGGGGGCAGTTCCTCTTCTCCACTCAGGAGAGAGGACCTCCACCTGACCCCAGTTCTTGTCTTTTGTCTTTATTTTTCTCATACCCCTTCTGTTTCTCTCTGGGGTACAACAAGAGACCAACGATGTTCGCTACATAAAATAATTCTACAAATTATGTGTCCCGTACTGTTCCTTTTGCAAAACCCCATACTACAACAGGTGCATGTTGCCTGCAAAGCTTGAAAATGAGTCCAAGACAGATCACACCTAGGGCAGATGATATCCAAACTTGAAGGAATGGTTACCAATCTTTTGGCTTCTCTGAAAGCTCCAAATGACTTCTGTGTGTGGCCAATGTGGAGAATCACTCTCTTGTAGGTATTTGGTTATTTTTCTTTTGCTCCATAATTTACCCCAAAATAGCTTACGATGGGCCCTGATACATTTTTTTCCTTCATCAAGGAACTGGGGCAGGCGTTCCTAGTTAGATGGAACTGCAGCAGGGCTTCTTGCATTTCAGTGTACATACAAATCACTTGAGCATCTTGGTTGACTGCAGGTTCTGGTCTCATGAGCTTGAGGTGGGACCGAGATTTTGAGCCTCTGAAAAGCCTCCTGTGTGATACTAGTGCCACTAGTGCTACTATGACCACTATAACTAGCACAGCCTCCTACCAAATGCAACATCCTACCTCTCAGGCCACACCCTTATTCCTAAATTAATGGAGCCTGATAGCTTATTCTCCTTGTTCTCTGAGCACGAGGATGTCATTTTCAACTTGATGCAGCTACAATCAGGTGCCTCAGCATGCCCTGGGATTCCCTATGGAAGTATTTCTTAAGCTGCCGCATGCACATTCATCCCCCAGAGACAGCTTTACAATATAGATTCTCTTCAAGAAAACCGAGTGGGGCATTTTAAACAAGTTCTCGGGTGTAGTGTATGCTGCTGGTTCAAGAACCAAATTTTGAGTATAAAAGTATCCACAGAGATGAAGTTTGATGAACTTTAAATATTGTGACACCTGAACTTTGGAGTCACCAACCTAAGAACTTTCTCTGTTTGCCTCATCCTGAGTCTAGAGAGAGAGTCTCTGATCTTTCCATCCCAGCATATGTATCTAGAATCTGCTTGATTTTCCTGTCTACAACCACCCTCTTAAGCTGATGATAGCCAACGCCTTCATGAACTGGCATCAAAAGCTTTAGGATATTGCAATAGCAACCCAAACCTTAAAGAGTTATTAGAGGATCACTTATTCATGATCACATCATGAAACTCAATAAATAGTAGCAAGGGCTGCTGCTCCTGTAGCCGTTAGCATGAGTTGCAAGCTTTATTGCCAGGTTAAAATATTTGTGGAGAAGATATGTACAGTGATAAATGCATCACAATGAATTACTTATGATCTTAGTATCCCTCAGTTGTCCTTCTTAGATATCAGAAGGCTTCTTGACGACACCTGTAAAGCCATTAAGGACCAAGAGCCATGATACTGTCAGCAACTCAAGGCATATGTAGTTCATGAGAGTTCAGAAGTCAACTGTTAGCAAATGCTCAGACAGAAGGTACTGTCCTGGGGTGCAACTAACACTGGCTGGCCCTGGTGGCTTCTTTTTCATGCACTGAAGAGAAATAAAAGATCTGCAACACCTCAACTCCAGAAGAGGATTATGAACAGCACAGTCTAAGGAGCTTCTGCAACATGTAACGAGTTTTCAGTAACTGAGATCTGTGGTGACGACCCTAAACTAAAGCAGAGAGTATCAAAGTTGGGTCAATAGTATAGATTTCTCACTTTTTAACATTGTCTTAATGATCATGAAGAGGGCTGTTCTATTTTGATATTTCTTTGTTGTATTCCAGTTGGTGTTTCATGTTGACCTCAGAACAATTTATTTAGTAGGAACAGCTCTAGAAGGACTGCTAATGAGTGCAGGGATGATGTTCCCACCGGCTGTCTACTTCCAACGAAGATGGAGGGGTGTGGAAAGAAGCCATGGCCTCTCATTCTCCTCAGGAAAACAACTCATTGATTTTGGCATAAGTCAAATCAACATAATCGTGTTTCAAAATGTTCTTGAAAATGCTTTGTAACCACACAGCAAAGAGAACAAATGCCCTTTTGTTCCAATTTTGGAACACAAGCTGTGTGCTTAGGCTGTGCTGCATGCTATGCAGCAGAACCACAGGAGGCGTCAGCTGGGCTTTCCATGTATTGGTATGGCATAAGCTGATGGGTGGCAGGTGCCTACAATAACTCTGGAGCACCGTGTGAGGTCTTGGAGAAGCCCCTACTATCCTTCCAGCCAAGTGTAGCTGGGAAGCCCAAGGGACATCTCCACTTCATCTCATCATCTCCCATCTGCTGCCCCCAGATCTTACTGCAGGGCATCACATGAGAGGACAGGGAAAACAAGGACCGTCACCACATCATCTTTCTTGGGTTTCATTATGAAGCGCTCGTTTCTGTTCTGCGATCAGGGAAATAACACATCATTTACAAGAGGAACGATTGCAAAAGGTCAGTCCTGAAATGTGATTGATGCATTCCCACAAGGAGAAGATTCTCTTAGCTGGGCAGTTGGTAAACACACTTATCTTACTCCCAACGGTAGAAGGGTGCAGTAGTATAGAGTCAGTGAAGTGGCACCGGCCTAGCACTGGGCTCCCTAGAGACAGTGGGGAAGGCTAACAGCACGGTAGTGTGGCATCTGTGGAGCGGGAGACAGGCTCCCAGAGGGGCTGTGGCCATCATACATCCATTGGGTAGCCCACCACTCCCTGTCATAGTGTGGGTTCTCCAGGCAGGCTGACATTCCCCACTCGGCACCCAGTCACACACACTGCACACACCTGGCGGGAGGTGGCAGGCCAGCAGAGTAGCTGGAACCACCAGGAAACCTCAAGCCATCTCCCAGACCCAAGACAAGCTGGGCACTGAGGCCTAATTACAGGAAAAAGCTGCCCCTTACACACACATTCTGGTTCAGTGTGGAACCCATGAGAGCTCTCATCTGCAAATTCCATGGCTAAATGAGGATGAGGAAGAGCACAACACGAAGAAGGCACTTCCTGCCACTCTCCTAGTCTGTGTCCCTAGTTCTTGACATAGCAAAGCAGCCATCCAGGCCACGCAGTGGGAAGAATGACTGATCTACTTGGTTGTGCCCCTCCTGTATTTTTAATCCTTTAATGATGACTCACTTTTCTGGGAATTCGAAAGTATGCTGGCTCTCAGCCTTGCAGTTCCCAGCACAGCTCAACTCTGCAGAAGTTAGAAAGGTGACAAGTGAACCCATAGACTGCTAAAAATCTATACTGAGATTCTATATTCAGAACAAACAGGAGCGTAGAGAAAAAAAGGCTATTCTGAAGCCTGATCCAGAGTTCTACACTATGAAATTTAACGTGACAGTTGAGTTAATGAAATAATTTGTCCTGACAATCCCTCATCAGCTCCCACACACATCATATCCAGCATGATGTAAATAATTTAACACTGATTGGGCACATATTACATACATGGTAATTAAATCCAAATAAAGATTTTTCCTCCATCAGTCAGGGTCTTTATTTGCAAACAACAAAAATGAACCTAAAAGAAGTTTATAAGAAGAGCACTAGGTAGTTTACAGCTGCGATATGACAGCCAAGAGCCAGCTTTGGAGAATGGACAGGTGCTAGACCAGGGGCAAGAGCACTGCCCAGAAACAGTCTGACTGGAACACGATTGATATTATTGTTGAGTCAAAGATGTCCTTACCAGGCCCATGGCTAAGATCTATTCTCAACAATGTTTAGTCATAATTGCTAGTGTTTCAGTGTAAGGTTTGGGGTATGACCACAGCACCAGCTAATTAAACTATGCCTCTATGAGCTACTGTTTGGATTAGAAAAGGAGTATTTTCCAGACATTTTGGTTTTCACAGTCAGAAGTAAAGCCTGGCTCGGCATGGTGGTGCATGCCTGCAATCCCAGTACTCAGGACTCTGAGGCAGGAGGATCATTGCAAGTTCAAGGCCAGCCTGGGCTACAAAGTGAGATTAAGACCAGCCTGAGCAGCAAAGCAAGATCCTCAACAAAAATACGAAAACAGAAAAGAAAGGAAAAAGAAGTAAAGCCTCTCACTGAAATTCACATGACAATAAGTTCTACTAGAGAAAGGATACTTAGATTTTAAACAAGCAAGAGGAAAAGAGAAGGAGAAATGTCCACTGGGAGCTAAAATGCATAAGAGCTTCCATCAGTTCTGTACATCCCAGCTCAAGACTATGTAGCTAACACAAGATTGGAAGGCGCTATTTGTAAGATGTTAGCGGCAGGTCTTGACACCTAAAGAAGGAACATAATGCTCTGGCTGAAGTCCTAGGAAAATTATATTAAAATAATTTCAACTAAACATTGAGTGATAGATGGATTATCATTCAAACGGTCTAGAAAGAAATTCCAAGGAAGAAAAAACCCTAATGCTAGACCTTTCCAAGATATGAAATGAAACTGCTGGGTGGGGGATTGGATGAATGGACAGATGTTTTACACATAGCTGGAGAGCATCTTCTGCCGACTTTTCAACGAATCAAGGGTCTCTCCAAAGCAGAACGAATTGGCATAGCACTCACAGAAAGTAGTATTCACCACCTTATTTTTAAGTACCCTCCAGGGCAAAGACATAGTGGGAAAAGTTACAGCTCATCAAGTTCATCATAACTTCATTACTATCATGAGTAGGAAATTAACCTAGGGCTAATATCTGAGCCTCTTTGCTTTTGCAATATCCTAGGCACTCACTGTGGTGCCAGGGAAGATGCAGATCATAAACACAGATGGAAATAAGTGGGAAGCTGTTGACTTGTGGATGAGTTTGGATTATAGGAACTTGGGCAGGTGGAAAAGCTGTATACAATTAATTAAATTGAAGTAATTAATCAATTCCACCACAGATGAAGGAAGATCTGAAATAGAATTTTTCTGAGGAGAGGAAACACTTTTCACAATGTGCTAAAACACTTAGCATGAGCACCAATGCTGCGACCTCATTGATCATAGTTTGGTCTATAATTGTGGTTGGAGTTGCACTTAGGAGAAAAGAAATAAAAATCTAAACTCAAGAAATGAGTCTTTTTTCAACAGAAACACAGTAATTACATCTTTGCCTAAGAGAAGATGAACTAAATGGCAAGGAATCTGTCACACTAGGTACATAGGAACAGTTTAAGGATCTAGACTACAAGGGCCACCCGAGAATAGACTCAGGGAAATGTGGAAATTATTTTCAAATATCTGATGGGCTGCATGGTAAAATCGGCAAAAATTAAAGTAATCTAGCTATGAACTCAGCTATAGGAAAGTAGAGTTAATGGAATTGCTCACTCCACTGGGAAGTTGGATGATGACCACTGTTACAGTAATGAGTGCTGAAGTCCTTCAAATTTCTAAGACAATCTGACCAGATAGAGCAACTACATTTTCATTCATCTGGAGCTCCTTACTGTCAGCACGAGGAGATTTGTATGACCAATTTTGAAAAAAAAAAATGTTATTGGCTCAGTGAATAAATGACACCTGCGTAAATGTTCGATTAAAGAGAGCAAGACTGTGGGTCTCTGTGACTCTAAGTAGCTGTTGTCAATGACCTCACAAGGCTTTCAGGGCCCGGAGCTACTACAGCCATCCAACTACAACTGAAATGGCTAAACAAAGCCAATTTGACAATCTCTGAGAAATAAAATATTCATTGAATAAACAATTCTTTTTGAAGATTGATAGAAATAAATCAGGTTCTTGGGTTCTCTTGCCAGTGCTTGAATGAGATATTGTCCACACTTCTGTCCTCTTTGATCCCCTTTATTGCCCTTCTCTGCACACAGAACGCCTGGGGCCTCATAGTTTCTTCCTTGGAGGTTCCCTTTGCCTAGAATCCCCCTGACCCCAAAAAAGTCCTTTTCTCTTTCAAAATATATTCAAACTGTAGCATTTGAGAAAGGCTTTCTCCTATTTAATTCTAATCCACAACACCCTACCATCACACGCACAACACACACACACACACACACACACACACACACACACTACACTTGTATACACACAGCAGAGCCAAGCTTCTCTGCCTTACATTTTTATTTACATAGCACTCATCACCCTCCTAAAATTCCTACTAATTGTGAGCTCCAAAGAGGTAGGACTCAAAATCAGCAAGGTAACCATAAAATACACTGATGACAATTTCCCTGACAAAAAAATGATATAATGAAAATGAGAAATTAAACTCAGCATGGTGGCAAACACCTGTAATCCAGCACTGAGCAAGGTTGAGGCAGGAGGATCATAAGTTCAAATGCTGCCTGTGCAGCTTAGGGAGACTGTATCCAAATAAAACTTTTTAATAAAGGACTGAGGATACACCTCATTGTGAACATTGTAAGTTCATTCTCAATAACTCCCCAAGAAAGAAACTAAATTAGAGTATACAAAAGGAAACTATTAAACACAGGATAAAAAGCTTGAGCAATATTTAGAGGAAAATTCATATCCATGCATAACTAAAAAGGACAGGCTGAAAATTATTGGTCCAAATGTCTATTTTAAGAACTAAGATCAATATCGTAAAATAGTCTCAAATAATATAAGAAAAATAAGAATAAAGTTAATAAAGTACAACATGGGTATAGAAAGCTACAGTAACATCAAGATTGGTTCTTTGAAAATACTATGAAAAAAAGAAAGAAAAAATGTGCTAAACATGATCAAGAAATCAAAGGAAAAGATACAGAAAAACAATGGAGAACCCAGAATGCCACATAAGAGACCAAAAAAAACCATGAGCGAGTATTACCTGAAACATTATTCCAGAATAATGTGGTTAGACAAACTATTTCCTTTCAGAAATGTAAGTTACTAAGAAAAGTAGTGACCTTTTCATTCAGTTTTAAGGTAAAAATTACAAACAATAAAATTCACCATTGTATGTATACACTTTGGTGAATTCTAACACCTATATAAACTCATGTAATCACCACCACAATCAAGATACAGAAAATTTTCATAACCCAGAACATTGTTTCACACCTCTGTACTCACCTCACGACTCCAAACACCAACCCCAGTAAATCAGTGATCTACTTTCTCTCACTACAGCTTTGGCTTTTCTAAAATGTCATACAGCTGGGATCATATAGTATGTTGACTCTTGTGTGTCATTTCTCCCTGTTACCATAACATTTCTGGAAATCACTCTTCATGTTGTGTGTAGCAAGCTATTGTTGAGTAATAGTTCATTGTGTGGATGAACAATTTATTTGTCAATTCAACAGCTAAGGGATAATTGAGTTGTTTCCAGGTTGCACCTATAATAAATAAAACTCCTATGGACATTGTAGTATATAGAAGTAATCATAGAGACCAATGCTCCTGTTGTCTGTAGTAAATGTATGTTTAACTATTTTAAAATCTAGCAAATTGGTTTCCAGAATAGCCACATCATTTTGCATTCACAATTCCAGTGTGTGAGTTCCACCTGGTCCACTTTCCCCTTCTTTTCTGATATTATCTGCCTGTTAAATCATAACCATTCTAATAAATGGTTATAAATACTGATATCTCACTGTGATTTAAACTCACACTTTTCTGCTAATTAGTGGTATTGAACATCTTTTTATGAATTTATTAGCTATTAATATTTCTTCTTTGATAATGTATCAGTTTAAATATTTTACTCATTGGAATTTTTTATTATTAAGAATTAATTATATACTCTAGAATATAAGCCTTTTATCACAATGATTTGCAAATAATTTCCCTTACTCTATGACTGTCTTTTCATTCTTACATTGTGTCTTTTTGAGATAAGGTTTTAAAAATGTTGATGAGGGTCATTTTATGAAATGTTTCTTTATAATTCATGTCCTGTTTAAGACATCTACTGCCAACTGACTGTCACAAGGATTTTCTCCTATATATTATTTCAGAAGTTCTACAGCTTATTATGTGTGGGTCTATTACCTATTCAGAGCTAATGTTGATATGAGATGGGTCAAGTTTCATTTTTCCATCACTAATTGTTAAAAAGTATTTAATCACACATCCACTGACACCTGAGTTGTATCCATAACATGGTGTGCAAGAAACCATCAGTGGAAATCCTAACAACAAAAAGGAATCAACTCTTAATACATGTGGTGTACATGGAATTCAAAATTTCTGTGCTAATTGAAAGAAACCAAAGCACAAAGATTATGTATTGTGTGACAGCATATCTGTAAACATTTAGAAAATTCAATGTTTAATTTAAGGTGACAGAAATAAAACCTGGGAATGGAAGGAGGCAAAGATACATGAGAAAACATTTTGGGGAGTGACAGAAATGTTCTGTGTCTTGATCATGATGGTGGTTTCATGGCACGTCTGTCAAAATTCATCAAATTATAGACTTTAAATGGATGCAGCTCATTGAACACAAATTATTCCACAATAAAGTTTCTTTAAACAACAACAACTAGGAATTGGGCAAGACTTGTAAACACCAACTTTTCTCTAAAGTGAATGCTGAGAGATTATTTTATCAGTATCCAGGTGAACTGTGAATGAGACCCACAGAATGAAAAACTGAGCCTAGGTAAGATGTTTCTACTTCAGACTTCAAAGGAGAAAATATAAACAAAGAAGAAAAGCGAAACTCTGAAGAACATTTAGTATAAGATTCAAAGATAATTTTACAAAATTACTTAACTGTGAAATTGGACAATAGAACTCATGTAAGAAATGGAAGCCTGGCTGAGCTCTAGGGCAATGGCGCAGGGCTTGCTTAGCAGGCATGAGGCGTTGGGTTCAGTACCCGTCAGCATCCCATCAAATAAAACCCCAAAACACAAAACAAAAAAGGAAAGGAAAAACTAGAACAGGAATCCAAAAATTTAAGACAATATGTATCAAAATTTAGGGGTAAAATATAAGGATATATGGGTGAGGGAAGGAACAACTGTACATAAAATGAATATTGAGAAGTGCAATTAAAACTCTTAATAAGGACAATAAGGAGCAGATTTAATTCTGAAAAAAATTACAAATGTACAATGACTTTGAGAAGTCCCTTGAGAGAAAACAATAAATATGAAATCTAATCTAAGAGGATATAGTTTTAATGTTTTAAAAAATATTTAGTAATGAGTCTATGACCAAGATTTTTTGAAGCATTGTGTTGAAGCACAGACATGCTAGACATAGGGTGAACAGTCCTTTGTATAGCCTTCCTTAAATCATAGAACACAAAAGACAGGATTCTGCTAATCTTCTACCTCTTTCTGTCAACAAGCGAAAATATCTATATCTCTTGGGAAGAAATATTGCAACATAATTATTTCATACACAAATAGATTGTCTTGAAGGAACAGGGAGAGAGTTAACTCTTCAGGAGATTTGAACATTTATCATTGATATGCCTATTCACTTTGGAATAATCATATAAAGATATTCCAAGGGACTCGGGGGCCAAATCAAAATTAACTTACTTTTATTAAAAATTTTAAGATAAAAAAGGCATGCGGGCTTTCAATTGCTCAGTTAGATCATGATTCAAAATCAGTTTATGTATGGGCTGAAGCGTAAATTGCATTATCATGTGTACAACACTAGACCTTCTTCCCTTTGGGTAGCTCTTCCCTAGAAACTTCCATGGTGTTCCTAGTACCAGGCCAATCTCTTGAGAATCCTCATCTCACTCTTGTGCTAGAAAAGCAGTGACAAGACCAAAGCCAATAGTATAGCATTTGTGAGCCTTTAGTTTACTAGCAAGAGAATTACCAAATAAAATCTTTCCTCTCACAAAAGCAGAGTTTCACAGAGCATATTTAAAAACAGTTCTAATATCATGATAATTGAGTAACTGATTTTTATAACTTAAGCTCTTATTAATGGGCAAAATAAATTTTCTTCACATAGAAACAGTGATAAAAATTAACCAGTAGTCAATATTATCCAAAGCTTCTCTTCGTTCACTTTCTTCTATGAATTGTGACTGGTTCACTATGCTGTAAAATTACCAGGCGAGGGCAGTGGGGGGCTGGGATTTAGCTCAGCAGAGCAGTGTCTACCTGACAAGCAAGAGGTCCTGAGTTTGACTCCTGGTACCAACAAAGTAAAAGGTAATATTACCATAGGGTCTAAAATAAGAACTATATTAAAATCCAAAAAAAACAAGACTAAGAAAATAGATTAAAATTTGTCCAGTATATCTCTTTTTTCTTATCATTAAATCATAGAACTTCTGATTTGGTTGCTCTTTGTATTTGCTCTAACTCCCAAACTTTTTACAATCTATCTCTTGTTATATGAAAACAGCATTTTTATGTCAAAAAGAGATTTAAATGATACAAATAAAAAGAACACTCAAATAACTTCACTGAAATGCTGACAGTGACTATCTAGTCCCACTGTGGTAAAAGATAGACATTTTCTTTCCTTCTAGTGTTTTATGCTTTTATATTTCTGTGAATATTACATTTTAAAATATTTTATTTACTTTCATGAAATCTAACTTATTAATTTAATATTTATTTCTTAATGAAAACAGTTCTATGCATAACCCCAGATCCCAACAGGAAATAGAGGGCACACTCAGAATGTTCACCAGAAAGAGCCTCATGAAGGAATTCCTTAAGGAGGATTTGGCAGCAGTAAAGGAATTAACAAGAAATAGTGAGACTTCCAGAAACAGGCAGCAGAAGAAAGCTACTAATGCTCTTGATCCAGAAGGAGAAAGGGGAGGACATAGTGTTTTCAAGGCCCAGGGAGAGCTGCCACTGTGCCATGAAGACACTTCCACATGCACTGCACCTGAAGGAGCCATCATTGCCAGGCACCGTCAGGAACGGTTGAGCAGGTCAGGGAAGCAATACTCTTTCTCCCCTCGTCGCCTCTGAGAGTCTGCCCATGTCTCCCGTTGATTAAGCCCAAACAGAGCAGAAAGCAAGAGAACCTGGGGGATGTAGGCCAGAAGTCAGGCTTGTGAAGCACAGAGGAGGATACGAAATGTGAAACCTGGATCTGGGCTCTGCAGGTGGGGAAAGGAGGAAAAGTATCAACATCGTCCTCTGCATGTACCTCCCCTGCTGGGAACACCTGTGCACTTTTTACCTTATTCTCATATTACTGAGACAGCAACCTAAATCACCTGCAGACCGTAGTATCCTCTGCAGATCGCCCTTGGACATGCCTATTCTCTGGGATCTGGAGACTAAACTGGCAGAAAAAATCCAGATCTAATATAGTGACATAGGCCAGATGTGGGTGGTAGAAGGGATCCAATTCTGGATACATTTCAGAAGTAAAATTAAATAGGATTCTTCAATGGTGAGATGAGGAATGTGCAAGAGAGGAGTCCAAGACCCCAGCAAGCTCTTTGGCCTATGTAACAGAGGGATAACTTGCCACTAAATGAGAAGAGGAAAACTTCACAAGGAACCAGATTTGGGAAACAGGAGTGGACTGGGAATATAAACTGGAAAGCCACATTCGGTACATGGTGTACAAACCATGTCACGGGATGAGATCATGCAGAACGACTGAAAATAACCAGTGAAGAGCTCTGAGTGTGCAGCACCAGGATGCTCTGATACCGCAAAGCCACGGAGAGAGAAAGAGCAAGTGGTGAAGACCCAGGAAGAGCTGCCTGTGAAGCTGGAGGAAAATGAGGAGTGAGTAACTTATCTGAAAGACAAATGAAGAAAATGTGTCTGAGGGGGAAAGGTCAAGAGCTGTATCAGAGGCTGTTCTAAGAGGCGAATAAGGTGGGTTATTTGATGGATCAGTTCTCCTTGATGATCTCATCAAGACTATTTTTACTGGAGTGGTAAAAGTGAAAGACTAATTTACACGGATTCCAGAGCAAACAGGAACAGAAAATTTGGGCAGAGTGTGCATCACAGACAGTTCTTTCAATAAGATTTGCTTTCAAAGAAACAAGAGTAGACATTTGCTGAATTGGAAAATGAGGTCAAGATATATATATGTTTATGTTTTAAAGGTAAGAAAAATAATGGGATGCTTGTACACTGATTGAAATTATACCATTCTCTAGAGCAAAGTATTCCTCAGGGTATCAGATATCTGACAGCTTTTTCCGGAAAAAATAAATACATCTACATCTATTCATAAATTCCCTTAAGGTTTTGAGAGCTGGTCTCTGAGGATCTGGTTTTAATCTCTGCCATCTCCAAATTAGACAACTTCAGAGAGGACGGAGATAAATAACGTGTCTGATGTCTTATGGCATGAATTGATGTTGGCCGGTACGACAGTTCCTAGTAAATGAAGAACCCAGGATTGACTTAGCTCTGCCCCCTCCACACTTCATCTCCGAAACGTGAAGGAGTCCCAGAGTGCAGAAGGCTGTGCAGAGAGAGACGGGAGGGGAGAGCACGCACGACTTCCAGACAGTTCCTACTTAAAAGTCAAGTCGACTGCATGTTGATGCTTTGGACTTAATCACTTTTCTGCTTCTTACCTCATTGTCCGACTTTTTCCTCCTTCAATGAGAAAAAGAGAAAATGCAAGACATCATGAGGCGCATTGATTTTTCCTTTATTTTCTGATTTTTTCTGATTTCTGTCTCAGGGTTCAGGAAGAAAAATGTATTCCATTCATTGACTGACTGTCCCACCTCCTTTTTTTTCCAACTAGGCTTTCCTTTCCTGTCCCTCTTCTCCAAACAGATCTTTCCACCTCTACAAAGCTACATTTCCTGGCAAAACACAAACTGAATCATGGGTGAAATTGCCAGGAAGACATGGAGCTCAGCTTGGACAATGATTAAACTCAGATGTAATAACCACAGAGAACCATGTAAGCCACGGGCAGGCTGCTGATACCTGGGAAACGAGGAGTTGATTAGTATGGTCCAGGGGTTAAAAATGAGGGAAAAGGAAAAAAATGATTAACAACAAGAGAGCATTGAGCAGTCCTGTTTTCTGCTGGGTCCGGGTAGCCAGGTAGATGAGGAGTCCTCCTGGATTCTGCTCTGCTCCCTGGATTTAGTCTGTCACCAGCTGCTGGGGCCAACACTTTCTGATTTTCCCGAAAGTTACTAGTATTTGTGCAATCTCGGGTAAGCACAAATCTTCCTACTGTATGACATAATGCCTGTTTTGTTGTGTAGCTGTCCACTCTTAATGGTTCCTACAAAATAAGTTTCCACCCAGCAGCAAAAATGTGTAATTATTTCCAACTACTTCTAAAATCAGTGTTAGAATCTTGGTTTTGAGCCGTTGGACTTTCTATCACTCATTATCCCCTTTTTGGACTCTGGTCAGTCCATCCCCTGTCTCTGTGATGTCACTTCCTGTCCTCTTCTGGGCCCTGCTGCAGAGCTACCTGGCTTTACCCAGGCTACCTAGGTACCCTCTTAACCCAGTTATATGATAATATTTTAATAACCCCATAAATGCAATACACATTAAGTAGACAGCAAGCTCTTCAGAAGAAAATAATCCACATGGTTTATTGTTGTAGAAAATTAATGGGTGGAACACATTAAACATGACTTCCCCAGGCAGGGGTGTATCTTCATAAACCTTGGCTCAACGGCATGCTGGGCTAAGCAATATGATCTTTAGGGAAGAAGCTATTGTCCTTTCTACACAAGAACAAAATAGCTCATGTCCATGAAAAAATTCATAGTGCAAATCTCTTGGTGAGCAAGAGCTGATGTGCTTTGTAAGTGCTGTCTTATAGCAGGAACTCTTTTGTCTGTATTTACAGAAACTTTACAGTGTGGCATAGGAGGCCTTCCCCAGTCTGGTTCCTGAGTCTCTTCACCTTTCTTCAGTGCAGTTCTGCAGGCTCCCCGTAAACCAGGTCCCCGGGTTCCACCATGCTTCTCAATCTGTCACAAGTGACCTGAGCCTGTTTTCCCCCTTAGACCTCTTTGACACTTTTCAAACACCTATGCAATGTTCCAGATTCAACACAAATATTTTCTCCACTGCATACTACCTCTGAGGATCAAGACACCCACAGCAATGTTGTGCACAGGATGATTATATTTTAGAAGCCTTTTGACTTTTTCTTTCTAGAATACCTGCTACAAAGGAGTCTTTGGAATTCATTTAATAGTGACCTCAAGTCAAAGCAACAAAGTAAACATAGCAACAAACCCAAGAGTGTTTTATGTACCTGTGGGGACTGCCCCATCCTATCATTGCATATAGAGAGCTGGGTACTGGAGCAAAACTCAACATTGACATGAGCTCTGCTATCACTATGCAGGTAGAGTTCAAATTATGTATGGTTATATTTCTAAGATGTTAAATCATGCTTGAAATGCGCTCTTATTGGTTCTTCCTAGCTTAAGAACATCCAAGAAAAACTCTCCCTAATACGAACTTCTATTTTCCAATGTGTATAGTTTGCACATTTGAAACTTGACAAACCTCATATCAGATTCCACCATCATTATCAGAATAGAAACCTAAACATGTATATTTACAAAAGATAATAAAATGTAATAATTTTTAAGAAGATGTAAAACTGGCCATGACATTTCTAGTTACTCTTTTTCCTTCCTTAAATATAAGAAAAATTAAATAAAGCATCAAAATGAACCATCTTTGTTGTGTTTGATGTCTGCAAAATAAACAAAAGATTTATTATTGTAACAATTTCACAAATGGAGAAAGTGAAGTCACATGGGGCAAAATGAAATAAACAGAAACCCAGGATATATTGTGGCCAAGCTAATAAGAAGTCAAGTCTTGAGAATTTCCATCCTATGCTCTTAGAAATTCTTCTCTAGAGAATCAAGGCAAGCCCAATTACCAATGAATGATTTATAACTCATATTGACTTCTGAAAGCTCCACCTCAATGAACTTGAATGAGGAGTTTACTTGATCAGTGGTAGGGAGATGTTTACTCTGGGAACTTTGATAAGAATAACATTATTTTAAGTCATTGTAAATGAGCAGGCTTTACTTTTAAAAAATCATGTAATATGTGTAAAGGAATATCACATAATTATAATCCTCAGTATAGAAAGTTAATATATTCCAAAAATTGTATCCTTATTTCAACCTTCTTGACAACCTGCAAGGTAAGTAATAGCCTTCATATTTATAGATGAGAAATTGAGACTGAGAGAAGTTACTAAATCTTCTAGGTTGGCATGAGAAATTCACCAGTGTCATCTCCCTCATTCTTGGCATTATGCCTGGAACAGTGAAAGCTCTCCAACAATGTTTTGAATGAATGAATGAATGGCTGAATAAATGAATGAATTAAGTGATAATGCTGTGGTTTGATTTAGGTGCATCTACTCCTAAAGTTTATATTGCTTAGCCTGTGCCTTCCTCTTTACTTTATAAGGAGAGTATTGGTTTTTCTCAAAAAGAATATGCCCTCCATGAGCATCTAAAATAAAAAGTTACACTAAATTTTCAGAACATGATCTACTCTGTAAAGTGAGAAAAGCCTAGACTACAAAATACACTCCACAGTGACAGTACTCAGACTACCTTCGTCTGAGTTCCACTCCTGACTTCCCTCAATCACTGGTCTTGCCTTGTCTAGGCCCCCTCAGGGTGTCCCACTGGGTAACCTGCCCTTTGACTCCCTGACTCCACCCTGACTCTGTCTGGAATCTTTTCTGGACTCCTCAGGTTTCCATTTCAAATATTTCAATAACTGTCCCTGTGAATACTCTGTCAATCGCCTCTGGGTAAGGACTATGAGCAGCTTCCAGAGGGCTGTTATTTTCAATAAGAACAGGTGATCAATGTCAGATGAATACAGCTCATTCTGTCACAAGAAGGACAAAGATGTGTTCATTTGTGCTGGATGGAACTAATGAAAAACACTTGCCAAAACCATAGATTCCCAAAGAGAAATCAAACAGGTAAACAGTATCCCTTTTAAAGGCAGAGGTTTGTATTCCATATCTCTGGGTCTCTTACAACATTCAACGTTCAAATTATCAGCAAATATCAAAGACAAGTTCACAAACCAGCAGACAATGGTTGGGGAAGACAGGCCACTGCAAGGGACAGTCTACCCTTCTGCTAGACTGCCCAAGAGGTGACCATATTTACCCTCTAATTTTATTTAAATTTCTTCAAATCTATTGAAGTACAAGGATTCCATGGACATTTTGACTTCATCTTCTAACCCCCTATGTTGCCAGAGGACCAAGAACCCAGCATACTCACATGGGGGTAAAACTCTACAGAAGACCTGGAGCACATGGGGACACAGATCAAGAAGTAGGCAAGAGAGAGATTCTAGTAGGTTACCAACCTAATGGAAGCAAAGCCACAGACAATAGGTCATGATAAAGTCAGTACAAACTGCAGTTTGTAAGCTGTTTTGGCCTGACACTCTGCACTGTAAAATATTTGCACCATGGCCTATCACCAACAGCCTAAAAGCAAACTTAGCTCTCATGAGCGTGAATTGAGTTCTCTCCAGGTAGAAGGAAGCAGCAATGCAATCTGGTGTTTGCACAGAAAGCAGTGCAGCAGAGAAAGGGGAGGCACTCAGCAGAACACCTGCTCCAAAGATACCACCTGAGAAGCAGTCAAGCACACAGACAGGAGGGAAACATCTGTTTGCCGCCCTGCTTTCGAGGAGCCTTGAATCCCAGGAGGGGGAAAATTTGAGTGAGTAGTAGGGTGAGGAGGAATCAAACTGAAGGGAAGGTGGAGTTAAATGGGCCAGGTAATTTTTTTTTTTTTTTTAATTTTAGAAA
>PVLD010001313.1:0-207916 GCA_004027595.1 Dinomys branickii | reverse complement strand
CTATTTATGTTAAAGAAGCCAAGCAATGGAATCATCTTAGTTCTGATACACTATGCCAAGGGCTGTGGAACTAGCTCAGGAGTTAGAGATTTTAGTAACATTATTTTTAAACATTTTTGATAGGTAAGTAGATTTAGCTCTAACTTGATGGATAGGTCGCTTAACTAGGTTAGTGACCCTGATTGCTCCCTGTCCTTATACGTCCAACTGTAGACTTACAATTCACACATTTCTATCCTCATACTGTTCTATGCACAATATCCTCCTCCTTCAACTAATGTAGGTTCCTTGCCTACAGATGCTGAAATCCAGCATTCTCCAGAGACTTTTGCATGGCTTAGTCATTACTCTTGTGCTGTTGTTCTTAAATATGGACCCTCTCTTGCCCCTACCCCAGGAAACAATTGACAATGTCAAGAGCCATTTCTGGTCATCACAGCTGATGGGCACACTGATACTGAGTAGAGGCCACAAGTACCATTAAATATCCTACAATGTACAGGACAGATCAAGCAACTCATAATCAGCCAACTTAAGCTGTTAATATTTCCCAGGTAGAGAATTGAGAGCTAGAGGGACCCCAATCATATTTTTTTTTCTTGTGACAAGCTTTCACTATGTAAGCCAGGCTTGCTTTTGACTCCTAATGCAGCCAAAACTGGCTTTAAACTTATGTTCTTCATACCTCAGCCTCCTAAATATTGAATCACAGACACGTGCCCCTACACCCAACTCCAGACTTTTGGACTCAGCCTTTCACATTATGAAGAGTAAAAGCAAGCATGCTTAACACTTAGTCAGAGACAGTGGGTATAGACTGGAATTATTATTGGTGTACAGAGACCTATTGTCCCCTATTTGGAGGTCATTTTCTTGCATAATGCTGAGATATTGCCCAAGAGTTTAATTTTAATTTGCCTTCTTGATTTGCTTATGTTCTTTTCATCAATTATACTCTAATCTCCCAAAAGATGTATAGTATGGCTTTTACATTCTTCCCTCTTCCTGCTAGCACTTCATACAGAGCACCTCCTTAACAAGCCTTCCTGACTGACTGTGCTTATTTATAATCTCTGCTCAAATTTGGACCCTTGACAAAACCTGCTATAAACTTCTCAACCATCAATTATATTAGTATCAAATAGGTGGGTGAAATGAAGGAGAAGATCCAGAAAGTACCATTGCTCATAATATAAAGAAGATTCTACCTCTTATGCTATATAATTTGATGAAATATGTTAAGCAAGATACAATCCTTTTAATTGGTACTCATTCAAATTACTTATGTTTACTGTAAATCTTATTACTGTGGCAAATGTGCTTCTATTGAATCAGAGAAAATTGAATTGTTGAAAGTATTGTGTTTTTTCATGTAAAATAAGCAAAACTTAATAAATTGCCCCAAATCCTGTTGAAGACATAGATGTAGAATAAATATTACTTTCTCCTGCCTTCTTGTGCCATGGAACATCTTAAATATCATTTAAAGTCACTTAGGATGATTTCATCAGTTTTAAATTATTGAGTCTGGGGATATTTACAGTTATTGAGGTTGTTGAAATTGACTGGTGCATTGGTTTTTTAAGGCTCCCTTAACAAACAAACAGAATGGGTGGTTTCGACAACAGAAACTTAGTTATCATAGTCCTGGAGGATGGAAGTCCAAGATCAAGGTATGCAGCATTGGTTCCTTCTGAGGGTTGTATGGTTGGCAGTCAACTGTTATTGGTGGAACAAAATACCCAACAGATACAACATAAAGGAGGAGAGGTTTGTTTTGTCTTATGGTTTCAGATGTTTTAGTCCCTGGATTGTTGGCTCCAAGGCAGAAACACCACGGTGAAGGCATGTGATGGGCTGCCCATGTTATCCAGGAAGCAAACAAAGCGTAAAAGTCAGAGAGAGAGAGAGAGAGAGAGAGATGGAGATGGGGATAAAGGTAGAGATGGAGCATTGGAGACAGGATCTACCCTTCAGAAGCACAGCTCTAGTGACCTACTTCCTACATCCAGGGCCTACTCTGAACAGCCCATTCAGATAATAAACAATTAATGAATTATTCATGGACTATTAATGTTGATTAGCATTTTTGTGACCCAGTCACCTCTCTAGACCCCTCCTCTGAACATTTTTGCATTGGGGGTGGAGTCCTCAGTACATGAGCTTTGTGGAACACTTTGTATTTAAAAACGTAACAAGCTGTAAGGGAAAAGTTGTTCCATCTTTTTTCCTTGGCTTATAGATGTTGTCTCTTCATAAGCATGTCTGTGTCTGTCTTTCCCTCTTTTGTGTACAAAGACATTAGTCATTTTGAATCAAGGTCCATCCTGACAAACTCATTTTAACTAGATTAGCTCTGTAAAGATCATATGCCAAATAAGGTCCCATTCTGAGGTACCGGAGGGTTAAAATACCCACATATGGATTTTATGTGAACCCAACACAAGCTGGAACAGTTGGTAATTGAGAAATTGTCATAAATGAGTAGTATCCTAAGAAATTGTGCAAAAGGAATTATGTACAATTCCCTGCTAGAAAGACAGAGTCATGGAGTGACTACAGCCTGGGAATGATGAGCCTTGCTAAGCTACTCTAAGACCCTGGCAAGTACATCTTGGTAATTTATCTTGAAGCAAAAAGAAGTTTCTTAGAAAAATCACATGATCGGGGGGCTGGGGATATAGCTCAGTGGTGGCATAAGCGCCTGCCTGGCAAGCGCAAGGTCCTGAGTTCGATCCCCGGTACCGGAAAAAAAAAAATCACATGATCAAAAGCATAAATGTATTTCTCTGAACAACCCAAATACTTTGCTAGTCTTTCTTTTTTTCTTTTTTTCTCAAAATTTCTTGAGATAAATAAGATACCGTGCTTCAAGTGACACAAGCAGGCAGAAGGCAGCTGTTCATTTGTTGTACACCATCTAGCCTTTCTAAAGACAGAAAGAAATGTGCCGTGTTTTGCTGTACTGGAGGTGTGTCTGCTTGGCTGGTTAGAGCACGCAAGAGATTATGGGATTCCAAGTGTGTTGATTTTTAAATGGACGGTGGTATTCAGGAATTAATCAGGGCGGAGGTGGGTCTTCAGGGAACCCCCAGGATCTACCAGGCTGGGATTTAAGCCAACCTAGGGCTTTGGCTTCTCCAGCATGGAGGAGACTGTAGAGCTTCTGTCTGCCTGCTGCTTATGATGGGAGGAAGAAGTTTAAAGATGTATCTGTCTGATGTAGAACAATGCACAGGTAGATAAGTTGCAGAATCCCTTAACCTCCTGATCATCTGATTTTTAGTCCTCCAGTTCTGAGTGTCAGCCTGAGTGCCCAGCAAGATTCCACAGGACATGAAAAATCTCACGAGAGCGGTTGCTCCATGTATTAAAAGTGATTTTCCTGTGGTTAGCACTAATGATGGGTTGGCCCTGGAAGAGCTGTAATTCTGTAACCTGTCCCCCGACATGCTAGCTGCCTCTCTAAGACTCCTTGGGGGGCAGGGAAGTGTCAGTGCTTTGAAAGCAAGAGGCAGAGTTCTTCAAGATGCCTACAGCTGACCTGCTGACCCGGCCCAGCAGCTGGCCTTTCTCCCCACCCCACCTCCCCCATCCAGGCTCCACTCCTGGAATAGTCATCAGTGCTGCAGCCGGCTGCCTCGAACCGCCAGGGCTTTTACGTTCACGCTCAAAAGTTGGGGAGCGAAAACCACAATTTGCCTCTTGCGAATTGTTTTCACTGATTCTTAAGGAAAGTGACAAAGAGTGAGGTGGCGGCCTGGGTTATTTAAACAGAGACTTCTTTATCTGCTTCCCCCCTACCGCAGAGCAGCCTCTGAAAGTTATCACAGTGTCATTAGTGGGACAGCTGCTGGTCAACAAGAAAGATGTTGACACCAGCACCTCATCAGCAGGAATTTAGCTTTAGTCTTTCTCTTAAACAGTTTCTCTGTCTCTCTGTCTCTCTGGCCTTCTCTTTCTCTCTCTCTCATCAGATAGGAGGTGAGCGTTGGTTTGCAAAAACCACTTGGACAGAAAATTAATAAGGTGCTGGGGACAGTCACCTCAGGTCAGATCGAGGGGACATGGAGAGAAAGGGACCTGGCCCAGGGGCTCCGGCTTAGCTGGAAACCTATCCTACATATTTATAAAGGTGTAACTGGAGAGCGGTCAAGTGCCTGCATTTAAGTGATTAACAAATGTTTCTCTTTAAGTGGACACCTCCAGTTCTAAATATATTTGACAAGAATGCGAAGAGTCATCTGGTGGGCAGAGAGGGCGCAACTCAGCCCGCTCTTGAAGCTGGCAGGCTGGCAGCCCCGGCTCTGGCCTGCCTGTGTGTCGCACCCGCCTGGTGCCAGGCAAGTTCACGTTGCTGGTGGGCAGGCTGCCAGTGCCAGCGGCTCCCCGCTGTTTAACGACAATGGATTTACTGCTTCTCTGCGTATTGGTGTTATTCTGTATAAACAAGGTTAACACTCCTTTTAAATTAAACGCACTACCTGGTGGCTAAAGGGGTGACCTTGCCAGGTCTCTTCACCCGGCTCCAAAAACCTTCCATTTTAACCCATAGCTCTCCTTGGATTCGCATCCAAACGAAGCTCCCGCGGGGCACTGGCT
This sequence comes from Dinomys branickii, assembly GCA_004027595.1. Lineage (NCBI taxonomy): Eukaryota > Metazoa > Chordata > Mammalia > Rodentia > Dinomyidae > Dinomys > Dinomys branickii. The sequence continues at coordinate 203,314 of PVLD010001313.1, read as the reverse complement.
GGCCCCTCCCCCCGTGACCCCTGCCACGGGGCATCAGAAGTGAGGAGGTAGGAGATGCGCCCCGAGATGGGCCCGTGTCCGGCCACCTTGCGCGTGGTACGGGTCTCTTCCGGCGTGCCCAGCCCAGGAGCCCGCGGTCAGCACAGGGGACCCAGGACGCCCCGCGCAGGCAGCCAGTGTCACAGGCGAGTGACAGACGGCCTTGCGGGTCCTGCCAAGACTGCCCCCAAAATAGAGATCACCAGAAGAGGCCACACCATAAAAATAGGTTCTTTGTGTTTCACTCCAGCGTGGTTTTGCTCTAATCGGGGCTGGGAGCTTTCCCCACCCTCCAGGAATTTGAACACCTGGAAGAATTCTCCTGGCTTTACATTTGAGGAAATTTAATGGTGTAAACAAACTCAGCAGGAAGTCCCCTTTGATACGGCAACACAGTGAACTGCAGCGCTGAGCTGAAGGGGCTGGAAACTTTTCTTGGGAATGTCCACTCCAAAAACACTGTAAAGATGTCTCGGAGTTTAAGAAACTAGAGTTGAGTCACTCTGCTTTGGAAGCATCTAAAAGCAGTGTAGCACCTTCAACAAAAACATACTTCAATTAGTCACGGAATGAGCGGCATTGCCACTTTTTCCTTGCTATTGGGGCAGAATTATGAAGCAGTCTCCTCCGTTAAGTTAGTGTGAAGAATTTGTATTATTTTGTCCTTTTTTTGGTTTTTTTTTTTTTTTTTTTTTTGTCTGTTTGAGACAGTCTTGCTATGCAGTTCAGGCTGGCCTCGAACTCGCAATGATCCTCCTGCCTCAGCCTTCCAATTGCTGGTATTATAAGAGTGTGCCACCATGCCCGGAAGCGTGAAGAATTTGGAAGTATTTTCTCAGTTTTATCATGATGAAAACATAGAAGCCAGACTTGGACAGGTAAAAGGCCCTTTTCAGGGTTACCTAATGCAGAATCTAAATCTCTAGACCCCAAGTCCAGTGTCCTGGATGCTGTAATTGTTTTTCTACGGCATCTTGCTCTGTGCACCCAGAAAGTACACCATGAGCCTTAGTACTAAAAATTTGTTTTTACTCTTACAAGCATGGAATATCTGCTTCAAGAGTTTCTACTGAAGGGTTTTTCTTCATAGTTCAATTTAGAAAAACAGAAATATCTTTATAAATAGGCAAAGTAATTCCAGTGCAATACAGTTTTCATTGCTGGAGTCCTAACAATTTTATCAGTCTTATTAACATAAGTTTTAATTTGGATTTATTGATGTTTTTCAGTGTTTGAGGTAAAATGTGGTGACCTTCTTTTCCAAATCTCCCCAGAGGGTACCACTGTTATGGAAAGGGTAGCAAAGTCCCTTATCATTAATAAAATTGAGCCTGTATAGTGTCCTAATCTGTTTCTAAACATAGGAAACGTTGTGGGCATCCAGAGTGCTAGAGTTTGCAGACCTAAAGAGGAATACAAACAATCAAGAAAAGATGAGTTAAGATTTGAGGAGATGACCGTGCATTTGATGAAAACCACAGTGGGTTAAAGGAACCTAGGGCAGGGGGCACCACGGGCATCCACTCAGACTTTGCACCATGATTACTGTTTGCCAGGCTTTGTCTTAAAAGCTGGGGATAATCGGTATAGCAATCTTACAAGCCCAGAGCTGTTACCAGCTCAACTTTCCATGTGGGGAGACTGAGGTATAGAGAAATTAGGTAACTTAGCCAAGAGTTCACAAGGGAGGAATTCAAACCAAGCAGCTTGGCTCAACCCCTCAATCCCACAATACCACACTCTTCCTGGTTCTGTGGTCATGACATCGGGATTGTCCTAGACCACCTCTTTCCCTTCAGACCTGAAGTCAAAGTGCAGACTGTCCCAGTGGAACATGAGCTTTTAAAAATGATACATCATTATGGGCCTTGCACATAATCATCTATGTATCTTCTCCCTCATTTATTCCTCACCTTACAGTTGCCCGAACTGGGCCATTCATTGTCACCATCTTCAGCAGCACCAGCAACATTCTTTGCCTCTTGATCAATAAATGCACTGATGCTGAATCCTTAAAAGTATCAGATTTTCAGATTGAATTCTCAGGGTTTTGTTTGAAAGTGGAAGGCACAGAGGCCGTGATAGAAAATAAACAGTCAACAAGGCAAAGAAAGGGACATTTTTACAGAGCAAGAAGGGCGTTAGTGGTTCCTGGGAAGCAGGGTTGTGGGGAGCATAAGAGGTCATTTCTAGCTAAACCTAAATTAAGTCTTCTTTAGAGAAAATTAAGTCTTCTTCTCTAGAGAAAGTCTTCTTTAGAAGGCTCTGTTACCTTCTGGCAGCTGCTCTTAGACTATGAGGCAAAGTATCTCACAGTGTAAGACTTTCTAACTTAGAACATTCTCCACTCTACACCCAGCTTCTACTCTCTCCTAGGCCTGCAAGCTCTACCCTCTCACTCCCCAGTAAACACACCTGGGGATCAGAAGGCTGGTCACTGCTGGGGCCCTGAACGAAGTGAGGAATGGTGCCGTGCTGTATGATCACAGTTGGCTTTTTTTCTGTTTGTAATCGTATCTATCAAATTGCCTGGTCATATAATGATCATACTACATGATATGCAGTATTCTACTCTGGTATGCATTATATTACTTTATGCATAATTTTATAGTATAACAATTTGTCATTCTGTAACATGTATGGTTTATAGCAAACATGAGTATGATAATAAAGAAAATTGGGAAAAATATGAAGAAAACAAAAAGGTACTGAAAATTACATTACTGGAAATGTTTAGGGCATTATTTTCTTAGATATTTTTAATTGACACATGTTTTAAGGGAAAAAAGTACATAAATACACACAGTGTAAGCTCACTGTCCTGTAGTTTTGAACACTACTTTTTCATTTCATAAACATTCTTCCACTGTCAAACATTCTTTACATACTTCATTTTTATGGTTACATAATGTCAAGTATTTTTTTATATTATTATGCAACCCAAATCAATAATCTTCTGCTCTTGGACAGGCAGGTTATTTCTAAATGTTGGTATTATAAATGATCTTACATCTATATTTTGGATACCTATGTGATTTTTTTCATTAGATTCCTTAGAATTACAGTTATTGGATCAAAAATATTCATTTTGTTATTTCATCAGGACCATGACCATCTGTAGCAGCAGAGAGGGTAGGATGAGATTGGAAAGTTTAATGTAGTTAATCTGTATTTCATTTATGCACTTCTCTCTCAGAAACTGAAATTTATGTCAGAGTCTCTTGATTTCACTCTGAAATTTACATTGTATCTCATATTGCTGCCTCTAAGGTTAGATGTCTGCCTCCTGGGTAAAAAAGAAAAGAAAAAAAAGAGAAACAGTGAGGATGCTGGGATTTAATGGCACTTACTGTGGTTTGGAATTATCCTAAAGGAATTAAGCAGCTCAGGGATTTGTCAAGCATCAGCATAATTTTTCAAGAATACAGACTAGGAAGAACATAAGATTGGTATTCAAGACTCTCACAAGCACTTACACATTCTGGAGTAGTGACGTCTCTGTCTACCTGTCTCTGTCATCCCTCACTGTGTCTTTACCTCTAAACTAATCTCTATGTCATCTACGTCTTTTTTTCTTTTTCTGGTACTGGGAATTGAACTCAGCACCTTGAGCTTGCCAGGCAGGCACTTCTGCCACTGAGCTGTATCCCTGGCCCCGATCTCAGCTATATCTATTGATTGCCAAAAGACACATACGGATTTCTAAGGCCTTCCTCTTGCTTTCTTCCTGTGTGTGTTTGCCATCACTTTATAAAATTGAAGTTGTTTGATCATCCTTAAAATGTATGAGAAAAAGGTGGGTGCGAGAAAAAGGACCCACTGCCAGCTTTCAGAATTTCTGGGTTACGTGCTACAACTTGTATTGGACAAGACCCTTGTCCTGCTGTTCTCCTTCTTTACCTCAACTGTCTCTCATGACCTCTCAGCTGCTTGCCGCTGAGCCTGGTACCCTGTGCTGCCGGTGCCTCCTTGCATCAGCTGCGATTGGCTTAGCTCAGATTTCTACTTGGACCTGCTAAGGTCGCCATACACTTCCCCTCTTCTGTTCTGAGTCTAATCCTGTGCTCTTGGACAAAAGTAACACATTAGTGGAAAGATTTTCTGCTTAATGATGACATAGTAGAACAGAATGAAATGGCATAAAACCTGAGTTTGCCTGCAACTACATGGCCTAAGTAGAAAGAGCAGAGCAGAAGTCTGAGAGCAGAAAACCAATGTGCACAACTCAGTTTCGTTGCCTCAGGGATATGAGGCATTAGTTTAAAGAATGATGCTGTCAACCCTACCAATAAAAGAATAGATTTGTATTTATTGTGGACTGACAGGGCCTCTACTGAGAAAGCTGAGCCCATTTTTTTATCCGAATGGAGAAGCTCCCTGCAGTCCCAAGATCCTGCTTCCTCCACTGATACCATACTGGGAAATGCTGGATATAGTTTGCCCAGGACGGTTGCAAGCCTTTCTGTGGGGAATCAGACAGTTCCTAGGTTGCGGTGCTAGCATATAATTACAGCATGCTCTGATTTAAACCGGAAATGTCCCCTGGAGGTCTAGGTGATGAAGGTTTGATCCGCTGCTGTGTCTGTATAGGAAGGTGGGGCCACACAGTAGAGAAGGTTCTGGTGGGAGGAAGTCAGGTCGCTGGGTTTTGTCCTTGACGCGGTTATTGAGATATTGGCCCCTTCTGGTCCTCTCTTGGCTTTGCAGCTGTTGTATTGTGAGGAGTTCAGCTTCCCCACTTGCCCCCACCATATCGCTCTGCCTCACCGCAGGCCTAAAAGGAGTGGAACACCAAAAACGGACAACACCTCTGAAACTGCAGAGGAACAGAAATCTTTTCCTTATTAAATTGGTTGTCTCAGGTAGTTCTGTCACAGCAACAGAAAGGGGATCAAGTCCCTTATCTAGAGAAACAGCTGCACAGAAAGGGGAGGTATTTGTCTATTTGTCTTTCCTGCCTGTATTGTCCAAGGCTACAAGTTGCAAAGAACACACACTACTCTGGCTAGTTTAAGCAGAAAAGGGAATCCATAAAGGAAATCAGACAGCTCACAGATTCATGAGGGGCCTGGAGAAATAGTTTTAAGGTTGAGCTTCCAGAAATGTAAGTCATGCTACAGAACTGCAGACTGCAGGTGCTGCTAAACTGGGCAGCAGACTCTCAGAACTTTTCTGCAGCCTCTACTTCTGCCTACTTTGATGGACGTTAAGCCTACATGAGGCCTCAACCTTGCGAACCAAAGCTGAGGAGGCTTGTGTTACAAAACAGACCAATCAGACAGGTACTTGTGCCACTGAGCTATATCCCTGGCCCTAACACAGACCAAAAGCTTGAACCCAGGCCTTATATGAATGTGTCTCAGGCAGGTGGCACCTTGGGCCACAACAGGAAGGCTGGAAATTTCAGTCCCGACTTCTACCTTGGAGCTATGGGTCACAGGAAAGATTCCTCCTTATTGCCTTCTCACATGCACATCCCTTCAGCAGGGAGATGGCCCCCCAATTCCAGATAGGAACTTGTGACCCTGGAAAATGGTTTTGAACAGGAGTGACAGAATTAATCAGACATGGATTTGTGCCACTGTCTGTGACCCTGGGCAAGTCACTTTCCCCTCTTTCTTTCTCATCTGTACTTTAGTTTCCTTGTCTGTAAAATCTGGACCATACTATGTATCTCAGAGGCATACAATAAAAGTCTGAACAAGCATATATATAAAACCCTTAGTTTGGTGCTTTTGCAATGTAATGAGCATGTATGGTGACTTTCACTTTAATAGCTAGTAATGTAGGCAAAAGTACATCTAAGAAAGGGAAAACAAAGCACTCATGATCCAGAAGTCACAATGAGATAATAATAATAATTAATAATAATAAAAAGCAGCAAACCAGCCTCACCCCAAGCCTCACAAGTCTCTCTTAGCCTTTCTTCTATTTCAGTCCATTTGAAGGATTCCATGGAAGTAGCTGAACAATGGGAAAGTTTGTGGTTGATATTTCCTCAACGGTTTCCAAAATAAACAGCTACAGGAAGCTTGCTACCCTGTGCTTGAGAGCTCGGGTGGGTGGATGAGAAGGAGGCTCTGTTACTCCAAGCTTATGACAGGAGGTGTGGGAACAGATCAATATGTGGCTAAGTGCTTTATTTGCACTTTTATTATTTTTGACAGTGATGACAACGTAGTATGCAAGGAAGAAAATGACGAATGCACACATTTCTCCCTCTCATACACACTTCTCTTATTTTCCAAATCTCCTGAGTGAAAGGTACTCATAGCCAAGCATGCTGAGTGAGAGCTCCCATTGGCCAGGGCCAAAATTGCCCACAAATTCCAAATTTTCAAAGCCACGGAGGGGAACCTAAGTACAGAAAGGGGGAAGAACAAAAAAGGCTGTGTAAGAGGCATAGGCTGATCAAATGAGCTGGGAAAGGCCTGTTCGGTTACAAGACTACCTTTCTTTATCATCGAGCCACAGCTAAACTTTAAGTTTTAATATTTTTTTTTGTACTCAAGCCACTTTCCTAATCATATTTCGTTGCCACCACATTCCACTTCTTCACAGACACCCAGATGTTTCCACTTGGATTAGAGCCCCTGACAGGCAGCAGCCAGATGTTCTGAGGGGGCAGAGGAAGTTCTTTCATTTGTGGCAAATTTGAGACATGAAGATTCATTGACTCATGTAATATTAATCTTCCTACATGAGGAAATTGGAACCAAGCTCCTTCCCCTCTTTTCCAGTAATGTGTGGGGTCATGCACACAGGGTGGGGAGGTAGGAAACAATTTTGGCTAGGATTTTAGATAACTGGCCCTGGATTTCAAATATCTACTGCAGTTTTTCAATGCAGACTGTGCAATTCTTTCTATTTTCTTGAAGACCATTTAGTGGAGTTGGAGGAAACTGGCCCTGTGTGGAGGTATACCTTTGGGATTCTAGCCAAAGCCACCACCACCAACAGCACCACCAAAGCATCACCACCAACAGCACCACCAACAGCACCAACAACAGCATCACCACCAACAGCACCACCAAAGCATCACCACCAACAGCACCACCAGCACCATCTCCCACTTGGACTCCTGCAAACCCTCTCCAAAATACACACTCTCAAAAACCCTGCTACTTTGCTACTAGAAACTGTGTGGCTTTTCAGATCACTTAACAAATCTTTTCACTGGTTTCATAATCCTTTTCCAGGCAGACATCTCTGCCTTCTTCTACCATCTTGGCCCCTTATGTTGTTCACTCTGCTCCAGCCATGCCACCTATGTGCTGCTCCACATGCCCTGCATTCACCTGCTTGGATGAGCAGGCAGGTGATTGGTTCGTTGAGATCTTTGCTTCTTTTGTTGTCTTTGTCCAAAATGTTCTTCCCCAGGTACTCTCATGGCTCTCTCACACCTCATTTGTGTCCCAGCCCAAAGTTTAAGAACTCATTAGAAAAGTCTTCCTTTCCGTTCTAGGTAAAAGTATCAATGCCTCAATCAGTTCCTGGTTTGCTTTCTCTGGGGCGCTATTTTACATCACCTTCTGATATTCTAAATGATTATCTGCTCACTTGACCTTGTCTGTTTTTCCCTAGTGGAATCTCAACTCCAAGAAGACTAAAGATTCTGTCTGTTTTTATGTTTCTGTGATCCAGGGCCCAGAACACTACCTAAAAGAAGCTGGTCATTGAGTCAACAAATCCTTGGGTGAGTTGACTCAGTTATTGTGATTATATATGTTTTCATGTGGCTTATAAAAGTTGTGCTCGTACTGTATGGGCAGAGGTAGTAAAATCCTTGTTTTTGTTCACAGTACTTATTTTCCTCAGGAATGTAGGAATAGAGTGAACAAGCTACTTCCTGAAGTTTTCAGGGCAAACATTCAATGCAAGAACAAGATCACAGATTTTGCTGCTCCCTTGGAAGGAATAAGGATGGGTCCTCAGGTTACCACCTTATCTGAAAAGGTGATTAATAGAGACACTGCCTCTCTATTGCCTGAAGGGACACTTTAATGCCCTTTACTTTGCTCCTGAGCTGAGCTCACAAAGAAGCGGGAGATCATTCCTTTCCCCAGGCACAGCTCCCTTTATTTGCTTTGCCCTACACTGGGACCATTTGACAGGCTCCATCTTGGAAATTTCTCATTAAAAATATTGTTTTAAAAGTCTAGTCTCTTTGGGGTGTCTGATTTTAAAACACACGAAGAATTAAAATTCCCTGACTCTGCTTACTATTTTTGGACTCTTGCATTTTGCACTTTATGATTATACATTATGGTTCTTCTCAGCTAATTCCTCATTGCTGGTCTTTACTGTGAGGTCAGCAAGCATCTAAAATAACTTCTCCATCAGTATGTGTGAAATAAATGAATATTTGGGCCTGAGTTTTACAACTTTTAAGCCCAAATTGAGAGAATGGTAATGCATTGCTTTAATGCTGTTCAGTGCTCCATGCAAGTTGGTGGGACACATTTTAGAAGAAAGTGATTCTTTTTGTGCTTGATGAGATAACAAAGATGGTACAGTGAAGATATTTCCTAGAAGAATCCATTTGTTTCCAAATTTGAAATTCTTTTTGTCAAAATAGTTTCCTTCTCACCAAGAGAATTTCTTCTGTGCACAAAATGCACAAGGATCTATTGAAAACTACACTCACTGTCCTAAAATCTGTTGAAGAAACCAAATTTTCATGGTCGATAAACCTACTCATCCATCACATTGCACTGTTGCTCTCAATCACCTGGGAGTCTATCAAGGCCCAAAGAGGGCATCCCAGAACTGCAATTGGCTGCACAATCTCTGACACTGAAACACATGGACTAACACTTACCTACGCCAGAGGCTCAGATTTGACAATTTCTCTTCAAAGTTTGGGAGAAAAACAGTAAGTCATCATCTTTCGTTTAAGTGATACACAGGAAAAATTTAAAACAACAAACAAACCGTGCTCCATTCCGTGTAAGGAGTTATAATTCTCCAAGCTACACTGAAAGCTGAAAGCATGGAGTTGGGACGCCAAGGCCATCCCTAGCTCTCCTGCTAGCACTGCTGTGATCTGTATGTTTTCAGATTTCTGGAATTCTAGCATTTCAAGAGTACACTATTCATACCATAGTTTACCTTTTATACCTCAAGGAAATAAATAGAAACAATATACAGTATAGTACAGCAGGACAGATAAAGCATAATTTACATGCCACTTTTTAAATTAATTTTTTTGTTGTTGTTGCTATAGTCACACTGTATTTTTATCATGCTACCTCTTCCACCAAGTGCATGAGAATGACACTCCCATTTACTTAACTGTCCTTTTTGTATATCAGTTGTACAACGTCTTTAGATGTACTTTCTCTTTTGTACAAACATTGGAGTCTAATAAGTGGTTAAGTGCAACTATCCAGCCTGGGAGGATGACCTTTCACCTTCAATCCCAAAAAGAACACTGTGGAAAAAATACCATAATCTGGGCTTAAGGCTTCTCACCATCATGTGGAGAGGCTGTTTCCTGCCTCCGACACAAACAGTGATAGGAAAGTCAAGCGTCCACTTGGATTTAGCCTCTTCTTTCTTGCTCTTAAGAAAATTAACTTTAGAGAAGAAGAAACACCCTTATCCTGTGCCTCCATTACTAGGTTGGGAGGCTAGTGCATGGATCCCCATAGCTAATTTCAGACAACTGCTGGGAGGGGGAAGGGAGGATGAGGTTAGGACTGAATGGAACGAGCATGTGAAAACCCACTCCAGAGGAGCAGATCTGTCACCCACTCATTTCCTGGGTGAAATGCTGAGCTCTGACAACTCCAAGGAGATCTCTTCTCCTTAATAACATGGACCAAACAAAATGGCATCAGCAGTTTGAACGGACTTAGAAACAGTGAATGGATCTAGATTTGCTTAGGGGACATACCCCGAAATGAATAATACAGTACAGAACAGCTTTGGAAACATGATGGAGAGCAGCAATTCCTGCTATAATCCAAGAGCAATTTAATTTTTCCTCAAAGAGTTCAACAGAGCAATGTTTGACTAATATTAACATTTGTTTGCTTATTTCTGAAGGTCTTATGTTTTGTTTTTCCATCCAAACTAAAGTGAAAGTATGGCTTCCATATGCTGTAGCTTGTTAATTCTCTCTTAGCACTGAATAAAAGTGTTGATAGTACTTCCATGTAGACTTCAGAGAAAATTCAATCCTGCTTTTCTCTAAGAGCAATGCGGTATGTATTAAAATGAGTAAGTTGGACTTCTCTAACTGGATGAGATGGTGTAGGCATGTAACCCAGGTATTCTAGGGGTCTCAGACAGGAGGATCACAAGTTTAAGCCCCATCTGGACAACTTAGCAAGACCCTATCTAAAAGTAAAACAATAAAGGGTTGGAGACATGGCTCAGTGCACAGGCCCTGGGTTCACTGCCCCATGTTGTAGGACAAGCAAAGAAAAATCCTTGGACTTCTCTGTCCTCATGATGCTACATGTGAGGAAGCAAGACAGAGTTCCCTTCAGTGTTGGTGATCCTTCCAGGGTCCCTGATAAGCCCTGAGTAGCACGAATAATGTCACTCTTCATCACCCTTGAACTACCATTGTTAGGTCCATCTTTAAATACCTTGGGACTCAATACACAATTTCAAAGATTCTAAGCAATAGATTTGTTATGCTATAGTTCAATTCTGGGAATCTATATGATACCATATTTATTTCTGAACAGGAAACTCAATAATATATGCTTCTATTAAGTATCTAATATATGACAGGCACTTACTGTGGAGGCTCATGTGTTTTATACCTAATCTCAATGATAAACCAGACAATCCTATTATCTCTGACTTACAAATGAGGCAATATTGAAGTACAGAGATGGTAAGTAATAGATCTAAAGTCTTAAGACAGATTCACAAGTAGCAATGATAGAATTTAACATTAGTTCTACCTGATCTTGTTTTCCTTCTTTTCCTCTGCATAAATTTTTTTATTTAAAAGAGAATAAAAAATAATGTTACAGCTGATACAGAATTTCAAGACAAGATGACAAGAAATCAACAATGGTTGGTATTTTGTATATATTACAGCAAGTTATTTCAGGCACTCCCTGGACTGATATCTAAACAGAAGGAACAAAGGACACTGTTAATATAATGTCCTATCTATAGTCTCAACAAATATCATTCTTCTTTCTGACATTCTCATTCCTCTTTCTGTCCTTTTATCTGCCAGATCCTGATGCACAAAGAAAAAACAGAAAGTGAACTGAAGCTCTGGTTTACACACAAAGGGAGAAACTAAGAACTTGGGGGTCTGCTGGAAGAATTTGGATAAGATTCCTCAAGAATTGAAAAGAAATCTTATTATTATACACTTATATATGATTCCTGAAAAAACTAGACTATACACCAAAGTTTTGAAAATTTATTAAAGACAAAAAAAAGTTACACTGAATGAGAAATTCACATTTGCAATGCTTAATGTAAAGCCAATTATAACATTAAAGTTAAAATTAATTCAGCCTTAAGTCATTCAGATAATTGGATAAATATAATTTATATACAGTCAGATTTAATTAGCATGTTTTTATATATCAATTTCTAAGGAAGACAAAAATATTCTGCCAATTTTCTGTCCCTGTAGGCATGGGTGGCAAAATAAAATTTCACTTTTGGTAAATAGTTATGCATTATTTTTCAAAATGAAAATATCGCCCTCAGACCTTTGTGAGCGTCGCCTGAAGGAATTTTATAGTCACTTGAACCTGAGCTCCAAGTCTATTATCTTCCTGTTGCCTCAAAACATTTGGCTTTTCTTGACTTTTTCATTTGTTCTCCTTGCCTGTTTGTTATACTTGTTATGTTGTCTCTGTGTACTTTCTCTATAACTCGTATTACCTACTTGGAGACATATCAAAGTAAAAATGTAACAGACATGGATAGAATTTGCGCTTCTACAGGATCCTGAGCTTTGAATGTCCCTGGTATGCCAGGTTTCCAACGGTAGAAGATGTGGACAAGAGTTCAGTCCCATCCTGAGTGGATGACTGAGTTTACTTACCTCACTTAGTGAGTGTCTTACGCACTGGTTTAGTCATATAAAGGAGAAAGTATTGGGGAATAGAATGGGGTATATTCTGGATGTATCTGTGTGTAGCTACTCCTATTTAAAATGGCCCATTAGGGGAGAACTGTACGGGTCAGTGGGAGATTGTGCTTCTCACAAGCAAGGTCCTGGGCTCCATCTACAGCACTACAATACATTAAAAAGAAATGAATAGGTCTACTGGGCCCAAGTTCAGAGGAACAATTGAGATTATTCCAAAACAGACTTTGAAAGATTAATAATAATAATCATGTAAATTTCATATTCTTTGAATGGAGCAGAAAAGCAGCATGCTTGTCAGGGACTTGGAAGTCAAGTTCCCTGCATAACCGTCTGGTGAATCTTCACAATGTCAGATGTTCTGTTGATAGCAGATTCACTAGAGTCATTCTTTCAGAGATTATTATGGGTTTATTTGCTCTTGCAGGGCCTATCTGGGCATCCACAGAAAAATATCCTTGTTTGCAAATGAGAATTCTTTCTTTGTGTGATGCGTGCGGGATGCTGCGGAGTGGACCAGTGGACCACCTTGAACATGGAAAGTGGAGAGACCTTGGCAAAGGTGCATAAGGAGCAGGTACTAGACAGCAGCGAGGAGTTCCAACACTGCTTGAATTGTCCCAGCGAAGTGTAATCATTTGTGAGTCTCATGTAATGCCGTGACTCTAGAGAATTCCTGCTCCATAAAAGTTGTCAATAGGCCCCTGTTAGGGGATGGATGTCAGAAGCTGCTCTTCAAATGTGCATGTGAAATAAAGCAAAGTTACAGTCACTCAGGGCAGCAGTGTCTATAAAAAGCTAAGCACACTGCAATGTATGTCACTAGATACTTTTAAATGGGAAACAGAAATTTAAACGGAATATTGATAAAGAAATTGGAAATACTGCTTCCCACTTCTTTTAAATGTGTTTTATGGCTCTAGCCTTCACGTACATAACCTTTTATGTCATATTCATCACTTGTTCATTTTGGAACCAGAGATCCAGTTGCATCAATCTGGGAATTACTAGAGAAATATTTAAAGAGTAAATCGCAAGGGTAAATCACAATATCTCTTCTTTCTAGTGGTGGGAGTTTTAAGGGGTCTTTTATGTTAGCTACTATATTAATTTGCTATCAGTAGTGTGAAATTTGAGAAAAGTGGCCACTAACAACAGTTGAATGTTTACAGAACAAACAATGCTCAGTTTTCCAGAGTCTGTGGTTTTGGCAATGAGTAAAACTGTGCTTGAATTTTCATCACCCGTTCTGTTTCTGAAAGGATGCGTCATTAGAAAGTATTGCTAGTAGAGAAAGGAAATAACACATTTATGTGAAATCTAATGGAAGTTATGCCCATTGAGTGGTTATGTTTGTCACTCATTGGGAATGTGTTCCTCTTCCTAACTTGTCCATGACTTGGGATGTTATTGAACATAAGAAGTTAGAATTCATATGTGATACCTTGATTTCCTTGTGTCCTATTCTGAATGCTTATCCTTTCCAGATACACAGCCAAGTATACAGTTGGGAGCAAAAACTACCCATCAAATTAAACATACAGACTAACGACAGAGGAAACAAGAAGACATATATTTTTAAAGAAAAGTCAATGCTATAGTTTGGATGTTGAGCATCTTCCACTGGTCCAGGGTTTAAAGGCTTCGTCCTTAGACTGTGGCACTATTAGGATGCAACAGAATCTTTAAGAGTGAGGCTTCATGGAAGGAAGTTGAGTCATAGGTATGGCTTGAAGATGATCGTAGGAAACTGTTGCTTCTTCTCTTTCATTTCCTGCCCCAAAACAGCTTCTTCTACTATGAACTTCAACCGTGATGTGCTGCCTTTTCATAGTTTCAGAAGCAATGGGTTGACTTACCATGGAATAAACCCACTAGAGCTATGAGCCAAAAATAAACCTCTTGTCATACCAATTTGAGTGTCTCAGGTATTTTGTTATAGCAGCAGAAACCTGACTAACACCATCTATAAAAGTTGAACTTCTTTGTAGTGTTCACGTAGCCACCATCCATTTAGAGTAGTAGAAAGATAAAATACAACTAATTTAAAATACAATACACATCATTATTTTTTTAATTTGGGGAAATGTAACTGATAGCTCTCTGCGATTTCTTTTTCTGAAATGAACACTTTTAGTTTTCCCATCAAATTAAGTTAAACAACTTTTTTGGAGAGGGGTGAAATTATATTTGTCACTGTAGGAATTAAGTTTTTCGTATGCATTTTCCAAAAGATTAATATTTTCCTGGCCAACCTTTGAAATTAAAGGGGTGTTCTCATGGCTTTGGAGCTTTTCTTTGCTTCATTAGAAATCCCTTCTAAGATGGTGAATTAATTTGGTGGAATTAGTTTAACAAGTCCTATCTGAAGTGTGCCAGTTTATGTTGCGGTTTGTGGTGAGTTTATGGAGGTTTTGTGAGAAAACTTCCAAGTGCTGAAAGCAAACCTTCCTCAAACCGTAGTGCCTTTATGCGCTAAGCACAGAATATCCTTTTGTGGTCTGGGGTGACCTGGCTTTGGATAATAAATATCTGTTTAAAGATTTCCTGAGGTAGACTGGAAAGCATCATTGACACTTTAAGTGGTTGATTTCACAGCTTTCCACAGGGGGATTGGAAAACTTCTAAAAAATACATTGAAGTCACATCATTTTGTAATCATCTGCTAATAGACAGTAATGATCGAGTCCCTTATTAGTTCTAAATACTCACATCCCTTTGGGTGTGTGGCTCAGGAAGTTCAGCTTCTGGGTACATTTTGCATTTTATGTTTTTTATTGTCTGGTACATTTCCAGCTTTTGGACAAGGAAAATCCAATCTTGTTGTTCCCTAGTCATGCCACATGTACACACACACACAGACACACACACATTGCCACAGAACCCTGCAGTGTGCTCACATTAACTGTGGAAACTGTTTCCCATTAATGTGTAATCAAGAAGCACGCAGAACTCTGACTTTGAAAAATACAATAAGAAACCAGTTCTTTTCCCTGAACACCCTTCCCCTCCGCCCATTGCCAACCTGTTGGTCCAGCTTAGCCTCCCAAAGAATAAACTCCCTTTTTGTCCCCAAACCAGTAACAAATGTGGAGAGGTGGGTTTTGGGTAATGAGTTAAAATATTCCAAAAGCTTAAGGCTTGCGTAGCAGTTGACCTTTAAGTCATGTTGTAGCAGAAAAGTTAATTCACTTTGCACATGTTGCGGAGCAACAGGTGGTATAGACGGCCAGGGGGCCTGTGTGCATTCCTCTGTTCACAGCTCCTGGCCCCTGGTATTCCAGGATTTACACTACCAGCCCCCCTCCCAGACCCTGACTGACAAGCTGATCGGTGTGCTGGGAAGCACTGCACTATTGATTCCACTGTAACGAAACACCACCCTGTCAATGAAAATGCAATGAAATGCTTCAGCAACGCACAAAAGGAGGCATTCGACTGTTGAGCAACTGGAAGAAATTTGCTTGTAGGTAGTGCGGCAGAAACGAAAAGACTCACAGCAGCAGGGCCTTGAAAAGCCAGGTTATTAAAAAAAGCCACAAAGCCGGAGTCTGGCTGAGTAGAGAAAAATAGTTATGGCTCGGTTGGGTGTATCTAAAAGGCAGAGGGAGGAGGGAGTACAGCTTTCAAAATTGCGTTAATCCCTCGAGTACTTAATTTCTTTTCTTTTATGGCAGCTTGTAGTGTAGCAACAAGTATTCGAGCAGTTAATAATTTTAAACAGTTTAGCTTACCTTAGGCAATATATCTTTCGCCTTAATTAAAATTTTATTTTAGCAGGAAAAATATTAAAATGACATTAAGATCTATCCTCTATGATAGGAAGTGTATGATGATATGAATATTTTATTATGCAAACTATTACTAAGCTGCTGGTGCATTCTGTCTTGAGCTACACTTCAGGTGTTCAAAAGAGAGTCACTGATTCTCAGTAATGTCCTGATGGCTTCCCTCTGAAACATTTGAAAGTACCCTGTTAATTAGAAACAGAGGCCAAACATGGGTCACATTTCTCCTCAGTTGAACAGAGACCCACAAACCAGATCAAAGTATGGCTAATTTATCAAAAAAGGATAATCTTTTACCACAAACAGTATTCTTGTAATCCCAAATGTTTATCACAAGTCACCAAGAGACATTGCTCCTAGTTATCTTGGTTAATTATGTTATACTGAAAAAATACATCACTCGTTATATAGTCACCAAAACTGCAGAAGAAATATAGAAGCTAGAACTAATATATTTGTGATCTTGATAACCTGTTGTCTTACCTGTTATGTAGCTGTGTGCCTCTGTATGTGTGTGTGTGTGTGTGTGTGTGTGTGTCTGTCTGTCTGTATGTAGGAATTTTTCTGGAAATGTTTAATGAGTCAATCAATTGAGTCTTATCAGTCTGTGGAACTTCAGGGATAAAACAAATCTTCCAAAATTACTTCCAACCTAAAATCAGATAGAAAACAGTTATCAATTTTCATCTCTATTTCTGTCATCCCTCTTTGAATCCAGTGCTGGGTCACTCTGGCACTAAGTGCAACTTCAAACTTATCAGATGGATTTCAATTTCCGTTGTGTGTTAGAAGGACACACGTGTCACCTCCCTCCCTGCTGAACCTGATAATTGATGGGATCTTGGCTGCTTGATAAGGGGAGGGGAAGCTTGGATCACGGGGGTTACTGTAGAATCGTTTCTGATGCTGAAGTTGTTGTATTGTCCTTGGGACCTTAGTCTTCAGCCTGTGTCATCGTTGCTCAGCAGAGTTGGCTGTGCGGAGCCCTCTAAATATAGCTAGTGCACACGTGCTTTGGTGGGTGAGGAAGCGCAGGAAGAACAGGGCTGGGACACAAGTGTGCGGGCGTGTTAACGAGAGAGGACAGGGCCCAGAGGAAAAGGAATGCTTAACCTCAACTGGGCTGAAGCTGATTTGAGTGTTAATTCTGGTACCAACCATTGGAGATGCACTTACCCTTACATTTGTTTGATCTATAACATGGGGGAACATGTCCATCATACTGTATAGGTTGTATGGCCTCTGTCTTGACCTGAGAGGTGATAAGCTAACATCCAGCCCCAGCAAAGGGGCTATGCAGGGGAAGCAGGAAGCAAGTACACAGGGCTTCAGTCCGTAGAGAGGAACCTAGGCTATTTTAGGTTAAGAGAAGGCTGCATGGGGAGGTATCTGGTAAGAGTTTGGGGCACTATCAGATTTGAGGTGAAAAAAGATTGTGGGGAGCTTGGGAGAGAAGACAGAGCAAGGACCTGGGTCAGTCTACTATGGTAGAACAGTCTGGACTGATGCTTATCTGTGCTAGAACCATGGGTAGGCAGAGTAAGTGAGAGACTTTAAGAGATACCATTGACAGCATTGGGTGATAAATCTGGTATGTGATTAAAAAAGAATATGTCCTTTACAGGGTACTCTGCTACAAACATGGAGCTCAATGGAGTCAAGTTACGTTGTAAGATGCTCTAGAAAAACCCTAGCAGTAATGGACAAGTGAGTTACTAAGTTACTTTCTCATTGCTGAGACAAAATACCTGATACCCACATGTTAAAGGAGGAAAGGTTTATTTTAGCTCACGGTTAATAGAGGTTTCAGTACATTGCTGACTGGCTTCAAGTAGGGTGGTATGGCAGAAGGCCATGGTAGAAGAGAAATAGCCCATGGCAAGGCAGGCAGGAAGCAGTGAGATTTCTTTCTTCTTTCCCTTTTTATTTCACCCAGGCTATCAGCCTATTGGTTGGTATCACCCACCCTCAGTCAGTCTTCAGTAAGTCCATCATACATGCCCAGAAGTATGTTAAACCGATCAGTGGACTAATCCAGTATCACACAACCATGATTCAGGATCACCTGCCCATGATCTACCACCTCCAAAGCCCCACATACTGTAAACAAGGCTTTGAGGGTGTATCTAATACAAGCCATAACAGCTGCCTTCTCTCTTGGGTGCTTAGGAAAGGCACTTCCTGGTAGGCTGTGGTATCAGATGTATTCCCCCCGTATAAGGACATGTATTTCCATCTACCCAGGACAAATTGATGATGTTATCAAAAGATATCCCCCTCTACCTCAACATGTGTACTTGTTTGTATATATGCCTCGACACCTTAATTATTATTATTACTTAAATAATACCAACTCCACTTTATAGCAGATCCCATTTAGTCATTAATGCTGTAAAGAAACTTCTTGTGGCCATGTCTGTAGTAAGACACACAGTTGAGAGGTGATCAATTATGAATGAATGATGATTCTCTTTCAGAGAATTTTGAAAGGTTTCCAGATTCTGGGAAATTTATTTCCCTATTGCTATATAAAGCCCATTGATTTTTTCAGAGCATTTAAAAGCTTTTCAACTTGATAGTTTTTAGTATGTAAAGAGGCCTTGTGCTTATTTCCCCAAACATTTAAAACTACCCACATCTCAATTCTAATTTGTTATGAAATCCAACTACCATTCACACTTTGTTCATTTAAAGAGAAACTCCATTTAAAAAGTGACTATCTTCTAGGGACTTCAAGACTTATTACCAGTCTTCTCCCCCAACCCCTCCAAGTTTACTTACTTGTTAGTAAATTGGATTACTTTCATCAGTTAAAAGAGCTATAGTTATGAGCACAAAGCTAACCACTGTTCTAAATACTTGCTTCACATTGCAAATCTTACAAGGTTTCCAGAAAAAGTTAGTAAAAATGGGAGGGGGAATTAATTTAGTGGATATATTTCTTACATTTGCTTACAGGGCTTGAAATCTAAATTTCAGTCATCCACCTCTGGAAATGTTAGCATTTTAAAATATTAAAAAAAAAATCAAAATATTGTAGAGGGGCAGCAATTTGGTGAAGTGAGGAATGTTAATATTTCCCTTTCAATCTAGCAACTGCTTATTGAACACTTAAATGATCAATATACTGGATCTATTAAAATGACCAAATCCTGATTCAGAGAATTTTACATTTTACTATGCTTTAAAACATGAGGTAAGAGTGTACTTATATGAATAATTGCCTGTTGAAAATATGCCAAATTCATTCAGCATGGAAAAATCAGCTTAGGCATTGAATCCAAGTTAGTGAGTGCATACCAATGTGGTTTTATATATATTTTAAGTGCCTTTGTCAAGCCTATTACAGCTGCAGCATGGTTTTCTGTATTACTGGAAAACAAGGAATGAATGCAATTAATATGCATTGCCAACATACTGATTTAAAAGACAACTTTGTTACCACTCATTTCAATACCCTTCCCTGGGAAAAGTTATGACGACTCTTAAGAGATTTCTGATTTTTATCTTTATCTACACAAAGGATTGCTGGTAAAAGCATGACCTTGGTTAGCAGTGTGGAAGGCAATCCAGGACTGAGGGAAATAAAGATTTACCTGACAATTATTCCCCAAATAACGATGAAACATAGATATTGGTTGCTGAAAGAGATGGAACCTCTTTGAGGACTCTACATGTGTGCTGTTGTTGTTCTGTACCACTTGAGGAAATCATTCCATACTTAAGGCCTCATATCGTCTTCTATGAGCACCGAACAACAGTGATCCAGTTCCTATAAAGTTTTCCCATTGCGATCTTCCCTGTCCTCTTTGCTCTAGTTGCCACTTTTCTGCTTCCCTAAAACACAGCTTTCTTCTCTATAGTCTTTGCTGGACTTGAGTATTTCTTGTGTGTTTTTCTGGACTCTTTCTAGAAGTACTTATTCCTTACTAGTCGTTAGCCCATGACATTTCAAACCACAGCACATTCACAGCCTTGTGTCCACCAAGACTCTTTTCTAGCCAGTAATAGAAAGCAAAAGAAGCAGCAGGAGGAAGAAGGAGAGAGATGGCAGGGATCTTGAGAAAAAGGTCTGAGGTAGGGACAGGAACGAGGACAGGAACCAGAGGACAGGAAGGACTGACTCCTTCTGAGCTTCTTTCACTTGCTGTCTCACATAATTGCTCCCACTGAAGACTTCCTGCAAGCTTTCCAAGCATCTGTTTCACTTTCATGTCTCTGATTATTTTTCTCTGAAATGCCTAACTTTGTGCTTCTGTGAGGTTGTTTTTCTGAGGGTTTTGCTTTGTTTGCTGAGCTCTCATACCCTCGGTTCCCGCAGCCACAGAGACTAACTTCCTCCACTAGATCTCAAATCTGAAACACGAGATGACTAAGTCCTCGGTGGCCAGTGTATTGAGGTCCTGTGTGTCACAGATGCCTCTGCTGCTGAGGCCTTCAGTCTGGGGGGGGGGGGTTGGAGCTGCTGACTTTAACATCCTTCTCAGTGAATGTTTCCAACGTCACGAAGTCCTATCTCTCCCCTGCCTGCTGGATCTAAATTACAGTCAGGCCCCGGGACACTTGGCTTTGCACCTGTGCTTCAACCAGCCAGAGACTGAAAATACTCGAGGCGGAGAAATCTATCTGTGCTGAGCATGCACAACTTTTTGCCTTGTCATTTCCCTCTAAAAAGTACATATAACAATTTATAAGCATTTCCATTTTACTGGGGTTGTATGAGTGCCGTAGATGACTTGTATACAGGAGAGTTTGTGCTGGTTATATGTAAATTCTATGCCATTTTATGTAAGGGACTGGAACGTCTGTGGAGTTTTGCATTCACAGATGCTCCTGAGCCAAACTCCCACAGGTACTGAGGAAAGAATGCACGACATCCACGCAGATTAATGCTCAGCATCCTTTTCTCTTCAACCAGGCAATCCTGCCCACCTTTCCCATTTCTAAAAATGGAGAAAAAACACAAGCAAGAGAAAGAACATCATAATTTCTTTCATCCACACCTTTAAGAGCTCAGTTGTTTGTAGGCCATTTTGGTCCACAATGCCTTGGTGTTAGATAATCATTATACCCCTTGAATCTTGTAAAATGTCAGACAAATTTATCTGTTCTCTTTTCGCAGCATTTACCTAACCTGTGTTTGTTTTGTCGTTTTCTGCATCACTAGATTTATCTCACAGTTGTCTGTCTTATTTCCATTTTGTCCGGTTAAGTCACTCATTCAAACTGTCAGCTAAACTCTGTTACCACCTTGACAGGAGACACTTAGAAATTTACCTCCAGGTTCCATGGCACTAAATTCACCTTCCTTCCTCCGGCTTCCATGTGATTTTCCTTTACTTGACCTTCAGATCATGCTGCTGTGAACTGGATTCTTTTGCCTAGAGTCCTGGTCTCCTTATACCATTCCCCTCTGCAAGGGTCCAGCTTTTACTAAGTCAAATCCTTTCCATGAAGCTATTTTCCCTAGAGAACATGTTCCCTATCACAAATGGTCTTAGATTTGTGGTACTGATAAAAAAAGTTGCAGCTTTTAGTAAAAATCCTATCACCTTTCTTTGACTGTATTTCCCATTAGAGGACAACCACTTGACTGGCTGTCCAAATCATACCTCATTTCAAAAGGCTGCATTCTAAATCTCCCCTCCAGAAGCCCATGTCACCTCTCTGAAATCAGCCACATCATCAACATGCACCTTGGAAGCAACAAGTCTTTTGTGATTATGTGTGAGAAGCTAAAAGAGGGTGGAACTTAAAGAGACCAGAAACCTTGAAATATCCCAGCAAGGTGCCCAAGGCCCTGCATTAAATCAACTTGTCTATAAACAATGGAGAAAAGTGACGATACTCATGTTGGGATGGAAATTAATTTTAATGTATTTAAAACCACATTTAAAAACAATTAGTGGTCACTAATAGTGAAATGCTAACTGAACTATTTCTTCTTTATGACGAACCATTTGAAGTTTCATTCCAATAGGGCCGAGGGGACTTTTTCTTACTGTAAGCTTTAGATTAGCTCTGATATCAGAGCCAGCATGACCCATGGCAGCTGGTAATGCAACACATGCCTATCATTTGCTGTTGACAGGCATTAATAAAAACCTAATTTGAGGAAATTATGAAAAACCTACTCATTATGCAATCTGGTTTATGTTTTGGCATGTGGCAATCATTGGCTTGATAGCTGAGAAACCTTCATTTCCAGGACTTTATGGCCTGTGTTTCAATTGCAGACCCAGCCAGAGCCCCTCACCTCCTCCATGTGTTTGATCTTCTAATTGCCTCAAGACATACACAGGTTCGCTTTATGATGCTGCAGGCCTTAGCGTAGGCTATGGTGTGATATGCAGTGAAATCTCGTGGTGCCGTCAGAAATAGGTATTGGCTATTCCAAGAAACTTAATTCTGACCTGTCTATCAAGAGCATTCACTAATGCTCAGAATCCCACCCTTACCGTAACTTGTTCCTTATGGCCTCCTCGGGCTTTTGAGTGGTTGTACCATAGTAGAAAATTTCCCCACATCTAGGAGGACAATTTCAATTAGCTTTAGCACTCACAAGAAACAAGTGGGAGTGACCTGTACAGGATTACAGTTACCATTCAACTTGACTACAGCTAGTAAACAACATTGAAAACAATATAATTTTTTAATTAAAAGAGACTTTCCTATAAATGGTATCCTATTAAACTGGTCAAGATATGAAAGAGTAGACTGCAAGGGGTTAGGAAAACAATCTGACTCTAAACTTTGCTTCTGTTCTTTCCTGCTGTCCTTTATACTATGAAACTTTGAATAGAGAAGTTGAAAATTGTGCAACAGCAAAGGCCTGGCTCTTCCCACCAGCCGTTGACTGATGTCATCATAGAAGAACCCAGAGAGAGACACCAGCATAGTCTTAAACTGGTCCTAGAAGATTCACTCGAATGGATTCTGTTTCACTTCTTATCTTTTTATGACGATGAATCAGAACAAATCTTCCTTTACTCCTCCTCTCCCTGTCTTCTTCCTCCTTCTCAGCCTCTTTCGTCTCCTTTCTTTCTCCTGGCATCTGAGTCCAATAGCTCTTTTCTGTCATGTATCAAAGCAGTGAAGATAGGCAGAATAATTTGTTTCATTTAGCAGTAGAATTCTTGTCTAATTAGGAGTGTCCGGGTAAACTGAAAGTGGAAAGGGGTCTCCTTGCATTGGCACAGAGACCCTCACTCCTTTCTCATGATCTGTTTGCAGCCCAGGGAGGAAAGCATCTCTGCTCTTCTAATCTCATAAGTTCTACTACGGAATATTTCCTCGTTTGACTCAAGGCTCTTTTCCTTCGAAAATCAGAAAGGTTGCGGACAATCCTTTTGGGAAGGATGATTTTTTTTTAAAAAGAACTTCATTTGTTTCTTGTAATTGGTTGAATATTTATTAGGGTGAGACAGCTGAGATTATGTCAATGGACTATCACTTTTGAAAGCATCTGATCTATTTATGTAGAGACTTACATATAAAACACATTCATTTTAAGTAATGCTTTGATATATCGTAATCAATGGCAACAAGACACATAACATTTTACACACACAGACACACCTACTTGATCTTAGCCAAAAGGCCAAGAATCGATCACAAACACACCCAATATCACTCGTACACCTTCTTAGAATTTGCTGTAAGTGGTGTTAGATACCAACTGTTCACTCTGTGTGTTATCTTTGATTCAGGTCATGACCCTATGGTTCATCTGATGATGGTTCATCCATCATTGTGTTTATCAGCAGTTCATACCTTTTTATTGCTGAGTATTCTTCCATTCAGCAGTGGAAGGACAATCTCTTTGTCTGTTCACCTCCTGATGGACATTCAGTTTCTTCATTTTTTTTTAGCCTATCCTAAGTACAGCCAACTGAATCACTCATATACAGGCCCTTATGTGCACATATGATTCCATTTTTCTTAGATAAATATCCAGGAGTGGATTGAAGGCTTATACAGTAAGGGTGTGTTTAACTTTCTAAAATAATGTCACTTATTTTTCCAAATGCTTTTACAGTTTTACACATTCGTCCCATTAGCTCTGTGGAAACATGAGCTACTGTCAGTCTTTTATATTTTTAATCATTCTAGTTTGTGGGTAATGTATCTCCTTATGGTTTTAATTTATATTTGAATATAAATTCTACTGATACAGTTTCTACCGATGGTAAATATCTTTTCATGTGTTTTTGTGTTATCGGTTCAAATCTTTTGTCTATTTTTAAATTCTGCTATCATTTACTGAGCCATGCTAAGGTTTTTAAAGACACAGTTAAAGCTTAATCATTTGGTCAGTTTTGCAGGCCTATATATGGCAATCAGAACAACTACTTAGAAAATAACCATACGCATATCACAACCATTGTTAATTTTCTATAATCTTGTTCTGAAATTCAGTATCGTTTTTATTTTTTTTAAATATGTATTCTCCTTAAAATACAAAAAGTAAAAAAAAGAAATTTGGATATACATTCTGTGTTTTATGTCTATACATGGCTAATATTCTCTCCAAGGAGTTGTACAAAGCTTCATTATTTTTAAAAATTTATCATTTCATTTCAATTAGTTATTTCCTCATATATCTGCTGTAGTGATTTTAAGCTTCAAAAAACATTACTTTGAACCTTAAGCCAGAAATGATTATATATATATCAATTATTTTGAGAGAAACTAAGCATGTTTATGCTATTTTCTACCTGTCATGCTGTATGCTTTTCCAGGCACTGTATTATTGTCTGAGGTTTTAAGTTTTACATTTCTAATGAAGTCACAAATAGTTTTACTGTGTTTAAATATTTTCCACTGTATTATCTAGCTACCATGTTGGGAAAAGTTTCATATCTAAAATACTAAATGTTTTTATTTGGAATATTTAAATTAATTTTCAGTAATAACTCCCCAAACATAGCACTTTAACATAAAAAAGCCCATATATTTATTCTTTACATGACTGCTTTGCAGGTCTAGGCACCTCCTAGCACTCATGCTTCATCTAAGAGATGGAGCAGAATCTGCTCTGGGGAGCCTAATGCCAATAAATACTATCACAATCACCTTACAGACAGAGGAGACTTGGCAAGTTGAGCATTTGTGAGTAAAATATTTGAGTATATGTCTTGGTTACCTTTTTCTCATTGCTGAGACAGAATACCCAACGCCCAAAATGAAGGAAGGAAAGGTTTGTTTAGCTTACTGTTCGAGGAGGTCTCAGTCCACACTTCGCTGGTTCAGAGGCAGAGTGGCATATGGCAGAGGACAAACTGTTCATGGCAGCAGAGCACAGCAAACAACCAGCAAAAGGGAGGAGTGGCTGCAAGCAGCCTCTTTTCTTCCCTTACATTGTAAATAGGCTACCCACACCCAGGGGGTGTGTACCTCTCTCACACAATCTCCATGCCCTCTTCTTGCACAGGCTCAGGATGTATATACAAAGTAAGCACCTTAGGTTCCTCCTGAGTCACTCAACTAAACCTCTAGACTCCCCAAGTTGACACAATGTATCAACCATAACATTCCACCCCTTGTCAACTTGGCAATCAGACACATTTCCTTAAACCAGTTTCCAGATACAAAGACATGCTCATATTAGAACCATAACAGTATAAAAACAAGTGGATCATTTCTTCTCATGTTGCATGGCCAGCAGTAGTCACATGGCCACCACTGTCTTCAAGGGAGACTTGATTTTCCAAGTGACTTTTAAAAATATACTGTAGTAATCTCCTGATATTTTTCAATGTGTATCAGTGGTAATGAATTAAATTAATATAATGTTTATATTAAATCATCCTTATATTCAGAATAATTGAATAATTATGACTAAATAATTCTTATTTAATATGATGTGCCTGATTCAACAGAGTTTCTTATAAATGTTTTTATTGATATATATTGGTAATTGACATATATGGAATTTCCTCTTTTTATTACTATCTTTGTTAGACTTCAAGGTATGGTATTTCCTCTCTTTCAAAAATGAAGCAGGGATCTTTCTGTACTTCTCACACTTGGAAATAGCTAATAAAGCCTGGAAAAAAAAACAAAAAAAGCCCCCCATATTTATAAAATCATTTAAGGCTCTAACTTGGACTTTCAGTCATGGTAATTTTGTCATTTCTTCATTTACATTTGTCTGCTCATGAATATATACATGTAGCCCTTTTGAACTTATTTTGGAGATTTAATATACTCATAAAATATTAAATTTTAAATTTTTATATTTTCAATATATAAAATTACATGTTATTTTGTGCTATTTAAAAACATTTATATTGACCTGATGTTTGTTCACATAATTTCTCTCAGAATTGATTCTTGTATGTATTGCTCATTTCTTATAAAATGATACATTTTCTTAGCTTTAACACACTTTTACTGCTGGGGACTACAGACCTGGTGGCCCACAGTCTGCTGCCATCATAGTCCAAGGCTGAGGACCACGTGTGCTCAATGAACTGCCTGGGGACTTTGATCCTGGTGGCTTGGCTACCACAACAATTATGGTTCTTGACAGAGGAATACACACGCTCAACCAACTGCCTGAGGACCCCTCTCCTGGTGGCCCATGTTCTGCTGTCATCGTGGTTTGTGAATGAGGCCCAGAAGAGATAGGCATGCTCCATCAGCTGGCTGGGGATACTGGTCCTGGTGGTTTGCATTCCCCCACCATTGTGGTTTGTCTAACCACCTCACACTCCAGGAACTGTCTGGGGATCCTGACCCAGTGACACATCTCTACCACCATCAAGGGACAAGTCTGACGCCCAGGAAATCTAGGGTTTTGCAACCCTACAGACCTTTAGTGAGCTGTCCAGGAAGAGTGAGGCTTGGTGCTTTGCCTCCAGTATCCAAACTGACAAGACACAGGAGCAAAATGCAACCTTAGAACTCCACCCCATCCAGAAAAAGTCCAGGAGATATTGACAAATGCCAACTTGGAAGTCATATACCTGAAATTTCTGAGATGATTACCACTGAAGTAAACAAACAACTCCATCAGGCCATAGAAGAAATCAGATCAGATATGATCCCTTAGGTAAAAAATGAAATGACAACCATAATAAAAGAATTGCTCAGCACATCTAAAGAAGACATATATAAAAAAGTAGATAAGCACAGAAAATGATGGAAATATTAAATGAACAAGATAGGAAAGAACTAGGATGCATGAAACAGATTCAATATTATCTGAACATAGTGCAATGAAATTGGAAATTAATGACATAAGGAACCACAAAAACTCCATAAACACATGGAAATTACATAATAGCGTCCTAAACAACCAATGGGTCAAACATTAAATTAAAGAAGACATTAAACAATATCTACAAACAAGTGAAAATGTAAATACAACTTAACCAGAGTTTGTGGGATGCACTCAGAGCAGTCCTCAGAGGGAAGTTTAGAGTGGCAAACTCACACATAAAGAAAACCAAAGAACAATTATATAGCTTAATGCTGCATCTCAGACTTTGAGAAACTGAAGAACAAGTCAAGCACAAAGCCCAAAAAAGGGAGGAGATTATAAAGATCAGGGCTGAAATTAAGGTAACTGAGATGAAGAAAACCCTACAAAAAAAAAATGAATCAAAGAGTTGGTTCTTTGAAAGAATAAATAAAATTGATAAACCCCTAGCCAACCTTCTCAAAAAAAGAAAGGAAAGAACACAGGTTCATGCAATAAGGAATGAAAATGGTGAAATCACAACAGATCCTATAGAAGTTCAGAATATTATCATACCTGCTTTGAAAATCTTTACTCCTGTATGATGGCAAACACAGAACAAATGTACAGGTTCCTAGATACATATGAATTACCAAAGTTGAATCAAGCAGATATAAAAATCCTGAATAACCCAATATCAAGCAATGAAATTGAAAACATGATTAAAAACCTACCAACAAAGACTGATAGATTCACAGCTGAATTCTACAAGAAATTCATAGAAGATTTAATGCCAACACTCCTCAAACTCTTCAGTGAAATTGAAAAGGAAGAAATTTTCCCTGACTCATTTCTGGAGGAAAGTATTATGATGACAACCAAAAGAGTAGAACTACAGGCCAATCTCCCTAATGAATATCAATGCAAAGATACTCAATAAACTACTCACAAACAGAATGCAGCAAATCATCAAGATTATACACCATGACCAAGTGGGATTCACCCTAGGAATGAAGTATGTTTCAATATAGGCCAATCACTAAATATAATACACCGTATCAACAGAGCCAAAGACAAAGTCCACATGATCATCTCAATAGATGCAAAAAAAAAAAAAAGCTTTTGACAAAGTCCAACATTCATCCATAATAAAAAACCCTACAGAAAATAAGACTAGGAAGTCTTTACCTCAATCTGATCAAACCCATCTATGACAAACCAACAGCCAACATCAATACTAAATGGACAAAAACTGAAACCTTTCACTTTAAAATCAGGAATAAGAAGGATGTTCATTGTCACCACTCTTATTCAATACAGTTCTGGAAACATTAGCCAGAGAAATTACACAAGAGAGAGGAATAAAAGGAATAAGAATAGAAAAGGAAGAAGTGAAATTATCATTATTTGTAGATGACATAATACTGTACATGGAAGACCCCAAAAACTATACCAAAAGACTCCTAGAATTAATCAATAAATTAAGTAGCATAGCTGGATACAAAGACAACACTCAAAAATAAATAGCATTCCTATACACAAACAACAAACACACAGAGAGAAATTAAGGAAACCATACCTTTCACAATATCATCAAAAGAATTGAAATACTTAATAATCAATGTAATGAAAGAAGTAAAATATTTGTTCAGTGGAAATTACAGTACTCTGAAAAAAGAGATTGAAGAGGATTTCAGAAAATGGAAAGATATTCCTTGCTTATGGATAGGAAGAACTAACATTGTGAAAACGGCCAAAATCTCAAAATTATTGTATAGATTAAAAACAATCTCAACTAAAATACCTTTAGTATACCTCACAGATCTAGAGGAAATATCCCTAAAATTCATCTGCAACCAGAAGAGACCCAGAATAGCAAGAGCAATCCCGAGCTACAAGGGCAAGTGTTATGGTTGATACATTGTGTCAACTTGGGGAGTCTAGAGGTTTAACTAAGTAACTCAGCAGTTATAAATCTTGGGGTAAACAGGATATGCCCTTACCCTTATGGAATGTTGTTTATGTTAATTTGGGAAGCTTTAAAGGTTAACTGTGTGATTCAGGAGGAAGCCAGGGTGCTTTCTACACATCCTGAGCCTGTGGAAGAGGAGGGCATGGAGATTATGTGAGAGGTACACGCCCCCTGTGTGGGGGTAGGCTGTTTACATTGTAGGAGGGAAAAGGGGGCTGCTTGTAGCCATTCCTCCCTTTTGGCTGTTGGTTTTGCTGTGCTCTGCTGCCATAAACAGTTTGCCCTCTGCCATGTGCTACTCTGCCTCTAAGCAGCCAAATATAGACTAAAACCTCCACAAACTGTAAGCTAAATAAACCTTTCCTTTCTTCATTTTGGGTGTTGGATATTTTGTCTCAGCAACAAGAATGAAGTAACCAAGACAGCAAGTCAGGTGGCATCTCAATCCCTGACTTGAAATTATACTACAAAGCTACTGTGATAAAATCAACATGGTATTAGAAGAAAACAGACCTGAGGATCAATGGAACAGATTGGAAGATGCAGTCACAATCATGAACACACACTGTGATCTTTTCTTTGGCAAAGGGGCCAAACAAGTTCTCTGGAAGAAAGATAGCCTCTTTAGTAAATGGTTCTGGAAAAACTGGCTTGCAACATGCCAAAGACCAAAACTAGACCCATATCTATCACAATGCAGCAAACTCAAGTCAAAATGGATTAAAGATATAACTATTAAAACAGAAAGACTAAATCTACTGGAAGAAAAAGTAGATAAAAATCTTGAAGACACAGGGGTAGGTAGAGAGTTCATGAACAAAACCCAAATGGCATAGGAACTACTTCAAAGAATCAATAACTGGGATCTCATCTTACTGAAAATTTTTTGCATATCTAAAGAACTCACCAGCACAGTAAAAGAAAACCCACAAATTGGAAAATAATTTTAGTCAACTGTTCCTTGGACAAAAGATTTCTATCTAGAATGTATAAAGAATTAAAAAAATAAGGTCCCCAAATTTAAAGACCCAATACAAAAAATGGGCATCTGAGACGAATATATATTTCTCAGATGAAGAAATACTAATGACAAATAAATACATGAAAAAATGTTCAACATCATTAGTGATTCAAAAACTGCAAATTAAAACAACACTTAGATTCCATCTCACCCAAGAAAGAATGGCTAACATCCAGCATTCAACCAATAACAAATTTCTGGAGGGACTGTGGGGAAAAAGGAACCCTCCTCCACTGTTTGTGGGAGTGTAGACTGGTGCAACCACTGTGGAGATCAGTCTGGAGATTTCTCAGTAAACTAGGATTTGAGATCCCATTAAATCCAGCTCTTTCCCTTTTGTATATTTTTCCAGAAGAACTAAAAACATCATACCACAGCAATATATGTGCACCCATTTTTATAGCAGTGCAATTTGAAATAGCTGAATAATGGAAGCAACCCAAATGCCCATCAACTGAGGAATGGGTAAAAACGATGTGGTATTTTTATATAATGGAACATTACTCAGCTATAACTAAAGATAAACTCCAGGCTTTTATAGGTCAATGGATGCAACTAGAAACCATATTCTTAAGTGAAATAAATTAGACTCACAGGTATAAACATCATATTGAATCCCTAGCATAAGAACCTGAAAGAGTAAATAAAATCTAAAAGGTACAATACATATAGTGAAAGGCAAAGAAACTGCTCAAAAGGATAGAACTGGAATGAGGGAAAAGAGAAAAGAAGGAAAGAAGGGGAAAATACAAACATATATACACACAAGATAGCTAAAATAATTGTACCACTAACTGCTATCTCTTTATTGAAAGGGACAGTTAATGTTTAATTGTTTGATCAATCTTACATGCCTATATTTGTTTATCTGAGCAACCAATTTGAAGATAACAATATGAAATACAACAACCATTGTTAATTTCTCACCACCTTGTCTGAAATTCTGTATTACTTTTATTGTTTTTATGTTGTTTTGTTTATGTCTCTCTGCTTGGAAATAAGTTTTCCTTCTTTTATCTTTAAAATAAAAAAATATTGTTTCACTTCAGCTTCTTTTGTCTTCCCTTTGCTATTCTATTTCACTCCTAATTTATCTACATTTCTTTACATATTTCTTTACTATTTGATAACATAAGAGTTTACCTGTACACATTTCCTTCTGCATATATTTTTGGCTACTTTCGTTACTTGATGTTATGTAATTATCTCATGTCTTATTTTCTATCTAGTCTGTAATTTTATCTTGTTTCCATTGAGATACTTAAGTGGACAGGATGCATTAATGTTTAAGGTATTTGTTTCTTACACTGTAATACTTTGATATTAATATCTAGTTTGATTTTGTGAGTCAGAAAACATAACATTTCCAGTTTCTAAAACTGAAGGATTTTTGGAGTCTGACATTTTCAGATTTGTCAAATTTTAGCATACCCATATATTCTTGGAGGTGCTTGTTGAAATAAACATGTCCAGTCTTTCTGCAGGTTATAGTGCAGTAGTGGCAGGGAATCTAATTGTTCACTAAGACTCAGTTGCTCCTGGAGTAAATACTTTCTGAGAGATGCAACCAGAAATGATGAATGGACACTTGAATGAAATCTGTATTTTCCATTTGTAGAGGCAAAGTTCTATCTTCTAAATTAGGCTTTTGTTAAATTATTTAAATACTTGGCAATAATGCTAGACATCTTAAGAATTAGATTGAACATGGGAAATTAGGCATTTGCAGAAATGTGGGAGGCACCAAAGAAGTAAGGACCAGGCTAACCTTTTCTAGAAAATACCAAAATGGACATCACAAATACTCTATCTTTTCTAACGTCCTTGCTGGTGCTGGCTCTCAAAGCCTAACCTGAGGTGACAATGCATGGAGAATTTAGCAAAAACTGACTCAAACACATCTTTTTGTAAAATTAGGTCCCTTCTTGAAATTGCCATGAAATTTCAAGCTTGCAGGGAAGATAATTAATCAACCAAGCAACAATTCATAACTTCACCTTTACTACTGAGCAGTAAACTCCTAGAGACTCAGATGAATGAGGAGAACACTATTTCGCATTTCCTTGGATCTCAACGATCTGTTGTACAGAGAAGATAGGACATTTCTGTAGGAAGAAACCTGAAAACTTTCAAATGCTGAAGGCCAGATTACAACTACAATTCCAATGGGTATATTGATAGAGAGAAGTCTCTGTTGGTCCAAACGTACAAAAGAAACATTACAGAAGAAAGAGGTCCTCATTCACTTGAGGAGTGTCAAAAACATTCCAGCCTACCCCAAACTGAACTTAAAATTAAATCAGTTTGTGGATAAATAAGCTAGACCATATTTGTGTCTCAAAATTACACTGGCTATTCATAAGTCACACAAAAGTATTTATTTTCTTTATTTTTCTGGCATATACTCTATCACTTCTCTGTGCTACTATCTCTGCATCCATAGGAGAAGCTCCTCATTGCAACCCCTTAAGCAGAAAAAAGCAAGTTACTAACCATCTGCAAATCCCTGCATAGGAGACAGTGTAACCTTCAATAACGTGAGAGGTTGGGGGTGGTCGTGGAATTCAATAGACCATTCAGTGTTGCAGTGGGAACACTAACGCTACTCTTTGGGTAAATTCATGCCAGATTTGGCCTGCAGCTCTCACTGGGCCCTTCTCAGATGGGAGCAGGCCTTTGGCCTGTGCTGAAGAAGGGTGGAATAATGCCTCTTTGAATTAGTTTCAAAATAGTCCTGTAATGTAGACTGACAACTTCTGATGCCAAATCACAAGAAGAACATATAATAGCAGCCTGTTAAAGTACACGTAATACTGCTAGAAGATATGGTTATTGATATAAATTAAAAACCATGAAAAGAAATCGGAATAAACTGGGATCAGGTGACAAACCTAGCAGGAAGACGGCAGAGATTTTTGTCAAGCTAACTATATTAAAAAATATAGTAGTTCAAGCTTATCCATGGAGGGTGTTTTCCGAGATCCTCAATGGATGTCTGGAACCACAGCTAATACTGGACTTTACATGTATTTTCTTTTTGCTTGCACATACATAGCGTTTAATTTATAAATCTGGCACAAGATAGGGCTAAGAGCAAGTAATACTAAAAATATAGAAATTAGAAAAATGAAATGTAGTAGAATTTATGTGGGTGTGGTCTTTGAAAATATCTTCTTGTGCTATACTCAACCTTCTTGTGATGATGGTTGAAATACAACGCCTTCATGATGAAGTGCATGAAGCAGGAACTGTGAAATAGCAAGGGAATGCTGTGTAAGAGTTTCTCAGACACAAGCACTGTGGATGCTATGATAGCTGATCTTATAACCAATATGGCTAATAAGCACCTCATAGGAGGGTAGCATATACAGTATGGACATTCTGGGCACACAAGGATGGTTTTTGTCCTGAGAAAAACAGTAGGGTTTCATTGTGCTACTGAGAATGGTGAGCAGTTGAAAAGCTGGGAAATGTCTATTTCTGTGATGTTTTATTTAATATTTTTGCACTGTCATTGCCTGAAGGTAACTGGAGTTTGGAAAGCAAAATCACAAATAAGGGGTGGGGGGCCTCTGTGATAAAAAGTAAGTAGTTAGTTTGCGTATAGCTTGTGCTTGCATATAGCTTTCCTAAACCAACTTTGGAGCAATATAACATGTTCAACATCACTATAAAGTGGATCGCTGGAAATGTACTATTCTACTTCATTTGTCATATAAAGTAGGCATTGAGATTATTGGATAGAATCTTTAAAAATGAATAATTACATGTATGTATCATGTACTGAATGATGTTCTGAATTACATACATTTAGTGAAATGGTTAAAACTAGCTCATGAACAAATGTTATTTCACTTAGATGCTAATATCGTAATTGTATCTGCTACATTAACATCCAGTCTTTGTACTTTTCAGGAATACAACACATTGTCATCCACTATACTTTCCATGCCATGCAATAGATCCTATGAATTTATTCATGTAATTGTACTTATATCATTGGTTAATATCTGTCTATTGTTTTATACCCACCAACAACCCACCACTGTGCTCTATGAGACCAGCTTGCTTTAGATTCCACATTGGTGAAATCATGTGGAATACATCCTACCATGCCTGCTTTTTGCCCCCCTAGATATAGTATCTTCTACTTTTGGAGGAAAATCTCACGATTATAATTATCCTAGAGCAAATCAGAAGAAGAATAGCACATATCAATTAGAACTTTTATTGGAGCACATATTTCTACTCAGTACCACTGTGAGTGTATATGGTAACAAGGTATTAAAATAGTTATCTACTTAATGCACCAATACCTACCTCTCAGCTTGGCTCCTCTGTGAGAAATTGGTCTTCAGGGGGTAATGACTTTGTAGGAGTAACTGAACATGTTGTCAACATGTGGTTTAAAGACACACACATATGGGGCATATGCTGTGGACCTCACTCCGACACTATACTTCATCATGCACCCAAATGTTCTCTAAGGATGCTCTGGACCATCTCTGACTCCACATTACTCTGGGCAGGCTGCCATAACAAAGTACCACAGTTGGGATAGTTTAAAAGATCAAGGTTCTGATGGAATTGTTTTAGTCTGTGATTGCTCTTCTTGACTTGGGGATGGGTCCCTTCTTCCTGTGTCTCTTCATAGTTTTCCCCATATGTGTGTCTATTTCCTAATCTCTTACTTCTTACAAAGACATTAGTCACATTTGATAAGGGCCACCCTAATGACCTCATTTTAAATTAACCACCTCTATAAAATCACTATCTCTTAAAGATAGTCAAATTCTGAACTACTGGGGAAAAATTTTTCAGCATAGACGTTTTGACGGCCCACAGTTTAGCTTATAACATCTCCCTTTTTCTGTCTCCCTTTTCCTTCTTCTTCACACACTTACTACTATCACTTGATATGCACACGTGTTAGCTTAGTCATTGGGTATCTATTTCCTCCATTAAAATAGAAGGTCCCTGAGGTCAGGGCTCTACGGACTGATGAGTTAAGGTAACTGGTACCTGCCTCACTGTGGTTGTCAAATATCTGTTGAATGGATGGCCTTAGAGTGATTGGTGTTTCAGTGGGAAGCCATGAGCTTAAACGAACAAGGACAGTCAGCAAAGGCAGGTATTTGTGAAAGTTATGAGGCATATTTCTTATAATCATTAGAGGCTTATTATAAATTAAAGAACCTACACAAAGTTTAAGTAAAATTTCACAGTACGTAGTCAAAATGTTGGTGTAAATTTTGCCAGATGGGCTTTTCGTAATGTAATGTCCTCATTAGAAAAAAGAATGAATTGAAAGAAGGATGAAAAAGGGGATGTAAAAGAAGGAAGCAAGTAGAAAAGAGAGAGAGAAGGTAGAGAAGGGGGGAAGGAGGGAGAAGGAAAGAAGGAAGGAAAGCAGAAATGAAGGGAAGGAGCCTGACATCTCTTCTAAATATCGCTTGTGCTGGTCTTCACTATTTGGGTACCACAGTTGTAGATCCACATTTCGCAGCAGCCCAAGGACTTTCTGTATATACTTTTCAAGGCATCTCTTTTAATTATTTTTGTATTCTGTGTGAGAATTAATTTTATTTCTCATTTTATGTACAAAACTAAAAAGCAAAAAAAACAGAAAAACCAAAAAAAAAAAACCCCAATCAAATCATGTGGGAAACATAAAAATATATTCATACATATCTTCTGTAAATCTCTGGTTCTTTCTCATTTTGCATGAGAATTTCAGAATAAAAAGACTGTCCCTCCATTGCTAGGAAACTGACAACTGACCGGAAGAGTACTGCAGACTGATAAGGTAGCATGAGGCATGCCCTGCCTGCTTTCACCCTAGATTTCCTTGCAGAAAACAATTTTCAAACATAACTTGCATCACCTTCCTGCAGATTGCTAGTGTCACTCTTTCAGTGTCTGATCCAGCAAATGTCAAGGTCAAGGTAGGACCAAGATCTTGGGTTTCTTACTGATTCCCAGATGATGCTTACATTTTGTAAGAATTTCAATTAAAAAAACCCTACATAGGAGTGATGGCAGTTGGTCCCCCATCCTGCCACCCCCCTGGTATTGGGGCTTTTATGAAGAAAGGTTGCCGAAGGCTGAGGTTATTCTGTGCATGTGCAGGAAGTTTAGGATAGAAGGTGAATCACATACATAGCCTCTGGCAGGCCAAGCTTCTCCTGTAGCTGATTTCATGGAGGAAAAGGGCAACTAGACAGATCTTTAATCTACAAACAATGCATCATATCTAGCTTTTTCTAGGATATATCCTTTCTTATTTTTAAACTAGCTCAAATTGCATTTGGCTGTCAGACAATTAGAAGGCTAGGGAAGTATTTAGAGTAACAGAGCAGAAATTCTCCTCCACCCTCCCCATCCTGATGCTAATTCATGCTTCGAGTATCCATCCAGGGAACGCTCTGTGCTGGGGATTGAACCCAGGGACTCAATCACGGCAGGCAAGCTCCCTACCAAAGAGACACATCCCCAGCCCATTTCCTTGTTTCTTTTAAAAAGTTTGAGTTTTTATGAGCGTTCTCCACACTGTGGAAAAATAACACCTGACTCTGCCAAGTCAATCTGTTTCCTTTAGAAAGCAAGTCGCTGGTGGACAAGTGCAGGTGCTGTGGTAATGCCCGCGTGGCCGCGGTCCCGCTGCCGGATATGAGATCAGAGGCACAATAACCAAGGGTGTGATGCGCAGCTGCCACCTGCTCCGGCATCTTCCAAGACCAAGGAGCTGCCTCAACAAGTGCGTGCATATGCTTATCATCTTTGGTGAACTTTAAAAAATGGTGGATACTTTTGTGTTTCTTGCAAAACTTGCCTATCCTCTAAATTGGAGAATCTCTGGGTCCCATTGGGGTAAAATGCTGCTGGTTCATAAAGAAATAAATTTAAAGGGAAAAATTTACAAAACCTATCAATGTAAATAGTATGATCCTTTTCTTGGGTTGTCACCGTAAAGATCTTTAATTTTACAGATGAAAACAAAACAAATTAGAAATGCTTTCACTGGAAGGCGTTTTGCTGCTACCATTTATCCCTCACAGGTCTATGTAGTATCTATTGAAAGGTCAACTTAATGCAGAGATTTGCATCTCTTAGCTTTTAACTTAATATTTCAGGGCTACTAGTGAATTCGCAAATCAGAGACTTAAGCCTTGATCAGTCACTTGCCTTTGTATTTTAGAGGCTGATGAATCACTTGAGGATAGTTATATCATTGCTATTCATATAAATTTTGTGACTATATCCTGTGATGTTTGTTAAAATGCACATTTTAAGCAGCTCTCATTTGCTCTCGGTCTGTCTGGATTTCTAGTGACACTGGTCTTGATAGCAACTAATATATAGATAACTGCGACCTGTAAACACACAGATAATCAATGGTGCCTTCCACCATCTGCCACTACTATTACAGACAGCACCTGCGTCAAACCTCATGTCCGTCAGATGCTGGGGTGTTTGTGAGTACTGCCTGAAGGAACAGGAAGGTGGAAGGTATTCAGGCTAAATACGCCCCCCTTCCCAATCATTTTCTGAATCAGGATAAATGTTTGCATGTTTTATATTGCTTTTGATATTTGAACTACACCCAAGTATAAGCTACCGAGTAGTTAATGATGCAAATCCTGAAATAATGTCTAAAGCTTTAATAAAATCAGATTGTAGAGTGTTGCTGAGGTTAAAAACAAAAACTGTTATGAGTGGAATGGAGACTACAGTCGACCTGACAATCACATAGCTGAATTGCTCAGTTGGTTGTCCTGTCTGATTGGCGCAGTATCATTCGATTGTTTTGAGTGTAAGAATCGATCTGGGTCCCAAATATGAGTAAAAGTGGTTTTGTTGTTGCTTTATGCTAAGGCTTTAAATCTTAGCTCTACTTTAGGCTGTCAGAGAAAAATAAAAGGTGTGTTTTCAACTTTCTTGGAAGCTTAGTTTGGCCACATAGCAGGATTCTAGCCAGGGAGCTGAGTAAAGAAGTGAGGCAGGCGCCTCCCGAAACAGACCTTCAAAGTGCAAACAATGACTTACCTTCCTTTACTCCTCTTTCATCCTTCTGGATAAAACAAGTACAGCATCACTGGGATGGGAGCAGGCATTCTGGATAGTGAGGTAGCTTTCAGCCTGAAATTCATGTACAAGAAAGAAGATGGGACAATCATGTTCTTCTGAACGCTGTGGAGGAGAACCACCAACGCCCCTTGATTTGCCTAAACTTGGACAGGTTAATTTCTTATGCTCATCACTGCTACTTGGAATTAAAATTATGCAAGTCATAACTCAGCATTTCTCTCTCTCTCTTTTTCTCCTTCCCTCCATTCCTTTCTCCCTTCTTTCTTTGCTTCCTTTTTTGGTATTGGGGAGGGAGCATCTGGGTCTTTGCACTGAGTTTCATCCCCAGCAGCTTCTCCTTCTTTGAGGTCTCAATAAACTGTTGAGTTACCCAGACTAGGCTCAAACTTGCAATTCTCCTGCTTCAGCCTCCAGTGTTAGTGCTGAGAGGATGACATGTTTCTAAACCTCAGCAATAAAAAATACACAATCCAGGTAGGAAACAGTCCAAAGATCTTAACAGATGCATCACCAGGAAAGATATATGGATGGGAAATAAGGATACGTAACAATGATTTGAATCTCATGTTTTCAAGGAGATGCAATTGGAAATGAGGTACCATGACACACATATCAAAATGGCTATAATCCCTAATACTGAAAACACCAAGTGTTTGCCAGTATGTGAAGATATGGGAACTCTTTTTTATTGTTGGTAGAAATAAAATGCCAACAGCTGCTTTGGAAGGCAACTAGGCAGCTCCTTTAAAATTAAAAGTGCTTCTATGTCATAGGTAAATGGATTAGCTGTGGTACAGCCATATAATGGAAAAGTATTCGGCCTTGAAAAGAAATGAGCTTTTATACCATGGAGTCAGAGAGGAAACTTAAACATACATTACTAGGTGAAGCATCTGAAAAGGACAACTACTTCCGGAAGCAAGACATTCTGCAAAGGGTGAAACTGAGGGGACAGTGACAAGATCAGTGGCCATCAAGAACTGAATTTGGAGGGGAGATAACTGGAACGCAGTGGATTCTCAGGTTGTGGTAACATTCTATACGATGGTGGGTAAGTGCCATCGAATATTTCACTGCATAACCTATAGACTGTAGAACTCTAACAGTGACCTTGATTATCCATGGGCCAGTCGAGATTCACCAACTCTAACAAACACTCCACATTGCTGGCAGGTCATATATAAGTGGGGACTGGATGGTTCCCTGCAAATGGTCACCTGCTTTTTAATTTTGCTGTGAATGTAAAAGTTCTTTAAAAGTTACATATTTGGGGCTGGGGAGATAGCCCAGTGGCCCAGCGCCTTCAGGGCAAGTGCAAGGTCTGGAGTTTGATTCCCGGTAACCCCCCCAAAAGTATTTTCTTTTAAAATCAGTCACTGTATAATATAGCCTAAAATGCACATGCAACAATGATGTAATTTTACAACACATAGAAACAGAAGACCTCAGAAAAGTGATATGAAATGAAAAATCAACTGTGTATTGGCCTGTGATCCTGTGGGTGTTTTTTTGTTTTTTTTTTTTTTGCACTCAGTCAAATTCAGTGTAGACATCATGGAAGTGGGAAGAGGCTAGAAACGAAAACAAAGTAAAACCCAACAAACACAGAGGAGAGAAAGCGGGTGGGGGAGAAAGTCAGCTAAGTCGAGTTGAAGTTGTCAGGCTGTGGTGTAGAACTGTGTTACCATATCTTCTTTCTTTTTTTTCTTTTAATAGTATTCTCTGAAAAGCACTAGATGTAATAAAGTCAATTTAAAATTTGTTCTACCAATCTTTTGCATCTGTAATTTTCCCATTAAACGTAAATGCCCGTGAGGCAAGCTATTTGCATTACATTGCATTTGCAGTCTTTAAAACAAACTATAAATCCCCTCCTTGTTTCATGTGATTGATGCTGTGTGTATAAATACCACCATAAACCTCAAAGGGGGCTAACAGTGATAGTAAATTAAAGTTTCCAAGTCTGGCAGCATCTCAGCACTCCAGCCCTTGATCTTAAGCAGCGTTGTTAACCCCCGCCTTATTGCCCTCCTGAACCTCTTTTTTTTTCCCTTCTTTCCCGCTCTGCCCCCCATTCTGATTTCCTTGGGAAACACCTTCTTGGCCATACAAGTCACACCAGGGCAGGGGCAGGCAGTTAATTACACTGAGGCAGTGACTGCTTGCTGGAGAGCTAAAGGCCCCAACTTGCAGCCCTCTACTATCTGAGATCAAGAATCTTGGGGCCCCTTCCCTCTGTAAACAATGGGCAGCCACAGAGATACTGATTAACTGGCCACAACCCCATGATTAGTTGCTTGCATGGCAATTGTCTTCTTCTCTGCGACCTTCTCCTCAGGAGTATAAGGACCAGCGGAGAGGAGGTGCAGGGGTTGAAGAAGAATGAAAGATTCCAGCCATATTTTTCAATTCCCAGTTAGTAAGGTCCTTCTCCACTCTTAGTCCCCCTTTTTAATGCTGCATGAAGCACACAATTATTTTTTCAGTAAAACATAAAGGAAGACAAAGGGAATACTTTTCCTATATAGGAAGGCTTCCTTAAATCATAAACAAATAAAAGTCTTTCTGGAATTTCAAAGGACCCCATGGTCTCAGTAATTCATTGATAGGTGTAGCTGCTAAATCCTTCCTTGTGGCTATCTTGTAGCAGTGTGGTGGGATTTGGAGAAAACTCAAAACGGTGTTCACACAGAAGTCATAAACATTGACTCACTGAGCCTGTTTGCCTCCCCTCTTCCTGTGAACTCATTCTGTGTTGAGCGTGCCACTAACTTCCTTGACTGATGTCACGTGATTCTCCCCAAATCACGCTAAGGCTAATTGATTCAGGGTGCACTGGGGTTTCTCCTTGTTGTCTCTGGTGCTTCTCATAATCTTTTCTTTGTATTTTTCCCCCAGAATAAAAGGAAAATAACTCTGAAATCCCATGTGGATATTTTTTTTCTAGCTGTGTGTTTCGTGTGTGACTTCAAAATAGGAATGTAAATTAATAGAACCTCACAGCTCATAGATGCAAAAACTCTTGGGGGAATGGCAAATCTTCAAGGATGGGTAAATTATTCCTCCAGAAGGGACAGGAAAGACACAGAGGAAAAGCAATTGGGAGTGGGGGAGGGAAGAGAGAGGAAGGGAGGTGAAGGCAATGAGAGAAAGAAGCTAATTAATTAATTTAGGCTATTAATCTAGAAGAAATGTCCTTTGACAATCTCAGAATCAGTGGTGTCTCCCAAGTGAATATTGACAGGAGTATTGAAGTATGTTTGAAAAGGATTACTTAGATGGCTTCTAAAATTTCTTCTAGGATCTTTTAACAACCTAGGTAGAAGAATACAAGAAATACAACCTGAAGAAGGAAATCCATCCCAAACATTTCTCAAAACACCCTTTTTTTTCTACATGACAGGTAGAATCTGTCCATTCTGTTTTCTGGATGTCTTGTTCAATGGCACCAGAATTCCTAGGGTAGCTCATGGCAATGCATGAATTCTTCTTATCATGAATCTTATCATGATTCTTTTATAGAGGTCTTTCACATCCACGTTGTAACAAAACAGAAAACAACGGTGACTTGTTTAAAGGTACATAATGTTTCCATTTCTTCAAAGGACTCTTTGATCATATTTAAAGGTAAGTCAAAGAATACCGCAGAAATGGAAAGAAATCACTATTTTTGCAAGTCCTTAAGACACGTCACCCTATTTTAGGATTCCACATTCTACTGGTCTTTACAATATTCCCACAGGGCAACTTCCCTGTTCTTTATCAATAAAATGGGGAAAATCATGTCTAAGAACATTGTGCGAAGGCTTCCCACCCACAAGTCAGTGGCAATGTTTTCTCAGGTGAACTTGTATTTCCTGGAAATTTTCTGATGGAGTGTGATTATAAATACAAGACACAGAATCCTAAGGGGAGATCCTTAAGGCCATGACAGACACCAGGATCCAGGCAACACTCAGCCTAACTTTCTAGAAGTCATACAAGAGTTATGTAAGAGTTTGCAGTCTGGTCTGAAGTGTTGGTCATCTTGTCATCGCTTCATATTTCTCCTGTGGGAGACAAATCAAATAAGGAGCACAAAGTGTGTGTGTGTGTGTGTGTGTGTGTGTGTGTGTGTACACACACACATATGCATTGGGTATAAGAGGTGAAGAAACAGAATATTGGTAGAATGAGAGACTGAGGGAAAAAGGCATGTTTTGGAATTCGTGAAAATTTGTGTAATGACTAGAAACAGAGAAAGCTGAAGGTAATACCTTAAAGCACACAAACGTTGTTTTCAAGATCATATGACATCCGTTTTTCAAAATAGGCACTGCCTGTCCATACCTACTTCTCTCTAATTAAACGGTGACAAACACAGATATTCCACCAAAATTCTCCACCTGAGGACTCTTTCATTTTGAGTTTCTTTCTCATTTTAGCACTCAAAACTTGCCATCTTGTGTCTCTTTTCCTTGAACAACTATTCTCGGGCAGCTAACATGCTAAGGGATTCCTACTTCCGTGCTTTGAGGAAATAACCCTTTCACATATGTACCTGCTTAATCAGAAGTATTTATTGTCTTAAATCAAAGGCTAATGGTGAAAGTCATTTTCCTCTGTACCTAACTGCTTTCATAGTACGTCTATTTAAAATCACTGGCAATAAAGGGATGTGGTAAGTGACTTGAACAAAGGGAAGTATGACTGCACGAGGAAGATCCAGGAACCTTTGGTCATTGACTCTGAGGCTTCTTGCTTCCTGGAACCCTGTGGCTTGGCCCTGCAGACATGTAAACTGAGTGTGAGTCTTGGATTGGTCATCAGTCCTCCTAAATGTTTATCTTAAACTTAAGCACCAGGAATTTAGCTTCTAGTGAATCAACTAGTATCCTTTGATCCCTTGAGGAATGCTTCACTTGTACTAATTCAGACACATAGGAAAGTGATCATCTTTAAAAAGAATACAGAGTAGAATGGGGCCCCTACTCTTGAAGAAGCTGTAGTCTTACTGTCTATTATAAAATGAATATAGAAAGGGCATCAGAGGAGACAATGTGATGCGAATTCTGAAACAAGAAAGATTGTGCTACAAACATATGCGAATAAAGAAAGTAACCTGAAAAAGAAAGAAGAAAAAGAAGGAAGGAAGGAAAAATGAAAGGTGAAAGAGTAAAAGGAAGAAGGAAGGAAGGAAGGAAGAATGAAAGAAAGAAAGAGAAAGAAAGAGCAAATAATGTTTTCTGCTAGCGTCAGAGAACCACATCCCTTCTTAAGAGGTGACCAGCAGTAGATTTTTGTCCTTGAATTCAGAATTTGTGATCGAGGAAGACTGGCTTAGAGATAGAAAAGGTGAAAACACTCCAGAAAAACATAATCGACCACTTAAATATCTGATGGCTTCACACTCCAAGAGGAGTTCTGCATACAGTGTGAATGTTAGGAAACTGATGATCACACCATGTCGTTAAATTTAGCTATATTAATTTTTTATCCTGCAGGTCCCTGGGGAGACTACCGTGTGCCCATATGTGGAGGACCCGCAGAACAGAGAAGAGAGGGACTGAAAGCGCTACCCAGGAGGCAAGTTGCGTCCAGAGTCTCAGGCAAAGGGCATACATGGATTTGAATTCAAGAGAGGGCCACCCTGGGAAAACTGCTGGGATATAAGGGAGTAGATGGAGGATGGGAGGTTGCGAGTGGCTTGACTTGGCTTAAGGAGATGGTTCCCAGCACAGAGTAGAGATGTGCAGGCAGCCAGGCAGTGGAGGATGCTTTCCATTTTAAGCCAAAGTTTGGCCGGCAACCAGAAAGTCAGAATGGGCACCGGTAACTTTGTGAGTTGAGCAAGTCAAGTGTGGACACGGGAAAAGCATGAGT
Source organism: Dinomys branickii (assembly GCA_004027595.1). Lineage (NCBI taxonomy): Eukaryota > Metazoa > Chordata > Mammalia > Rodentia > Dinomyidae > Dinomys > Dinomys branickii. The sequence continues at coordinate 159,280 of PVLD010001313.1, read as the reverse complement.
GGGTGTACTTGGTCTAGTGGGACAGTCACAAAAGCTGCATCTTTTGTTTGCAGATGAGAATGGACATATGCTCTTGTCAAATTTGACTTTTCAAGGAAACAGTATTTTTTTTGAGCAACTTTTATTTTATTTTATTTTACTTTACTTTTTCTTTTTGAGACAGGGTCTCACTATGCAGTTCAGGCTAGTCTTGAACTCGCTTTGTAGCCCAGGCTGGCCTCAAACTCACAATGATCCTCTTGCCTCAGCCTCCCAAGTGCTGGGATTATAGCCATGCTCCACCATGCCTGGCCAAAGAACCTTGATTTTAAAAAATGCAACTAATTCACACACTGCATCTCTTGTAATTGCATTAAAAAGGAGGGTGAAAAGGAGCAGACGGAGATGGTATATTCTAATATTCCTTTGTGACATAATAAACTCTAGTTTGTTTAATTGTGTTTTATTTGAATTTATTCACTTGGCAGTATAAAGTGATGGTGAAAACTCCTTTTTGCTAACACGGGGGAAAAAAATCCTAGTTTTAGACTTTGAAAGGTTTGCCAAATTATTTGATGCATTTCATCACTAATTTTTCTCACTGAGGAAGACATGTCACATGCAGAAAATTTAGAATTTCAAATACTGTACATAGGTTATACACACAACTTTGATTCTACTATGATTCTGCTTTTTAGTGTTTCTTTTTTGTCATGAATATATACATGTATGTGTGTGTGGAGATTGCTTACCTCTGTTTAGCTGTTCCTATTACCTTAAAGATGGCAAAATGACTTCTGATTAATTTTTTTCCTTTTAAGCAAAACCAAGAAAATGTTGCTGACAAAATTACAAGACAAGAATTTTGGCACATGTCACAATCAAACTGTATCAATGACGCAGACTGTAAAATGTAATAGTCAGAACACTTCTGGAGAAAAAGTTGCAGTGGATATGTTCAATGGTTGCATATTATAGTACACTGCACCTTCAGTGTTGTGGAAGAACAGCCTCTCCACTGACCAGTGTCAGCGCTAAGTGTCTTTTCCCGTGACACAAAGGCTGACATCCTGATCTAGTTATTAGTGATTTTTCAGGAGTTCATTGATGGTTAGGGTTTAACTGGGAGCTGGAGGAGAAACAAAGTGCCAGTTCTTCCTAGCTCCCCAGGAAGCAGCAATAGTCATAATGATGCTTGTGACATTAAGGTATTTGCACCAAGTACCCATTTCAGCCCAAACAGATTGCAAACATATCTGTCCTCTTCAGTCACCCTATTCATTCAGAAACGCTTAGACCTAAAATTCAGCGTAGCAATCTGCGGACCCTAACAATTAGAATAAGCCACTTTGTCCTGGAAGTGCTGCCACAGTGCTGTCTCATTTCACCGATAATGATAATTTAACTTCGAAATAACCTTGTTATTGTAAAAAGAATTAAAATTATAACTCTTCCACAGTCTTGGTGTGCAGCTTCCCATAGACTGAAGTGTGCCGAATTTGAAGTAATATTCCTCTGTCGCCCCATATCCCCGGGTCTTGGATAAAAATGAAATGTGCATTTCATAAGAAAATCCCAGTGAGCAGTAATAAGTAAAAGCATTCAATCACAGTCAATTGGTAAAAGGTGTGGGTACAAGCGCAAGCTACCATCTTCTTTTATAAGGACAGAAATTAAAAAAATTTAAAAAGATTTCTTGACACTGCATCAGATCCAGCTAACTAGGGAAATACACTGAGTTGTGTTTGCAGTCATATAAAGATAATTTTCAGTGGTTAATTTAGAATTAATAGATGCCTCATCAGTCAGCTCAACTATATTTTTATTTTATTTTATTTTTTTTGGCGGTACTGGGGATCAAACTCAGGACCCTGCGCTTGCTAGGCAGGCGCTTATTCCACTGAGCTATATCCCCAGCCCAGTCAGCTCAACTATAATAAAAATTCTGGTAAGTGTAATTCATATTCCTTTAAGCATAACCTGAGGTCACATCAAAATATATGTTCGATTCTGTTATTCCCTGACCCGGCCATCAGAAGTAGGTAAAGGAGGTACATTTTTTCCTAATAAATTTATGAATATGCTGGTGACATTGGATCTTTGCAGTGCTAGGACATCTATTTTCAGAGTAGCCAGTAAAATTTAAAACAGAAATTGTGCAAAGTACATTTTGACCTTTTAAAAAAGTCAAGAAAATCATTTCATTGCATGTTTGATTCATTTGAATTTCTTTTTTGTTGTTGGAAAACATTTAGGTAACAATGAATTATAGTACAGGAGAGATAAATAAGCTTTGTTCCTCCCTAATAATCTACAATACCCTCCGTATTCAAACATTTGTACATCAGCATATTTAAATCTGGAGAAGAGTGAAACATCTCGCAGAATTCAGAAGTTAAAGAAAGTCTAAGTTGCCCAAGCACATATGTTATTGGGCAAATTGGCAGCAAAGCTTTTCTCCCCCTTTTACCTAGTAAAAACTCTTTCTTGTGCCACTATCACGTATTTTTAGCACATTATGCTATTGTGAAAGAGAGAGAAAGTTTCATTCATTCTGCTTCACATGAAAGCAATATTACTAAGAGTTTATTATAGGCAGTTCTACCGACTACATTGGAAAAAAAAATCAAAGGCACCAGGAAAGTCCAACATTAAAAAAAATACTTAGAGAGAATAGTTGTTTAGAGAGACCTCAATGGATCCCAGTGCTCCAGAACCTTCTCCTGGGTTGTGAACAATCAAAGATTTATTTGAGCTCTCCGCTCACTGGGAAATGAAGACCCAGAAGCTCATTATCATGTCTATTAAAAAGCAGAAACTGGGGTACATCTAAGAAAAGATGTATTACTTTTTAAACCACACTGCAAACTGCAGACCAATGGGGACTTGAACTATATAAAAATACTCTCGGTAGTGGGGGCGGGGGAGTGGAAGAAGGTGAGAGTAGAGATTCTTTCTCCCAAACAGCAGGGAAACATGCGCCACCGAGTTACACTGTTGTGGTAGCCTGGGCAAGGTGGCTTTCTCTGTTTCTCCCGAAACAGGATTTCTGAAGTCAGTCTTCTGGTTTAACCTGGGGACAAGATGTGACTCCTCAAAGAACTCAAGGGGCCATGCTGTAGAGGAGGTGAAGGGGGTTCAGTGAGCAATGACCAGTTAAATTCTAGTTAACCCCAATTATAAACCTTCACCTTTGCTAATTGGATTAATTTGTCAGCAGGCAATATACTCATAAAGTGTACTAGAGTCAACTTTGCGCCACAGTATTATAAGATAAAATTCATTATGGAGGCCTGGCTCATTTCCTAAGGGGTAGATCTATAACTGATTTCTGCAAAGGTAAAACAAAATTGATCTTAAACATGAAGTTGAAAGAGGCATTAATTATAATATTCTCTTCACCCCTTCCCAATATATCCAGTAAGTAAATTCTCTCTCAATGTAAAGCTTTCCAAACTCCAGGTTTAATAAAATGTTAATTAAAGTCAATGGAAAAGTCATGTTCAGAAAAAATTGTTAAAGGTACCGTAAGGCATCCTTTACTTCTCTCTTGACTGATCCAAGCATATTGCCTCTTTCTCATACCGTCCAGTGTTTTAGTGAATCTGTGCACAGAAAGACACAAGCCAAAACCTATAGCGTTTCTACAGCAATGGTCATCACACTATGTCTGCCCACTTTCTCATTGAAAAATGATGAGCTGTTACTACACTACTTCTCAAAAAGACTCAGGAAAATTTCCCTCTGTGATATGCTGTACTTAACTGAAAAGAAAGGAAGAAATACAATTTTATGTTTTGAACTCTGTTAGGGTCTTTGAATGGACCAACCCAAGGATAATTGAATATCAATGTCAATCCCATGTATTTCTCCACAGTGGCCATAAAATGGTTCAAAGCAGTTCAAGTTGAAATGAACAGTAGATCTGTCACCCCGGAAAATATGTTAGTAAGTCTGCAAAATATTATTTTAGAATTGGCTCAAGAGCAAATAGCTAGCATCAGTATCATGCGTGTCCTGGTTGATCCAGGACCCAAATGCCTAAGGACAGGAGGCTGCCAGTGTGCAATGTATGCTTCAAGTTACAAAAGAAATACTGTAGCATTTTCTGCTCTTATCTATTGCACAAAGGGAGGCACTGGAAACTACATATTCCAAGGGAATCTAAATTTTATTTAGGAAGTCAATATTTTTTGTGTGTGGTAGGGAGGGTATGAAAAATATTAGCAGCAGATTTTCTCTTTTAACTAGTAAAGCAATTCACAGGAAAGAAACGGTACAATTGATCAGACTGTGGAAGTTATTCTAATAGTGTGTATATGTGTGTGTACATGTGTGTATCTCCATGGGCTACCTAAGACCAGGCCGTCCTTCTCTGTCACCTGGACCAGACCTTGTCACCTGTTGGCAATAGAAAGGAAAGAAAACCAAACATTGGGATCAGGGCACAATAATGCATGTTGACAATAAATTATCAAAACAATAATCATGTTTAGCCAATCCCTCTGTGCAAAACTGTTATTATGATCCCAGTGCCAGCTGTCTGAAACTTTAATTTAAGTGCTTGCTGGAGGCGAGACATTTGGAATGCTAGTTTAGAATGTTTTATAGCTCAAGTAATATGTTTTACTAACCTCAAATACTGTGATGATGGTTTAAATGGTGACTATAATTTGTATGTGGGGGGCTCCAGGGTGAGTTTTGCTTTCCTAGGAAGGTGTCTGTTCCATATTTTAAAAAATCAGGCATTTCTGAGCTATCTCGAACAGGCTACCCTAAGGGATCTTTGGAGGTGCGTCTACCCACCTGGAGGTGAGCACTGAAGGTGGCTAACATGTGAAAGTTCCTTCAGGTTGCTTGTAAACAGGAAGCTTGCTCAGATACAGAAATGTTCAGTGGGAAGCGTGGTGCTAGAGAGACAGTGGTTGATTGGTAGGTGCCCCCCCTCAGTTTAATCTGTGCCTTTACAGCCAACCATGGTCTTAACCCTATACTTTGGACAAGAAGGCAAAATTGTACATATTTATGTTTCCCAGATAATTTTTCAGCATTACATTGACATATTGAGAGAATAATTAAATTCCGTTGTAGCCACAATGCATAACCTACCTCTAAGAATTTTAACAATGATCCTTGTTGTGCCTAAATGATGAGAACTATGGATGTTGGAAAGACAATGGCAATTTTAGATTAGTTACAGTTTATAGCTTTCAGTTAGGATATTATCAGGATAGTATAATTGTGGAAAAAATGATAAAATTAATATTAATATCATTATTTATGCCATCTTTAAAATTTACTAAGTTTCTTATAGGTAGCAACTCAGCATCATAACAGTATCTTTGTCCTGATCAATCTAATTTTATAACTGAAGGATCAGAATTCGAGAGAGGTTTTATCATCAACTTGATCATATATCTCCAGAAGGCAATGTCCAGTGTTGAATGACACAATGCACAGTTTTGTGCATTTCCTTTTTATTCACGACACACCAAAAATATTAAGTTTTCTTCCACAGTCACAGTTTTTAAATTCCAGACATAAGATCAAGAGATGTAAGTTCCAAATTCAATGTCTAGGTTTCTAGGAAAAAATATTCCAACTGGAGACTCTTAGTATCTAATAATTGTTCTGAGGATATGGTAGGTATTCAATAAATCTTGGAAATAACTTGACATCTAAAATCAAAACCACATTGTATTGTTTTTCAGTTTAGAAACTGATTAAGTTTCAAAAATGTCTTCTACAAGATTCAATCTATTAGTAGAAATAGGTGAGAAAACACATTGAAACTCACAGTAAATATCTACTAAATAAATTCTTCTCTAGTAGCAAGTTTTTTTTTAAACAGTGTCTCACTGTGTAGTTGAGGCTGGCCTTGAACTCACAGTGATCCTCCAGGCTCAGCCTCCCAAGTGCTGGGATTCTGTGCATAAAGCATCAAGCTTGGGTCTAGCAGTGAACTTTACTAAGGTAGTTGGTGCAGAAAATAATAATTATCTCATAAATTATCCTACCAGGAGAACTGCACATCTATGTGTTGGTCATAGGTGTGGCCAGATGTATTTCTGAAGAAAAGATATGTGTAAGTCATCCTCAGTATGGTGTCTGGCACAGAAGAGAAGCTATTACATATATGAATCAATATCAATACATTTCATTTTATTGGAACCAGCACGACTAACCCCATGAAGGAGTTGCAGAGAAAATGTTTTATAAAGCAATAATTCCTTGCTCTCTTCTTAAAGTATTGGTTTTATAATTCCAGAGGCTAACATATGAATTTATAGCAGGCTGCATCTGAAATAACTATGCTGAGAAACAAATGCTCTACCTAATTGGCATCTGCAATGCAACTTTTCAATTAATTTGTATTTTTGCAGAGGCAAAGGTACCATCTGTACACTAGATGTGATATTTACAACTCTAATGATTCTGTGAAACTGTTGTGTCTCTTTTAGGAACTATGCAGAGGGGACACATAAAAAGCCCTATAAGCATTAGCTTTCTGTGTAGAATGAATGATTTGTGTCAGAGAGAAACTTGGTCAACAGACAACAAAACCAGAGGTTATTTGGAGGCAAAGCTGCGTAGTTCAGACTAAAGTGTGCCCGGTTCTAACAGCCTTAGCGCTCAGCAGGCGTTGCTGCCTTTGGTGCTGGAACTGCACTAAACCTGAGTTTATTCAGTTATTTTCCTCATTGGTCACTGTTTTCCACACAAGATGGACCAGTCCTCTGGCCTTTCTTTTTGTTTGAGTGAATGCAAATATGGTGCAGTATTTATAACTGAAAATTTGAAGGAAAATTAACACGACTTTATATAGGGGTTTGGCTATGTTGGTAGTTTAAAAATATCTCTGTTTACATCAGGTGCTATGAAAATGAATGCAATTTCATTTCTTTAAGCACTCATGTGGTTTCCACTGGAGTAACTGAGATTTTCTGCTTTGCAGTATTGACCTTTCTGCAACTCCATCTTCCCATGCAGTCGGGAAGTTTTTGCTTGGAGTTGGTGCAAGGAGCCAGCTCACATTTTTCCTCTCAGGGAGTCAGGTTTTCACAACAGGGTTTGAACTCTGCAAAGGCCTGGTGCAGATGTGATTGCTTCTGTTATCAGTCTTAAGTACCATTGTACCTCTAAGTGCATTTCCTTACTAACCTTGTTTGTCGGCCCCTTCTCCTCCACCAGCTTTGAAAATAGAGTTCATTCATTCACTTATCTGCTCCTGTACCCATTCATTCCGCTATACTATGTGATCACCACCGTAATATCAAGAGAGTAGGCATCATATGAGCTTAAAACCAGCAAGTTCTCCCTGTTGTCCTCCAAAGGTCTGTAATCTTAGGTAAATAAGACACACGGAGACAGTCGTAGTTTAGCAGTCCTTGAACCAGATTGTCTGAGGCAGAATCCTGGCTCTACCATTTATTAGCTTTGGTAAATTACTGAACCCTCCTAGTCCCCAGTTTCCATGTCTGTAAATAAGGTAAATGATGTTACCTCAGGCAACTAGTGGAAGAATTAAACGAGGTAATATATGCAAACCCTTGGAACAACTTTGCTCAATGAAAGTATTCTAGAAATAATCGGCATGGAGGAGGAATGAGAATAAGCAAGAATAGTACAACAGAATTTACATACAGTAAAGGAAGGAAGAGAGGAGGGGGCTAGGAGCTTCCAAAGACCCTAGTGTAGAGGAATCCTTTGCACCACTGGGTGTGCTCAGAAGACGTTGTGACCAACGTGGTAGTGCACCCGAGGCTGGAGCTGTTTCTCAGGGTACAACGGGGAGAAATATGAGCATGCAGGACCTGGGCAAATTTTCCTGAGGGATGCCTGTCCTTAAAGACAGGTCACTCTTCTTGGACTATACTTACAAGATAATCTCTGGATAGGATGTCTGATTGTATTCCTTCACCACCTCTCAGTGAAGCTTTCCACATGTGCTTTGGTGAGGACAGAACATTTAGGTCTGGCTGGGAATCATTCCATCCTGCCTGCTCTTCCTTTGCTGATCTCTTATGTCCCTCTGTGGCATGAAAAGAATATGAATCTGGGTCTATTCTTCTGCTAGACTGTGAGCTACAGGAGGCCAGAGCTCCTGACTTTGGAGGCTCAGCACCTAGAAGCATACGAGAGGGGCTGGGGATATAGCTCAGTGGAATAAGCGCTTGCCTAACAAGTGCAGGGTCCTGAGTTCGAGCCCCAGTACCGCAAAAAAAAAAAAAAAAAAAAAAAAAAAGAAGCATACGAGAATCTCAAGAGCATCACAAGCAAATTAGTTACTGTAAGGAAATGGAAGAAACGAAGGCCCCAGAGCCGGGTTTATTGTGTGAGATTTCCAGTGCCTCCATGGCTTGCTGGGCCACATTCATTTGCCTTGGAGGGAGAAGGGCTGTCGGAATCCTATTGTCCACTGTCCAGAGAGAATGCCACAGCTTCTCTGAGACTGTAACAGGAAAACCACTCGTCAGCGGTGGGAGAGATTTTCTATCATTTTATTCGGGGATGGCATCCAAATTTGGTTTCAAGAAATTTATTTTTTTAGAAGAACATTCCAAATATTACCAGTGTGAATTGGACTTGAATAGATGTCAGAATCTCTAGACATGGGAGTAGAGATGAAAACTGAGGAAATGCTCTCCTCCAGCAAGGAAAATGATGAAAAATATAATAAGACACAGTGCAATAGTGTGAGGATCACAAATTAATTCTTCTTCCCCTGACCTCTTGCCTGTACCAGTATAATCAAGGGGGAAAAGCAGGTATTTTTTTTTATCTTCACTCAGAAACCACACACATACACACACACACACACACACACACACACACACACACACACACGTACATACAAATAAAATACTATAGAAAGATTAAAGATTATTTTTCAATAAAAATATTCTGTGTTATATTATAGAGGCACATGGAGTTCAAATATATTTACCACACTTTTATGTAATACAAAGAACCAGTCACTAATGTCTCTGAGTCAGAATCACATTCCTGTAACTGAGGTCAAAATCTCATTGAAGACTTATGGTTCTTAGATTGATTCACCTCAATTTCTTTATTCATTTCTCTTTTTAAATTCCTTTCTTCCTTGACCCAAGAAAGAGGCCATCAACTAACAAAAGCTGCAATGCCACTGAACTTCTAGATGAATAATGCTGACTCACATTAGCAAGTTGAGGGCCCTACCTCATTTTACACTGCAGAGTAGAAAGTTACAGAGTAAGAATCAAAGAGGCTATCAGCCATACAGCCTGTCTTATCTTGCAATGCAGATTAAATGGTGTGACTTTGCTGGACTCCAGTCTACTTGACTTCAGTGGAAAGACTTGGGTCATCTTTCTCGCATTAGCAAGAGTCTCCGTACCCATATTCCTGTGAGGTACCGTTGTCTACTTCCTGTCAATCTTCCTTGTTTGTAGGATCAACAAGTGTGGGGACCGGTCACCTTTCTTTCCTTATGTCACAAAGAGAAAACGCTGACTCTTTTTAGGGACAGAAGAGTGAAAGTTGAAAGGGAAAGATACCATTTGGACTTGTCATGTGATGTTTTATTGAGTTCCAACTCAGGAGCTTTCTCTTATGCCATCTGCTAAGACACAGAATTGCTTTGCAACTACAATGACATGGATAATTTGATTTTAAATTTCCAGTTGTGGACATGATCAGTTTCCCCCCAAATGGATGTGGCAAATAGTGAAAACCTTTGAATGTGCAAAATGAGTCTAAGTAGTGGATAAACATAATTTGCCTTTGAGAAATGATGGGTAGATATTTTCGTCTAGTTTCCATCCAAGATATCCAATTATGATATACTTGGCCCACACTTTTGGCCTCAGCTACTAAGCAGATCCACAGCCTTCAAAAATATTTGTGGTAAATCTGCAAAGCATGCACCTGTTGTAGTCTTGAGAGTGCAATTTTTTTTCATCCATACATCTGACTGATTCAAATTCCTGTTAGCCTGTGACTGTTCCTGAATTCCCTCAGAAAAGACAGATAAGAGATGGATTATTCCTTTACACAAACACATGATTCTACACCTTGGTATGTGAGATCCAACCCAGAAACTTGTTTTAGAGCACCTAGTCTTCCTCCAATGCATTTTGAAGCTGAAAATCAGGTTGTGTGGTCACAAAATCAATAGCATATGATAAAGGGTGTAGTCAGAGAAGAAAAGCCACATGCTCAGGATCCACTCTGTGACACAAAGCCAGCCTATAACCACTAAAACCCCAAGGGTGTCCTTGCCCAGCAATCCTCTCACTACATCATGCTCACACATCTTTGAAAGTTCTATGCTTTTCTTTAACATAAATGTCAAATTAACAGCTCAGAAGTATCCTTATTCAGGTGGTTCTAGCAACTAACTATACAGTGTAAGTGTTGTCTAGTTTCATTTTGTTAATTTGATTTTGGGGTTCATCCCAATGATTTTATAGTTGATCTTGTATCTTTATTTCATAAATCTGGTGGTAGGAAATGAGAAAAACAGCTTGATGAAGGCAAATATAAAATGTGTAGGAAGTGTTTTTCCCCATTAGCTTATGACAGGTAATCTTGATTTGTACATGGTTTATATTATTAAATATTATATAATAAATGTTTATTGTTTACTATAAGTGTATGTTATTAGATGCACATTATACATCCATATATCATACCAAATATATTTTATTAAAAATATGTGATATTAATAGAATAGATGTCTTTAGTTTAGCATACTTCAGATGCGTACTATATTTCTGACACTGGGCGCAATGTTACAGTGTCTTGGAGGTGGATTTCTATGAATGGTATATTTCCACAAGCCAAGATTATCCTGCTGTAATCTCCCTCAGTCCAAACACATATAATCTGTTTTAAAATGATTCTGCCACTTTTGTTCAATTGAATTTGTTAAGTGCCAAATCACTGAGTCAGACCCCCTTTCTCCTCCTCCGAAATCTGTGCCAAGTTCTGTCTTTGAGGCAAACCAGCAATAAACACCTTTCACTAACACTTCACTCTCTAGTAAAATATGAGGGCATCCTCTCTCACTATCTGCAGAGCAGACTCTGAAAACATTCCTTTCTGGAGTTTCTGCTTTTTTAATGCTATTTTCTCCCAGAATCTGTTTGCAAAACATTTTATGGAATTGGCAAGTTATTTGCACTGCTTTTGCATTGCAGTCTGCCTAATTCAATTGCAATTATTTGTAAACTGCCACCATAACTCTCCCTTGGCTAATGTCTGCAAACTGTTTACTAAACAATAAACTTAATCATGCATTCATTGCTGCAAATGTCTCCAAATGGCTGCAGAGTAGAGCTGACTTGACATTTTTGCCTGTTTGCAAAGCCATGAAAGATGTTTTTCTAAATAGACACCAAGTCCAATCACATTTAGTCCTTCTACTTGCTGTACCTCTTCTGATCTATTGCAAACTGAGATGGCCTCTTGTCTGGGTCAGTCAATGTGCCAGGGCTGGCAGACCCAAAGGAAACTGGGCAGGTACTAAGCACTGGTAGTAGTGAATGAAGAGAAAGTACGTCACGGCACAGACAATGGTTTGGCGGCATCTGTAGTAAATACTGATTCATTCACTTAATATATTAGGTAAGCACCTGTTTCACTCAAGACCTTATGTAAGGCTTCTTGACAGACATGCGATGAAGACATGGCTCTGTCCATTAAACATAAGGTTGGACATGAGCATGAGAAGAAGAGGGCAGATGCAAACAACTTCCGATTTTCAAATCTAGACAGCTGAAGGAATCACGATGCTTTTAGTAACAATAGGCGGGAGACAGAAGCGGCGCCACGGAAGAGAGAATGAGATGGGTGCTCTGAGTTTCAAGATGAAGGCATAGCAGAAGAGCCAACCAAAGGGGCAAGGCCAGGCTCGAGGGTGTGCGTCATCCTGCCGGGAGCGAGGGCGGGGCTGCGGCTGAGCGGGTGGGGTCCCAGCCGCTGCCCCCACACCAGCAGGTGATAGCTATGGAGCGAGAGCAGCTGTGCAAGGCTGGTGAGATTTCTTCTGTCTCCTATTGTTCCTCTCCCTTTTCTCCGTTCTTGCTCAGGACACTTCACTGCTCGTTAATGTCCTCATTCTGCTTATGAATCCGCTCACTAAATTAACAGACCAAGTAAAAGCTTGCACATAGCAGCCTTGCGTTGTATCCATGTGTCACTCTACTTCTCTTACCACTAAGAATCTGGACTTGTAAGCCAAGTCAGCCTCCTCTGAGAGCACCCCACCTCTTCAGGCATCGTCAAGGACTCGGCCCCAGGGTTTGCCTTCTCTCTCCTGTACGGCCAAGGTGGTTGTATTCGTGCCCTGGTGTTCTAACTGTTCACATCTTCAGAGCACCCTCTCCCAGCACGTCTTTGTCTGGCTCCCACGTCCTTTCTCTAGTCCTGCTCTCTGCTCCCAGCTACTTTCCTCCTTGTCTTTACTGAGTCCCTTCAAATCAACCTCTCACACCTCTGCTCATCGCTACAAAGCTCTTCTCAAGCTCATCAGTGACTTCACATCGTGAAATCTATTCATTTGTTGTTAGTCCTCACTCGACACACTCGATCACTCCTGTGTCTCAGAACATCTCTGTCTCTCATTTTCCTAGCTGCGAGCCTATCCTGGCTCTTCTCCCACCTCACAGACGCCACTGCCACCTTCCTGCTGGTGCTGCTACATCCTCCTAATGTCTCAACGTCAAGACCACAGGACTTTATCTATTGATATTTTTCCCTTTCAACTACGTTATCTCCCTGTGTGATTTCATCCTGTCTATGTCTTTAAAAATCATCTAAGTGTGGCCTCTTTCAAGGCCCTTTGTCAAGCCTGGATCCATAAGCTGAATTCCAGCATTGTATATGCACCCGTCATGCCTACTACCAAACAATACCTGTGTCTCCAGTTCAACATCCCTGAAAGCAAACTCTCCGGTCCCCCTTCACTACCACTTCCCCCAGGTCCACTTCTTAGGCTTTTTTTTTTTTATCTAAATAAATAGCCATGTCCTCCATCTAGTTGCCCAGGCAAAAAGTGTAAACACTCTTGATTTCTCTCTTTTCTTCATACCTCTATATTGGTCTATCAGCAAATGCTGCCGAATCTCTGAAATAATGAGTATGTGACCACTTCTGATCACATCCACAGCCACCACCTTAGTTCTGTCATTATTGGTTCTTGCTTGGCCCATTACAGTCATCTCCCCCTGTTGCTCTGTTTCCACATTTTCCTACCCAGAATCTCTTTTCTATAGCAGAAAAACAAAATGTGACCAAAAAATACAGTGAATTTTAAAATTACATATGTTTTACTGCGGTAAAAGGCACATTGCCATTAATCTTCCTCAAAATGTTCCTCCTCACTCTATACACATTTGTCTCCTCATTTTTGCCACTTTCTGAAGCAATTCTGGAAATCCTCTTTCCTGCCTTTAATTGTGCTGTCACTGGTACCTCAGTGTCCGGACTAGATCCAAAACATTTACCTGTCATTCTCAGTTCAACTTTGGGGAAGAGCTGGAAGTCACGCGGTGCTAGATTTGGTGAATAAGGCAAGTGAGACACACACAATGGTTGTTTTGAGGGCTCCCTCCATGGGTGGCACTTGGTATCAGCTTTCACTGTGTTTCTGATCACACCTTATAATGACACTCAGGAAGGAGGACGTCCAGAACGGCACCGGGGGTGGCGTGTTCACAGTGAAAGCAAGTACGGTACTTGGAGGGTATGTAATGGCAATGCATCTTTTACTCTACTAATTATTTTCAAAAACTCAGTCACCTTTTATTTTGATCACCCCTCATATTTGTATGCCAGTGTTCTACCCCAAGGCATCCAGTGGTTTTGCAGACCACACCAAAGGTAACATCAAAGTCCTCTGAACGGCTTCTAGAGGCGACCTTACTGGGTTCTGGCAGTTTGTTGCCTTCATTCATGAACTCCGTTTTGAGCACTGCATACCAACTCTGTGAGGCTTTCTTTGCCAGACCCTTAAACAAACTGAATGGCTCAGAGTCTTTGCATGTTGTGGCCCCTCTTAGTGGTAAACCTCTCACCCGCCATCAACAATAATCTGTTTACTCGCTTCCTTACATACCTTTTCAAGTGTCACCCCCTCTGAGGCCTGTCCTAAAGAAAATAACACCGATCCTCAGTGCTTCTGTGCTCACTCTGTTTTATCTTTATTTCTTGTCACATTCACTCACATAGAACCTAGAGTATTTACTTATCTGCATGCTTATTGCTTCCACTCCCCCAATTGTCAAATCTATGAAAATGGGAACTTTACTTTCAGCACCGCTCTTCCCTTTCCACCACCTAGAAAAACATCCAACACATGGTCCATGGTTGGTAAGTATTTGAACGAGTAAAACTTAAGTGAATATATGCAAGTTGAATCATGCCTACCTTCCTTCCTAGGGCATCACATTGCTTGGGTGGACATCTACCAAACTGATCATACATTTGGTGGATCATACATCTACCAAATATATGAATTAGCGGAGAGATACACAGCTACAGATAGACAGAGAGCAAGAGCCACTGAGAGAAAGAAAGCCATTGTGGAATATGATGTGGTTGACCTGCGAATGCATAATCATCCAGTGAGCCTGGAAACGAGGCTACAAAGGCATTTAGTGTCATCAAAATCATGATGGAATTTTGCCCATGTGGCTCTTAGGGCATGGTGGGATGGCTAGCTCGGGTTCTTCAAGACTAGCTGAGGATAAGAATTCCCAAATAAAGGGGCATCAAGGAACTAAATCCAGAAATCAGCTAGAGTTAGATGATCAAGTGGGTCACTATAAAAAAAAAAAAAGCCCAGAATCATATGACCGACACCAGCTTCCTAGCCAGGTAGCACTTAAAAGTCAGGCATGGATCAGGCAGGGTAGTAGATTATCCTGAAAGATAAAAATCAGCTGTGCACAGAGGTTTCTAAAGTATCAGAAAATACATTCTGTGCCTAAAACCAAGACTCTGGTTTTGGCAATTAGGCACAGAAAAGCCTGGAGCACAAATAGGTCACGTGTTCCAAATGGAGATCCTAGTCATCCAGTCTCACACAAACCTGTACCCGATACAACCAACTCTCATCCAGTATGAGCCTCTGATTGCCCAAGAGGCTATTCCAGAAAAAGCTCTGCAAAGCCAAATTCCTGACTGGCCCATTCTGCAAAGGCCTCTTTTGGAAAAGCCTTCTATGGGAAACTCACTTAGAGAATTCTCAAACCATTCCACCGCAATCAGATACTTTCCACTTGTAAAACTGGCAATAAAGTACAATTTACAAAATGCCCCAAACTACTCCAGGAAGCACCTAGAAAGAAAACATACCTCCTCTTGGCTTTTCAAGGGTGCCAGGCATGTAAAAAAACACCACACAGCCCTGGCCTTGCATATGCAGCTCTAGCTGGACAGCACAGGGCACTTTCTCCTGCCGGCACAGCCCTGTCTGTGCCACAATGACCAGCATGTCCTCACAACTGCACAACTCAACTGGAAATCAGCCTTTGGTTTGCACAGGTCCCCAACTTACAGTAGGAGCTTCTACTGCAAAGCTGTTAAAGTGAGCAATCAAAGGTCATTAAAAAATTGTGACACTTACTTGAATCAATGTCTTCTTGAGGGTTTTGAGAGGTGCAGCAGGCATAAAATTTAATATCGATTGTTAGGGAACACTCCATTCCCCCTTTCAGAGTCATTGCAGAATGACAATTTTGTGTGATCCATAGCAGGATGTATGTCCTGATCATGCGCCACCCCTGGGCCTTCTTGTTGAAGCTGAGTTTCTTTTTTTCTGTCCACTTGTCTCCGCATTTTCTCCCTGCCTTAAATTTCCCAGTTTCTCCCGTCCCCTCCTGCTTACTCCTCTTAGCTCCTGTTCTAATTTCAGCTGTCATTTCCCTGCTCTCTCGCGTGCTCCGAGCTCCTGCTCTAATTTTTCATGTCTTCTCCCAGCGCTGCCCTCTTTTCTGCCTCTCTGACCCTTTCTCTCCTGCTTGCCTTCCCTCTTCCTCTCAGTTTTACTCTTCCACCTCCCAGCAGAGACATCGCTGTAGGTTTGCATCAGATTCTGTTTCCTACATACTCCCTTAATGCAGCCAGTGACATAATGTCCAGTACATTCTGCCTATACCTTGATCCCCCAAAATAAAATCAGACTTTCTTATGATTTTCTAAATCCAAGAGTGAATCCCATCTTCCCTAAATATTTTCATTTTTCTCTACTCCTGCAGATTGTATATGAAATCAGAAAAATCAAGGAAAATCTGTTTTTATGTGCTTTGGTTGCCAACAGCAAAGTCTAAAGTGCTGGTCTGAAGACTCTCATTCCAATGTGATCCAATTTAATTCTGATCCAATTTAATTTTCTAAAGCTGAGAAGGATGTCAGTGAATATAATGTGGATGGTGATCCGCTGTGAGCTCATCAATATTATCAGCAATACCTAGATAAAAAGTACGTTACATTTGGTAAAAGACATTTCTCTAGGATCTGCCTGTCCTCTCAGTCACACCCAGAAACAACTGTATTCTCATTCATTACAAGAGAAGTGGTGTGTGTTAGTCACAGACGACTACACCACGTGTGTAAATGGGAAACAATCTCTCTGGCATTTTGAACAAACTTGTCTGCGTTGGCATGCAATAAATTCTCAATGTATTATAGGGTTGTGGAAAAGAATTCCTAGCTGCCTTGCATATCCGCACATGAGGCCAGTATTCAGAAGGGATTCTATCTACGTTTTTGTTCTGCAGGGCAGAAGGGTGCTTTATATAACACTGTTCCAACTTTCTGGATGTTAATAGGTCCGTATTAAAGGATGCACTCATATTAAAGAAGAATCAGATCTGATCTCCAGGTTATTTTCTCAAGGTAAGAACATATTTACAGAGCTAGCATTTTCTTTTCCATTACCAGTTGACAAATTAAAATAATGGTTTTCTTTCAAGTACCTGGCTGTTTTCAGAGACTGTTCTCATTTATGAGTTGACCACTTGCTTTAGCAAAATGCTTTCTCATGTGGAACACTGCATTTAAGTTTACTGAGAATATATATACTTAGAGGAGGAGAAAGTGGATATTGAGAAGGTCAGAGTTTACAACTGTAGTTATTACATCTTATTTTTTTTGAGGAGACATTGACACTCTTTCTGGAACTAATTTCAGAGTGCTTTAAGAAATTATGAATGACATAATATTGTTGGCTGTGTATTATTGTTATTATCTTTTACAGATGGCAAATGAAAGTTTGGGGTTATGACATTCAACCCACATTGACTCAATAAACTTTCTGAGTGTCCACTTTGTGACCAGTGCTGTGATGATGGGTGCAGGGGTCATAAAGATGAATAAGCCAGAGTTCCTTCTCTGGAGACGCTTCCAGCTAAAAGGTCATGTCAAGGGTCAACCAAAAAGCCTCAGCCTCATCTGAGAATCTTAAACCCAAATACCCTTCTCTACACAAAAACTCCAAAGTTAAATGTCTCCAGGGCATCTGCTTCCAAAAACTGTATAAAACACATGAATGAATAAAAGGCTTTGCATAGGCTACATTTTTCACTATTCCCCAAATGGTAGAATTTATACAAACTTCTCAAATGCACAGTGGATAAAAAGGATGAGACGCGAATTTAGCCCTGTGTAAGTTTCTGATCATTCCCTGCTTCTAATTAAGTTATTTTCCCTTCCTAATTATCTCCAGGTTTTTTCTTTCTTTCCATGAGAATGAACAGAAAAACAAAAACATGGTGGAGGAAGGGGACTCCTAGCTCTGTTGAGAAGCAGGAAGTTGTGTGAAACCTTGTTTGGCCTTTCTGCTGTGAAGAAGTTGGCTGAAAAGATGTAACCATGGACTCTGCTATGTAAACCACACACAGGAATGGCAGAGGTCACTGTGGAAAAGAAAGGGCTGCCCTGGGCCCAGGGTGACAGCAAAAGTCAGTGCTTCGAGGCATCTCGAGATGAAGAGTAAAACTACACAGCAGTCCATCGTGGCTTGTTCTCTTCTTCCCATTCTCCCTCTCTTCCTCCCTCTCTCTCTTCTTTTTTGATTCAATTTTAAATCTTTATGACTCATTAAATGTCTTTGCAAATGCAATCTAGTAACTCAACTGAATTCCACATAAATGCTCTTCTCCTTAGATGGTGTAAATGCTGCACCTTTGACTTTTCTCTCTGCACCTGCCACTGTGAGAATTAAGACCTATCTAGAGCGGGAATGTGCAACCTTCTCTTTCTGTCTTTGTAGGGTTTCCTGAAGATGCCATCAGAGCCTCAGGGTTGCTGAGGAAAATCACAGCCACAGCTGGGACCAGCAGTGCCTATTCTGAGGTTAAACCTACATGTTTTACAAAACAGGTTGTTCGGCTACAGTCAAAATTTACAGATGATTGATGAAGGAAATTTTTTGCCGGTGCCTGCTCAAATATTTAGATACTTAGAGGGATTTTTGAATTTTGGTTTTGTTTGAGCTTCCATTTCTTTTGTCTTGCTGCTTTTTCTTTGCAGTTCTGTGGCTGTCACAAGATAGAAATATCTTTACAGCTTCAATGATTCCAGATGTAATGTGGCAGAAAATCCGGATTTTAGGCCTACATGATTGTTTAAAAAAACTGATTAAAAAAAATTCCCAGAAATGAAATTTCATCTGGCACCCTCACTTTTGAAAACAAAATATTTTAAATGACATAAAATGCTGATTCACAGGCTCTAGCCTAAAGCCACTGAATGAAAATTTCCCAGGGACAGCCCTGATAACTGAACTGGTCGAGTTAGAAGGATCTGTTTTCCTCAGTGGGGGCTGGGGGTATAGCTCAGTGGCATAAGCGCTTGCCTGGCAAGCGCAAGGTCCTGAGTTCGATCCCTGGTACCAGGAAAAAACAAAACAAAACAAAACAAAACAAAAAAAAAACAAGTAATGTTTTCCTCAGTGGATGATTCTCTAAGCAAGAAGCCTTTGGAGCAGCAGTGCTGTACTCCATGGGGGACATGATAATCACTGAGGACCATGACAAATGCACATTCTCAGGCTACTGTTGTGTGAAGTCAGGGGTTCTGGGAGGTGAGCCTGGCAAGCCAGGCCAGCATGCCTCCAGGAGATACTGCTGTACCAGCTTGAGAAACTGCTCCAAGTCAGTTTCTGTAAGTGGAAAATGAAATGTTCTCCCAATAAGTTAAGGGGTATCTTGCTTCTCAAAGAGTATAAATACAACCTTACAAGAAATTTTCTCTGCCACTCTGTGGCTAGTACTAAACTGACAGAACAGAATTTCAGAGAGGGGAGCGTGGTGCATTGAAAATGAGGGGCAGAGGGTGTTGTATAAGACAGTGAGGTTTTTAGATTGGAGTGCCAGTAGGACCTCTGCATCCATTGGAAGCATGTGATTCAGGAGAAAGAGTTGAGGTCATAATCATTAAAATGTTCATACACTAAAAGTAGGTATATTCACCTAGTGTTTACTTTTGTGAACATATCTTTCCCATAAAATAAACTGGTAAACTGAGCAGAGTGGATGTGGAAATCATATTAAAATGCAATGTTTTGTTACTTTGGGTATTCTTCCTATGTTTAACAATCTTGTTGATTTTTCCACTCAATCCAATTCACCTTTTGGATTCTGCAAAGATGTGGCATGTCTTTACTGTCATGTTGTTAGCATAGAAAATGAAAAAAGAGAATTTCCAGAATTGATACATAGATTGACATCTGCCTTGGCAATAATGTTTATTTTCCTTTACTATAAGAGTATGCTAGGTATTTGAGTATCAAATACCTAGACCCTAGGCTTGACCCTAGATACAAAATAAAGGACAAAGGCATTTGTCCTAGAGGACAAAATAAAGTTTCTGCTTTCATGGACATTATACCCTTGTAGAGGAAACAGACTAAGCAAGGAAATGGATGAATATTAAAACTTTTCATAACAGGAAAAAAGTAGGTTTAGCTTATTTAAGGAGAGTATCATGGTCTTTCTACAGTGTCTTGACATTAACACAAAGTAGTGCTAAGTGCTGAAATGTGTTGTTTTTTTTTCCTTGTCTAAAATTTGAGGCCAGATTGGATGGTATAAAGTACATGGATTTAGATCATTTAATTTTTTTCACACTTGAAATTTAGTCCACACACTATGGATATGGATGTGTCTTTTAGTATAAATATGTCTTCTTCTGTGCTACATAAGTCCTTCATTCCACACCGGGGTAGTACGATGAATGACGAAGGGCAGTGTGTCGTTCTAATCAGTTACTCTTTCCTCTGGATGCCATTTGAGGTATTTCCATTCTTTCCCCTTCAGTCAAGATGAATCTCATGTATCTATCACAGGGCTCAGAGAGAGACCTGGGGACAAGATGCATGACAACTTCAGAAGGAAATATTTACTCCTTTGGTCTTCTAAAGGAGCAGTGTTGTGTATTATTGGCCAAACTTTGAAACAGAAGCAGTCACATTACTTTGTCAACCTTCATTTAATACAGGGCAAAGGCACTTTTTTCCTTCAGTCATATTGTTAAACATCTGGAAAAGGCATACACCTCAAATTTGAGAAGTCTGATAAATCAACTAGAGCATAGTTAAGCTTAATCAAAACTCTCTTTTCTCCTTGGGGTATTCAGTCTGCTGCTGAATAAGTCACACTACGAAAGAGCATTTCAAGAAGCTATGAGAATATGCTGAATCCACTGGGTGTGTGGACAAAGGTTTAATGCCAAGCTCTACCAGCCGTTAACTGTGTGGTCTTGGAGGCTGATGGACTTCTCTGGAGTTTATGGTCTTCTCTATAATATAGGTACAACAATATCAAACTCAGAGTGTTATTGCCAAGGTCAAAAAAAGTTGCACAAGAGATAATTGGAGTAACATCATCTTACAACTCAGAGCCTTTGCTCAGAAGTACCATCAATGTGTATGACTGGGACTGGAGCTGCCATATGTGTACTATGTAACACTGGTTCTTTGTCCTTAACTGATTGGAGAATAATGAGCCTTTTCACTCATGTGCACTTGTCCATGTTTGATCCTTACAATACAGAGATACAAAGAACAGGAATTGCTAATCTGAACCATAGCAATACCAGATCTCAAGAGATCAACGCATTTATGCTATTTCCTTGGTTAACAGTGGTTTTCTTCTTCCTGGGTGTCATTTCTTCCTCAGAATTTATGAGCTATCTTCATATTCTTCCAATCAGTCTCTCTTTAGTTGCAGTTGGATTCTGCTTAACTCACATCTGAAGTAAACCCTTAAGTGCCTAAAATTAAATGCTTGCTAGTCTTTTTAATGTGGCTTCTACTGTTTCCTCGGAAGCTGTACTTCAACTGGATGTCTCAACTTCTTTCTAGAAACTGTCTTTTCTTTTAGAAGCACATCAGATTTATTTTAAATCCCTCCAAAGTGTTTCTTTTCCTAAATTCTTCACTTTAGTAACTACTGTTTTTCTTACCTGGTTCCCTCGTTCACAAAATGGATTTACCAACTCCAGTTTTTCTTCCATTTATTGTCCATGTACAAGATGGAGGAAGAGAAATTCTTCCCAAAGTGGAATATAGAACTCCTTTGCTCACACCCTTTATACAGGCTCCTACTGCCCAGGAATGGAATTCCACCTCTGTCCCATCACCTCTGTGGTCTCAACAGCTCTAGGCCTGCCCATCATTTCTGCTCCTCTTTCTCTTTCTCTGGCTTCTCAGTATAGCACATGCCTTAGTTTCCAAAGAGTTGTAGATTTTCCCTTCCCTGGGGCCTTTTCTGTGTTAGTCCTTACCTTTGTAATTCTCCCTTAGATGCCTCTTATTCTTTTCAGTATCACCCCATCTTCTCACCTCAGTTATTTTCTGCAGAGATCTTCCATCTAATTTTGTGATACAATAACAATTATACGTTTTGGTCTTTCTCTTGTTCCCTGACATGTAGCTCCTAAACCCCTTGTCATCACTAAAGTGATAGGTATCTTGTACACCAATGACATAGCTGATGGATAGGGTCTCCTTATTTGCCATGGGAATCTACCAGGTGCTTAGAAAGGTTGAAATTTTCAGATCCATCCCTTGACCTCTGGGAATGGAAAGGGGACTGAAGTTGGAGTTGATCACCAGTGCCGATGAGTCTATCAATCATGCCTATACAATGAAGGGTACATAAAACTCCATAACCACTGTTTGAGAACTCTCTACTTGATCATGAATGAGCAAACCCAAACAAATTGTTTTCCTGATCTGTGAGCCATCCTAGAGAACAATCGAGCTCAATGAGGGGATTGTAGGAATCCCTAGATTTCAATTGGCATTAGGTAGGTATGGTCCTCTGAGCCTGCACCCTGTACTCACTTCAGCAGCACATGTACTAACTCTGAGGCTGATCCTGAATCTGTGGAACCTCATGGTAGTGAGGTAGTACACAACTGAGTTAAAGTGTAGGACACACAATCATTGCAAGAAACTGGAAACTTGCTTGGTTACAGGTATAATTTTCATTGATTTGATCACATTTTCTGTGTTGAGTGTGGGTATATTGATGAATACAGTGTGTTAATTTTCCCATTTGCCTCATATATAAAGTACATCACTTGATGATATATATTTTTCTTCATAATCCTGATCATAAGTAAGCTGCAGGTATCCATACTCATAGATGTAATACCATGGCTATTTGTTTAATCCTCAAATCTTCTACCAGACTGTGTGCTATATAAAGACAGGGAACACATAATCTCCACTCCAGGTGACAGTCAAGCTTGACTTTCAACTTGACTGAACTCAAAGACTCTTGCAAAAGTGACTATTCATGGTGACAGTATGTTCATCAACCCACTGACATTCACAGATGAATGTGTCATTAGTACATCAGACTCAGTCAGAGCTGGCTCATTGCACGCATCCTCTGGAGAGTGTATCTCTCATTGACACTTCCCCTGGACTCTGCTTCCTGGGTTCTACAAAGATGCAGATCTGTTCCACCATGCGTTTCCAACATGATGCTGCTGCCTGAGATCCACCAACCATAAACTGAAACTGAAACTCCTTCAAAACAATGAGTCAGAATAAGTCTCACTTTCTTTATCATGTATCAGGTATTTTGTACCAGTCATGGGAAGCTGACTCATACCTCCTCTCAGCTCTGGTACTATGATACATGTAGGACACTTAGATTTCTATCAGGCCATCTTAAAAAATGAACAAAGGGATGACAGATGTCATCTAACCAAAATGAAGCAAGATACATTGGTATCACTCAGCCTGCCAACAGACCAAGAATCAGTGAGCCATGGCCATTAAGCATTTCTGGCACTGTTAGGTGAAGTGAATGCCAGGCAAATCTTTCCTTACACGTTTCCCTCTAGCTGTGGGGTTGTGCTAGGCAGACAATGCAAAAGCACAGGAATAAACCAAGGTCGATGAAAATGCTATTACAGTCAGAGGGGATATTTTCCATTCATTTTGAAATTAAAGTCTCACGCAAGAAGCAGAAAAGCACACCACAGATTCTTTAGCTTGATTGTTTCAACTTTTAATAGTAAAGTCAATATGTGCCTCCAACTAACTGCTGGGCATTGTTCTGCAATTGCCAGGTTGTTTTATGTATGTGAAGCAACAAAACAATATAAGGTGACAAACAAAAGATGGAAAAAATATAAAAGGGGAAAAAAAAAGTTGGCTATGTGCTACCTCGGGCTTTAAACTCTTCTTATACACTTTACCATGAAGTCTATTAAAGCAAAATATAGCGGAAATACAATATACTGCAATGAATGTCTTCAAACTAGCAATTTAGCGCAAAAGCTGAGGGCAGTTCTTATGCACCGACTTTTAATACCAAGACGATTTGTGGTCTCACAAAGTTCCTGCCTTAGGCAAAAGTTGTGCTGAGCTCTAATAGGTCTAGTTTGTTGGCTGTCAGAATAATGGAGAATTTGGTAGCGGAGGGGTTGAATGCTGTAAACAGCAGAGATAATTAGAAGGTCTGCAGTGAGGCAAGCGAGGCTGGTTTATATTTGGTTGCAGGGGAAAGTGTTCAGCAAACTCCCGGTGGATACAGCATAGTCTGAATCTCCGAATGTTCATCTGGAGAACTTTTGACCTCTGATCCCTTGTCAGTATAGTGCTCCTTTTGGATAATAATCCTACTATTAGTATTAATATGTTGCCATTTTTTGAACACCTACTATGTGCTTGGATCTGCTCACCCAGGTCTTCTACCTTTCCATACTATAGAGAAGAAAATTCAGGTTCAGGTTCAGAAGAAAATTTTAGCTAGTGTCAAGAGCTGGCAAGAGGTAGAATTTATGTTCAGCTAGGAAGGTTGGCCTTTATTCCATATAACAGCATCATTGTGGGAGATCTGGTTAATTCATTCCATTAGGGTTCACACTGTGAATCTTATGTGTCAATGTCCAGTTTAAATTTGCAATAACCGTGGAGGCAGAACCTGGTTTCACAAAAGGGGTCTGGGATCAAGAGTGAGATCTCTTGTAGCTAATTATTAATGACAGCTCAAGGGCTAAATTTTCTAATAGCTTATCTTTATTTTATGTAAATTGTATAGAATCCAGGTTGTCCTTTATAATAAAACTGTTATTACTTTTTGGGCACATTTTATTTTCTTTCCTGAGAGCACCAGGTGACCACATCTTTGCAGTGTTTCTGTGTGACAACCTCCAAACCTGCCCCCACACAATGACTTTGCCTGCTGCGTCACAGCCCTTCAGAGTAAGAATATCCAAAGGTTCATTCCATGGATTGTGGAAAGATATGCCTGATGGTAATACAGTTGTTATAACTTTGCCTTTAACTCCACCTGCAAATGTTAAGTGCATGTGACAAGTCACATATTTGCTAAGAGACAGAGAACAGACTCAACCTGGGACTAGAGGATCTCTGTTACATACCTGGAATAATTATTAATAGTAATTGGCATTTTTAGCATTTGGGAGGATGTCTACACTGTCCCATATGAAAACTACCACAAAACTTGGGTTGACAGGAAATGAGAAGTCGAGAAGTTGATGTCATCATATGCAGTTACCAAAGAGGGTGGGATTCCTCAGACTGGAAAGGGGAGGTTGAGAGATGGCATGATTGTTAAGTGTATAACATGTTTGCAGGTGTGGTTAAAGAAGCTTTAAGATTGCTTCTCAAATGCTGCATCATTTGCACAAGACAGTTTCATTAGGAATTCTTCCTTTTCCCAGCAAAATCAACTTCCCCTTCTCTTCCTTGGCAATTATAGGCACAGAAATTTGTTTCCCCATCTTACTGGCTTCTGATTCAATTGCTTAAGAGGGGGAACAGGTATAGAGTGAAGTGCACTGGCTGAGGAGAAAGATTAAAAAAGAAAAAAATTGTAGCAAATCATTCATTCAAAGCTGTGGGCCTCTGCAAAGGAAATATCAGTTCTGGGCAATCTGTTGTTAAAGCTTGCAAATTGCCGCTGAGAGTTTTGAAGTGTCACTTCTAGGCCTGCACGCTTTGTGAACAAGTCTCTTTAATTATTTGTACGTATAATTCCAGGCACCAAAATAAGAAAAGATATAGACTTATTTTATCATATTACACAGACTAAATTATTGTACAAATTTATTTACTGTTGCTGTTAAGAACTGCTTTTTTTATTTTCATGTTTTTCTTCTCTCTAGTTTTGGTTGAATAAACTAGATTACAGTCAGTTGAAAAAAAATGCAAAGCAAGAGGGTGGAAAGTTGATTTGCTAGGAAAAGGGCAACACAGGAAGGCTTCCTAATGGAACTGTCTCATGCAAATGATTCAGCCTGTGAGCAGCAAGTCTTTAACCACACCCAGGAGCACGCCATTACAATCATGCCATCTCTCCACCTCCCCTTTCCAGTCTGAGGAATCCCACCCTCTTTCGTAACTGCATGTGATGGCGTGTTTTGTTCCATCCCTTGCCTGAGACAGAACGACCTAGAAATCATCTCTAAAAGGAGGTTCGAGAACATCCAAATCTAGTAATAGGGATATAAGGTATTTTGTAGTAAGCAGAGGGTTTGTTCTTGGACACTTGATCATAGGAGGTAGACATTTTCACTTGTGCTGCTGCTAGATGAAAACTTTGGGGTGCTGTTGCTTGATAGACCCCTCTGCAACTTCTCCTGGCATCTCTAGGTTTTGGGCTAAGACATCTCTCATGCCACACTAGAAGCTTGCATGGATTCCTCAGACTTTCCCAGAAAGAAACTTTAGAGCCATAGGGTACAGGAGCCGAGGGAAAAATGATATTCTTTGCACTCTATGAAAAATGCTTACACTCATTCTGTGTGCTCCTCAGAGCACAGATCACAGAGGGGTTGAGAATGATGATACATGGATTAATTAGACTGAACCGTGATGACCGTACAATGAACAACTCAGACGTAACCTTATATGATCTTCTCATGGAGCTTCTGATTGTGGGCCTTGTTTTCTGTCTGAGATGTGACTTTCTAGGAGAAGCGCAAGGCAAGTCAGTGGTGCAGAACAATGTATAGTCAGACCTTTATATTTTAGACTCTTTGATGTGCACAATGGGATTTTCTAGGTCAAGGCAATTAGTACAGAATGTAGATCACCTGTGGACCATATCACATAAGATGCGGCATCTTATAAGCCATGAACCTTTGAGGCTGTGGGTGTTTCTTTAAACAGCAAGGAAAATAGAAAACAGGAAAATGAGAAAATAGTAAAATGCTAATTGCTGCAAATCCATATATCTCTTGATTGAAAAACAGCTGGCATAGAAGCCCTTTGCAAGAGCATATACCCTATGATAGATTTCTCTGGCCCTCTTGCCATTGTGCTGCCTGAATCTCTGTCAGTCCTCATCTGAATGACAGTGGGTTCTGAGCACTTATTTTACACCGACTCAGTCATTGCGTCCCTTTGTCTTATACTAATGGCTGACCTGCAGCAAAAATCATCTTTCAAATTTCTCTACATGAAAGCCCTCCCTCATCTCTCCACCGCTTTCAAAATGCAATTCTGTCTTCCATCACCAACTCCAGTGCCTCCTGAGTCTAACATTCACCTACTTCTTCAGCCTGCCCTGTGGTCGGCCTCATCTCTCTCCCCACACTGGAGCCACAGAGGCCTCCTTGAAGCTCGACGACTTCTCTTCTGCTCCGAGGCCTCCTCCTGGAATTTCTTGGGCTTGGTTTTCCTTGAGGCCTGTGCCTGTGTCCTTGACTGTTTTGGTTAAGTATCATGTCTGCAAAGAAATACTCTCTGACTATTCTTTCTATAGGATCCTTCCTGTTCCATTCTTATCCCCTTTTGCAGAGGTCTGCAAACGATTCCATGAAAGGGCCTCATAGGAAACATTTTAATTTTTGTGTGCATGGGACCTCTGTTGCAATGATTCATCTTTGCAGTTGTAGACAAAAAAAAATGATTGGGAATGTCTGAGTTTCAATAAAACTTTATTTGGAAACCTGGCAGCTAATGATAAGATTTGCTGACACCTACACTATGGCTTAATGTCTTTAGTGTCTCTGATGGTGTTTATCGTAGTTTTTAAGTGTATGCGCGCACACTTACTTGTTTGTCTTCTGGACTTCCTAGTTGACTGTGTGTCCCCACTACGCAGGAATCACCATCCTTTGTTTATCTCTGTGATCTCTGTGCCTAGAAGGGTTACTGGCACATAGTCAGTGGTTAATACATTTTGGAAGAATAAACAAAGTAATAAAATATGTCTTGTTTGACATTTTCCACCCTAGGATCTTAGATATTTAGACAGTTTCACAGCACACATTTCATTTTTTAATTAATTAGTTTTTCTTCTTCTTCCAGGATTATAGAAATCCTCTAAGCCTAATACAACTCATAGACCTCAAAACAAGATGCAAAGCACTTGCCATGTAGATGTTCAAACATTCAGAATGAATAAATAAGTGAACGAAAGAGATAGTTCAGAGTCAGAGTGACCATTTCTATGGGCAAGAGGAATAATCAACTTCCAACTATGATAAATTTTGGTTATAAAAAGTTCAGGAGTAAGAGAATCAATGAACAATTGATTAGAATGTGTTTAGTGGCACAGCATAACCATGAATGTAAAATTGTAAAAATTCTCTGAATATTTAAACTACCGAATCCTGTAAAAAAATTAAAACGCTAATTTCTTACCACTGTCTAGGTAAGTGTCTTCAGGCACTTAGAAATCTGATGAACAGAAATATCCCCAGGCCTTGTCCAAGTCATCGGACTGAAAATGCTCATCCTTTGGGGACTGACTGAGAAGCTCTCTCCTGCCAGTTCCCTGGGACAGTTCACTGTGACTCACAAGAACATTTTCACCCTGCCATGGGTTCCATCAGTGTCTGCTTCCAAGACACAGCTCAGCTAACTCAGAGTCATGACCATGTCTCTGTCTTCATGCAAAAGCTTTAATTGCATTTAAGGGATGGAAAACTGGAAAAATATATAATGTACCCACAACACATAAAAAAGGAACGAAATAATAGTACAAGACATCCTAGTTTGTGTGGAGCGAGCCTTGTATTTTCTTCCCCCCCCCCTTAGGGTCATTATTGACAGTGTCCCTTTTCTATCTCAAAAATATCTCATTTAGACAATGAATTATCTAGCCATTGAAAGCATAAGGGATAAGTTATATTTCTTTCCTAAGGATAAGATGCACATGCTCTGGGTGCCCAGAATTGAAAGTTGAGTCTTGAGAGCCTTGGACAGTCTTTCTGCCCTTTCATGGAAAGTGCTTTTTGTCATGGCTGTTAATGGAAGTTTTGGTAAGAATTATGGTGTTAACTCCAGCAACACAAATCTACATATTTGATTATCTTAAAGTTAATTTTCTGTGTCCCATGCAGAGAGTTGAAGCCTACTGGATCTGAAATGCTGACCAGAATTTGGAAGCTGCTGGTGTTACTAATGGGCAGGTGTCTTTGTGAGGTTGACTCATGAAGTTTTAAGTAAGGAGGTGGTACTGATGTGAAGCCTCTTCTTGCCACTGTCTCTGCTCAACCTGTAATTTTCTAGCACTCATTAGGAAACTTGGGCATGGAACTCATCATTAACCAGTAATTCAAAAGTTATTGAAATGGATGCAAAGGATGGTGGTCAGAACACAAGTTGTGGAAGCAGACTGCAGGGCTTCAAACGTTGACTTGGCTATTATTGCCTGCATCATCTCTAGCTTTGCCATGACTCAGTTTCCAGGATGTGGTTATAGCCTCTATCTCTTAGGGTGACTGCAACAATTTAATAAGTCAACCCTTATAAGACCCTTAGGTGCGTGCAAGACAAAAAACATTCAGTAATTACAAGTTATTTTTACTGTCTACTTATATTTTAATGCTCTCTACAGAGGATTTTCAATCTTTAGGTAGAAAGCATTTCCAAAAGATTTGAGAAATGGCCCCCGTCTCACAGAGCTTTGTCATGAAAGCTATATCATAAATCTCACTGGCATATTTGCTTTACGATTCATGAAGAAGTCATAATTTCTTTAACATTGGTCTTATTGTTGAATGCCTCTCCCTGACATTTCACAGCTTCTGTACCTCTTACCTCTCTGAACCAAGGCTATGATAAAATAAATTAAATTAATTAGAGCAGATAATTATTTTAGCTAACCATCATTTTACATAATGTATCAATTGAACACTGTTTCTTTGTTCCAAAGAATCTAGTTTGACTGACACATAGACTAAAGTAATATAAGGTTCAATTCTATTTAATAGTATCTGATTGTATTCTCTCAGTAAGTCAGATAATTAAGTAATTCCTCTGTAATTATTAGTATTAATTTTGTATATCCTTTCTAGTTACCAGAATTATTATTCTTTCTTTTGGAGTGGCAATTATTGTTCATTTAATTCCACATTCTACACTGACTCCTGGTAAGTGTCTCCAAATCTTAAACTATTGTGTTTGTGTTGATCCTAAAAACATGTACTCACATAACTTTCCCATTTCTTAGCTCATTTAATTTGTGATTTAGTTAGGTAGTTTTGCAAAGTTAATTTGGTCATATCTGAAGTCTCAAGATTGTTGTTATTTGCTCTGTATCACACT
Source organism: Dinomys branickii (assembly GCA_004027595.1). Classification (NCBI taxonomy): domain Eukaryota; kingdom Metazoa; phylum Chordata; class Mammalia; order Rodentia; family Dinomyidae; genus Dinomys; species Dinomys branickii. Next base: position 129,267 of record PVLD010001313.1, on the reverse strand, counting down.
ATTCAGGAACTCCAATTATTTTTCATTGTTGTAGAATACTATGCTTTTTATTTTTAGTTTCATAAGGACTATAAGGATTTTCTAGAACTCATCTGGTACAAGTCTCTCATTTTATGAGCACAAGGCATGAGGAAGCTCATTGACAGGCCCAGCTCCTACTCTATGGATTCCTTTTAATCTTTCACCCTTATCATTGTTCTTTTCTTTTGAAAATATATCTGTTTTCTTTTCAACTCTTATGTTTCATTCTTCAAGCCAGACATGGTTGGTTCTCAGCTTTTGAAGGGTGAAGAGAAGATTCTAGAAGATAGAGTGAGAAGATTCTAGAAGACAGGGTTGGATATGTCTATGATATTAGGGGAGGGGGAGGGGGAGGGGGCGACCTAGGACAGCTCTTGGAAATCCTTGAGCCGGTGGATGATGGTGGCAGGTGAGAGGAAATTATTGGAAGCAGCATGAGGATCTGTTTCAAAATTGCTGCTATTGACTCTAGAAAGAGGGAGTGGGAAAGGAAACCGATTCTGGAGAAGTGGCACGAGAACAGCAGTCCAGATCATGGTGTGGGAGACATAGGTGAGCAGGTTACGTGTCCTCGCTCTACACTAGACCTCCACCTAGCCATTGCCAGTGTCCACAGACTTACTTTCGGAAAGGTTTATTAAAGTTGTTTCCTCTTCACTTTCACTGCCACACTCCTGTTCAGGCCTCACCTCGAGCTATCATGGGCCGATTCATCACATCCTCAGTAGATTCCTATCTTTGTCTCTTCCACCCTGGTCTCACTTGGACACGTCCTTTATTAGTTCTTTTCTAGTATGCAAATCTGCCTTTACCAGGTGCTTAATTTAAGCCTCAGCAAGTTGCCCACTGGCTTCCAGGATCAAGTCCAAACAAGCACTCGTATATTGGGGTCCTCATATCTGTTTTTCCTTTTAACTCCAAGCTCTTCTGGTCACTCATCCTGAGGGACAGCTGTATTTGACTTTGCTCAGCATACCATGGACTTCCCTCTCCCTTATTTCCTGTCACTGTTTTCTGCCTATCCTGTATGGGGGCTAGCCCAGCTGCCATTACCACAACAGCCATTCATTCTCCTTTTCCAAGGAGCGTAATAGACCCTCATTTGAGCAGCTTACATCAGCCATGCCATTCCACCACGTTTTTCTGCCTTGGAGCCAGCTGGCCAGCTGGCCATCGATGGACTGAACCTCCTGAAACCATGAACCAAAATAGACCTCTTTTCCTTTAAACTGTGAATGTCGAGTATTTTGTCCTGGTGACAGAAAAGTGACTGATGCAGGCAGTGACTCGCATGATCACAAGGAAAATCAACACAATCTAACACTAACTGATACCCCATAATATGATGGCTTATTTTTTGTGTGTGTGCTGTGCCCTTAAGCCAGAATGCTCTGCGGGTAAATGTGTTCAGTGTGTTTTGTATTCAGGATGCATAGTTTCATCAAGAGTCAAAGTCATCTGTATTTTATCAGTATGTTTAGTTCTCGGGCAGGGGACAGATTTTGGTGAGCAGCAAACAATCTCCATGCAGTTGGCTTCTTATGTTTCTTTAGAGCTATATGACTGATTTCTCAGCCTGATCCCCTCAGGAATCATGGCCATAACATTTCATGCTTTGCAGCATGGTGCAGTCATACACACCCGTATCTCAGCACTAAGAGACAGAGACAGTGGGATTATGAGTTTGACTCCAACTTGGGAAACTAAGCAATTTAGCAAGACTCTGTCTCAAAATAAAGAGGGACTGGGGATGTTTCTCCTTCAAAGGCCCTGAATTCAATCCCCAAGACTGGAGGAAAAAATATTTCATGCTTCCTGTGGAGAAAATATTGGTCTATATGTCGATGTAACAACTGTCTGATATCAGGAAATCTTTTGCCTTTATTTCTTATTTTCCTTTAAAAAATGATCATAAACTTTCCTACTTAAACTTTCAGACTTTATTTTCCTTCCACACGAAGAAAAGTTCCTGTACATTAATTTTGTCTCATTTCTTTGTTTAATTAGACAATCTCTACTTGGCATAACCCAGGCCAGATTTAAATTTCTTTTTTCCTTACCCATTGTCTCTCATATGGCATTTTCCAGGAACTGTACTAATTTTGTGAATCTTTTATCTCAATCAGCCTCATCAAGCAAAGAAGGTAATTTTTTTCCTGTGTTTGTGAAAAATCTTTTGTATAGCTAGTTCTTCTTATGGGTTGATCTTTTGTGCTTCTTAATGCCATTGCTGTCAATTTAAACAAGGATGTTCTGAGTTGCAATGTTAATATAAGAGACAGTGACTGTCTCTATAAAAACCTAAATTTTAAAGATCCTTAGATAGCACCTCAACATGCCTGCCTCTCTTCTCAGATTCCTGGGTAAGAATCTACATTTATATCTACTAGGTCTACCACAGACTTGAAGATCTCTGGTAAATTCATGACTCACACTTTATTTAATTGAGATTTTCCTTAATTTTATGTCTGTGTTCTCTTAGAGGAGGTAAAAAGGTTGTAAGTGCCCACTTGCAAGGCAGAGGTGCCAGTTATATGCTCTTTTCAGCTTTCTTGATAGATTTCTCAGAATGCACTCTAACCTCTGAACCCAGGAAAGACACAGAAAACTTCCTGCTGAGTTCCCCTCTAACCCCTAGGCTATTGGGCCCTGAGGCTCTGGAACAAAGCTGGCTGGGGCAGAGGGTAACTCTCCCTTCTGCCTGCTCATTGCCTTGTCTCTGAACCATGTCTGGGTTATCCTCAGACAATTTGCCCTGTAGTGTTTTTGTGTTTGTGGTCTTCTGCATCCACAAGAATAAAAATTTAGTTTCCCATGCACCCAAGGGAAAAGGAAAAGGGAGGGTCTTTTCCATTCTAACACCCAGACACACACACCCAGACATGCGCGCGCACACACACACACACACACACACACACACACTCCTATTTTTGAATGCCTATTTTGCCCCAAGCACTTTGTATTCTTTGCCTGTACCTCTCTGCAGCCCTGCACATCAGGTATTAGTCCTCCTCTTTGTACCATATCTTGCAGCAAAATTATTCTTTTAGTTTTTTTATACTTCTTTAGTTTCCCTATATGAAGAAGATACATTTCCTGCAGTATCTATTTTTGCACAGTCCTGATCAGCCTCTTCCATTCTTATGGTTCGTGTGTCTATACCTAGAGCCCTCAGTGTCTCAATGAGAGTTTCACTAGGAGATCTAGCCTTCTAAATCCAATGTGTGGTTATTCACAATGAGTTAGCACACTAACTGACCCCAGTCTGACTTCTTTACCTGCCATTTTTCTTAAGCAACCAAGACAGAGACCCTGTGTCACCCTCCATTCATCTGTCCCCACAAGCCTCATATCAGATTTGTTAATATGCCTTGTAATACTTATGGGGCCCAAGCTAGACCTCAGTGTTCCCAAAGTTCAGGACATAGGTGCCTCATTTTGGAAAAAATTCTTTAGACTGTTTCACTTATTGCTATATTGCAGGCCTCAGTGGATTCAATTTTGACTGTATGGCAGCTGGAAGGACCACTCCAAGATGAGGACTAACTATACTACTCTCAACAGGAAATTAAGAAATCCTGTGGAGAAGAGCTCCAATTCCAACCCCAGTCCCACAGCTTGAAGGACTATCTCTACTCATCCTAACTTTACCTTTTATCTCTCAGTCCCACTTCGTTTAGCCTGTAGTAGTGCTGTAGTGGTATGAATCTCCCTGTGAGTTCTGTATAGTTGGTTGCACAGGATATTCTCACTGCTGCAGTGCCCTTCTGCATATGGCGGACACCTGTCTAAGTGTGCTTTCTCTCCAGTGCCCTTCTGCATATGGCGGACATCTATCTAAATGTGCTCTCTCTTCAGTGCCCTTCTGTATGTGGTGGACACCTATCTAAGTGGGCACTCTCTCCAGTTCCCTTCTGAGTATGGATGACATCCATCTAAGCTGGCTTTTTCCCTTGCCCTCAAATCATACTAACCAGAGACACATATAACTAGACATGTGCACACACATACTACACATGCACACACACACGCACACACACACACACACACACTCACCTAACCTAGATGTTCATCTTCTGGTTTCCTTGTGTATAGCTCTGCCTTCTCACCATTGTAATGATTTATTCACCTGAGCTCATTTTTCTCCTTTGAAAAGCAATGTCTTTGAGGGCAGGCTTTATGCCTTTCTTCTGGTTTCCCCAGGCCCTTGCCTGGCCATGTCTGAGATCATAGGTTTTTGATGGCTGGCTTGTCAAAAATCAGGTTTGGGTTCAGAGCGTTTCTTTGTGGATCCCCTGTGCTGCAAGAGCCCATTGTCCTGTGAAGTGAGAGCTTGATATGCCTTGCACTGGAGAGGGGACAAGTCACCCCAGCCTCCCACTTTCCTTCCTTTATAGAGGGACTTTGTGGGCTAGGACTGCACAGCCATTCCTCTTCTGAAGATGATGCTCATGCCTCATCGCTCTGTCCCGGACAGGCCTTCTCAGCACCTAAGTGGCTCTGGCTATCTGGAGTCAACTGTCATTCTGACAACATGAAGGGTTTTTGAAAACCCTCTCAGAACTTGGGAGCCCTGTGAAGCAGACAGTGCTGATTGCACTGGGACTCGAGAGCAAACCTCAGCTCCCTGCCCACAGCCCTGTGCCGGGCAGGGGCTCTGGTGAAGACAGAACAGCCTTTTGAAATGCTGCAGACTTAAACCAGAGAATCAGTTAACATCTCCCTAAGCAGCTAGTAGTGGGAACAGGAGTGTATTTGATAACAGAGCAATGCTGGGACAGTGGCCGAGTCTGTGCTTCCCTTGTGATAAAGCAAGCTACAGAGCAGAAATTAAAATGAAAGTTTGGGAGAGGCAAAGCTGTTTCATTAAAGGAATGACAGGCAAGGGTTTGTTTGTGTCATGAAATCAGGAAGAGTTTGAGGGCCTGAGGAAGGTGTGATCTGGGTTGGTAGAAGGTAGGTTGCTATCAGCATCCTAACACTACAGATGCTCCATGAATATTCTGCATGGATTCGACTGGTAGTCTTAAGAAGAACAGCAGTTAGCACCGGCACTGAGGGATGGGTGCCTCTTTGCTTGTGTGCCTTGTTTTTTCTCTCTTCCCACTCACAAGTGTCAGTGTTATTCATGCGTTTGTTCTCGAGCACATAGCAGTAGATAATGGGACACTCCTGGACGTCAAGCTCAAGATGATCCCTGAGCTTACACCCGGTCCTGTCCCTTACGTGCAATAAGCAAATCACGTATTCCTTTGATGTTTAGTGTTTCATGTCCTAATACATTAAGTGAAAAAATAATACTGGTTGAATATGATTGAATATCCTTTTTGGTATCAGATGTGTTTGAGGTTTTGGTTATTTTTGAATTTGGGAGTATTTGTACATAGATGAAATATATCAGGGATGGGACCCAGATCTAAATGTGGTACTCATTTATATTTCATATACACCTTTTACACAGATCCTGGATGTCATGTTATACAACATTTTTAGTGCATCTACAATTTGACTGCCAACTATCATGAGACCAGATATGAAATTTCCACTTAGGGCATCTCATTGGCCCTCAAGTATTTTTGGATTTGGGAACATTTCATATTTTGGATTTTTAGGTTAGAGACATTCAATCTCTACAGAACTCATTGTCATGATGCGAGTAAAAAAATATATTATGTATCCACCCAGCACTCACATTTGTTAATTGTGACTCTGAAGTTTGTCAGATGATACTTGTATTTAGGGTGTTTAGAGCTTGTAAGCATCATTCCAGTCCTTTTACCTGAAAGATAGACATATTTTAAAATGCTACCATTTGCCCATCAGTCACAACCGCAGAAATCACTATAGGCTTTTCTTACACCAGCCCAAGGAAATCAAATCCAATGTTACTATATTAAAATAAAATGATAAACTTGTAGTGTGGTCCAATAAACTATGAGAATAATGGAAGTACTACATGGATCTATTAGTTGTTGACTATAAGAATTATTAACAATTGAATTAGAGCATTAGTGTATAATTAAAAACCATTTTTCTTCATTTTGGAGGGAAAATTTCACAAAACACACAATGAGGTTTTCCATTATCATTTTGTACCAGCTTCTCTGAAAAGCCACTGCCTGCGCTAGCTGAGAAAAGGATGCTGAGCTGAAGTACAAATCTTCCTCCTAAGGGTGCAGTCATCCTCCTGTGCATCCCCAGGCATCACAGCCCGAACTACAAGTGACAAATTGCAGCGAGTACCAGTGGTCCAGGACTGGAGCTGAGAAATGTCATGCTGAGGGGAATCACTGCGACTTTCAGGGGGAGGCCCAAAGCTGTCACCAGTGGCATTCATAGATTCTAGTGAAAATACCATACCCCAGACTAATTTCCTGTCTGCATAATACAGTTGTACATCGTGTACTGTGTGGGCTTTGTCATCTAATTTCCATTGAATCACTTTTTATAATATGCTCAAAATATGTTTGTGACAGAAAATCATTATGAGAATAATTTTGTTCCCTTTTAATTTATCATTGATTTCCTTTTTCTTTCTCTTCCTGTCTTCATTCCTTTATTTTTCTCTTCCTTCTTCCCTCCCTCCCTTCCTTCCAAATATATTGCTCTCTGTTAACAGATCAAATCATGTGAGCGTCTAAATTTCTTCTTTGTTCATTTTATCAACTTTTCAATTTCCTCTTTTGCTGTTCCTTTATCAAGAAACCTAACTTATCTTTGAAGATATTCCCAAATAGTTGATGTCTATCCATAAGTTATAGTCTTCTAGATGTCACCTTAAATGATCTTAAATATTTCCTGGAAATTTTTTACATTAGATCACTTACTCAGCACTTAGATACAGAGGTAAAACTTGTGAGGTTTGTTCATGTAAAGAAAATTATTATAATTGCTAAAATTTGAAACTAGGGACATATTGCAGCATGCATTCATTTGATATTCACTCTATCATTTCTTTAATTCTTATGTAACTTGAAAAAATAGTTGAAGATACACTAAGAATTGCAGAATTAGCAGAGTGTACTGACTTTCCCCTGAGTAAATACACATATTAATAACACATTTAGGGAACTGGGAAATTAACATCAGCACAGTACTATTCACTTAAGTACACATCCTATCTAAGTGAACACTTTTAGTGCTTGAGACTCAAAAAAGTGTGCATTTCAAAGTATATATTCTCAATCAGGGGTGATTTTGTTTCTTCCTCTTCTCCAGGGGAATTTGACAATATCTAGAGATATATTTGGTTGTCACAATGAGAGGACAGGATTCTGCTACTGGTAGCTAATGAGTAGAGGCAAGGTATCCTTCCAAATATCCTACAATACCTGGGTCAACCCCATGTCAATCAGGCTTAGGTTAAGCAACCTTAACTTAGAGGATTGTAGGTCTCAGAGAAAATCACTACTTATATTATTATATCACCATCATTGAAACCGGAGGATTCAAACTTTAATGTCTATAGTGGCCACCCAGGTGGGGCTTGCCATGTGAAGCACATATGAAGCTTTATAGGACTGTAAAGGTTTTCCATACAAGCCAAACAGTTGGATTTTAGATGTGTAGAAGCCCAAAGAACTGCCCTGTGTGTGAGGAAGCTGGGGAAACCAGTGATGCAGGGCACACACTTGTATCCTTTGGTAACAGAGTGCATATGTACAGCAACCCATCGCTCAGCCTCCGTTTCTCCAAGAATAAAATAGGAATGGCAGATCCCTCTGTCTTGGTTTGTTTTCTGTTGCTATAACAAAATATTTGTGCCCGAGTACTTTATAAAGAAAAGAGACTGATTTGGGTTCACAGTCCTGAATGATAACAGGCCAAGACTGAGCAATCACCTCTGGTGAAGGCTGTATGCTTCTTCGTGCAGAGTAGACAGGTTTGAATCCTCTGGTTTCAATGATGCTGATACGATAATATAAGTATTGATTTTCTCTGCAACCTACAGTTGTCTAAGTTAGTGTTGCTTAACCTAAGCCTGATTGACATGGGGTTGACCCAGGTATTGTGGGATATTTGGAAGGATCCCTTGCCTCTACTCATCAGCTACGAGAGCCAGGCCTGGTGGCGGATGCCTGTATCTCAGCTCTTTGGTGGGCTGAGGCAGGAGGACTGCAAGTTCAAACCCAGTCTGGGCAATTTTGCTTCTTACTGAGATGCCAACTCAAAAATAGTAAAGAATAGAGGGGCTGCTCATGTAGCTCAGTGTGAAGGCCCTGGGTGGGGATGCATTACTGCAAAAGAAGAGGAGGAAGAGGAGAGGAAGGAGGAAAAGTCCAACCCAAGAGGGGAGGTACACGTGAGAGTGTGGGGAGGTGCTGTGCTGGTTTTGCATCAACCTGTTCTCAGAACAATGAAGCTACTCTTGTAGAAACTTTACTAACCCTTTCACAAAGGTGGATTTCACATGACCTAAAACACCTCTGAAAGAACTCTCCACCTGTCAACACTACCACCCTGAGGACCAAGCCCCAGGGAGAGTTGGTGGGCACAAACTATCTTCAAACACTAACAGTGCCACAAGACTATTTACGTCACATAGATGTGTTGGGAGCTCACTGTTCTGTTTTGAGCAAGGGAAGTACTTAACATCTGTGTCATAGGCATTACAGTTTGTAAAGATGTAAAGATGTTGGATTGGTTTTGTTTCCCCTGCTCATTACTCACCTGCCACAGCATGAGCCCTTCTTGGAGGCGGGCAGGTGAGTGACAATTACAATAAAACTTGTCCCATATGTAGCCCTTTGAAAAATATAAATTTATTTCATCTTATCCATAAGATTATAAAAGTTATCCATCTTGGTGTGACACCATCTGATGTCCCAGTGCATAAGTAATGCAGTGTGCAATGCACAAAGGAAGCTAAATACCTTCCCAAACATTGTCATTTCTTTATGGAGAAAACTCACCCAATTCTTCCTTTTGGATGTTGAGATACACAGCGTATTACATTTTATTACATTTCTTACTCCTCCCTCCCTCAGCACCCAGTGAGCAGCCTTTCCCCACACCTTCCTTAATGTGCTTTACCGTAAATAAGTCTCCTTCCCTTAGAACAAAATCTCCTGACACACATTTGGATCACCCATGACAGACTTCTTAGGGCTTGTAAAAAAAAGGTACATTGGACTCAGCACAGGCGTTGCTAATTTGACCATTTTAACTGAATTGGACAGAAGCGTTAAGTACCTGGATGTTTTCAAAATGCTGCTGAATGCATAGGTGTATTCGGACAGAATGGATATGTGGGCCTATTTCACTAGTGGATCCCTGGGGTCGCTTGCTACATCTTTCAAGTACCGCGTCTATTCTTGCTTTCCTCTAGGGGCGCACAGTCTGTGCTCCTCTGAGATTCCAACTTTACTCAATATTCCCTGGGCTTATATTTTGTGGACTCAAGTGTGGGATAGCTGCTATCATTAGCTACATCCACTCTGCTCTATTTTCCACAATTAAGACTTAGAGACATAGGATTATTGCCTGCCACCTGGACCCAGAGGAAATCTCTGACCCACATTGTCTTGGAATAACCAAGTCTGAGAATCTGGAGCAATTTCAGAGCCAAAGTTATAATCTGTGCCAAATACTACCAGTTAGACTGGCATGTAGGATCTTAATTTTTTAAAAAAAATGTTCTTAACATGCCAAGTTAAGTAGGTATTTTGGGAAATATCCAGCGATTTATAATAAATAGCCTAATAATAGTAGGATGGTGTGAGGAGGTGTTAATTACTATATAATTGTACCAATAATAGGAACGTGTTGTTTGAGAAGGATACACAGGTTATAAAATATCTTGGATTAAAAAATGACTTCACACCTTTTGTGACTTTTTCATACTAGCATATTTTACAATTTAGATGAATTTATACTGATCACGATAAAGTAGCCTATGCTATGGCACAAATGAATCCAATAATCTCCGTGATTCACAGCAGATTGGATTAATTTTTTCTCCTGTTCTTTGCCCAAGGAACATTGACCAGGAAAAGTGCTCTCCTTGTCATAGTCTCTCAGAGGCTTCAGGAAATCAAGACCCTCCCATCTGAAGAGAATGTCACCTCAAGCCTATGTTCAGAGTTCCTGGAAACAGTGAATAAAACTTGCAGAATCACATGCTGCCTTTTTTGGGATTTCCCATTAAGAAGTGACATACTTTCATTATATCCTATTGGTGAAAGCAATCACATGTGTATATTCTTATAAAAAGAGGGAGCAAATTGTTGGCGTACACCAGTACTGTGTATTCTTGAAGGTATCTTGACAACGTGAACTATCCAACAAATCCTGATCATAATGGTAAATAAAGACTGCAAACTTTCAAAAACTAGGTGTAGGGACTGCGGAGTATAGCTCAGTGGTAGAGCAAAGTATTTGTGTCATGTACAAGGCATTGGCTTTGATTTCCACCACTGGGTTAAAAAAAATAAAACAACTATATGCACATGCGTGTTCCTTATGTCAGATACATGTACAAAATTGTGTATAATCTGTAACTTTCTTAGAAGTTTATAGTACATTTTGCTTATTTTTTCTGCAATATAAAGCAGCAAGAAAGGTTTAATCTCTAATACTTTAAAAAAGTGTTATGAAGGTTTAATTTACACGATACAGCATACACAAATTATAGGTGAAAAATTTGATGAGTTTTAATAAATTGATTAAGTTGTATAATAATCATTCTATCCACATTATGAGCCTTTCCTTTATCTCCCAGTGATCCCTCCTGACCCGGTAGCGCTGCTCAGCCATCCTTGCTTGCACTCACACGAGCAGATACCAATAATCTATTTCCTGCTTCTTCTACAGGTTTGCTTGTTTTGCCACTTCTGTATTGGTTCTTTCATTTAGCCTCATTTTGCGATCCGTCCCTGAAGTTATGCGTATCAGAAGTTCCTTCCTTCGACAGCTACCTATTGATCCAGTGTATAAACATTTTCATTTTTTTCTCTTTGTGTCTATTGGGAATACAAATTAATGAATTCTACTGTGGCAGATTTATACATGTACATAAGACATTTGAAGCTTTCCTCCATGACCCCCAGTGCCAGCGTTCCTTTCAGCTTCATGTTTTTGAGTGGTTTCAGGGAGTATAATATAGTCTGATCATATTCTTGTCCTGTTACTGGCATTTACACCACCTTCCCCTCCTCCCCTTCCTCTTGCCTAATAATGTTCTCCCTTCTTCTCTCTTGTCATCTGTTTTAGACCCCATGTATTAGGGAGAATATGGGATATTTGTCTTTCTGAATCCAGCTTATTTGATGCGACACTTGATAATTTCTAGATCCACCCATTTCCCTGCAAATGACAGAATTTCTTTCTTTTTTATGACTGACTAACACTCCACTGTGGATGTAGACCTCACTTGCTTCATCTGTGCATCTGTGGATGGGCACCAAGACTGGTTCCATCCCTTGGTATTGAGTGAGATGCCCCAACTAACTTGGCCATTCAGGTGCCCCAGCGATACAAAGACTAATTCCTGTGCGTGTACCTTTGCGTCACTTGATGCACATTTGGACTGTTTCATTTTGAGGATAGTACAAAAATCACGTTGCTGTAGAAATTTGCTTATAAGCTGTGTGGGTCTTTCTCTTCAGTATATATGTAGAAATTGTGTCACATTGAGTGATTATTTAGTAAACTCACAATTACCCTTTTAAGTGTAAAATTGTTTCTTAAAATGTTACCCAACAATCTTCCCAAGTGGAAACTTTACTTCCTCCCTGCCACGAATGGGGTTTCCAGTTTGTCCATAAGTTTGCAAAGCTCTTGTTTTGGTTACAACTCTCCTGATGGGTGTGTGTTGGTATCAAATTGTGATATTAATTTACATTTCTTAAAGAACTAATTATGTTGATTAGCTTTCCTGTCTCTATTAGCCATTCACAGTCAGCATTAGTGAAATGTCTATTTAGAGTTTCTTACTGCTTTAAAAATTTGATAAAATTCTCTTGTAAGACCCTTTATACCTGAGAGCTTCTTAGGCTGAAAATTTTTAATTATGAATTTAATTTCTTTATAGTATGATACTTTCTATTTCTTCTGGGAATAATTTTGAGACTTTCTGTCTGTTTAGTGATTTGTCAATTTCATTGAAGTTGTCAGGTTTGTTGGCATATAGATTCTAACAGTGTGACCTTTGGACATTTTTAAATTTCATAGGGTAGATTGAGAAGGAGTCTCACCTTCTTTGTTTTTTATTCGTGTAATTTGATAATTTATCTTTGTTTTGTTGTGTATTCATGTTACACTTTTGTTAATTTTGTTCATGTTTTCAAGGATGCAACTGTTTTTATCTAGTTTTTGTTTTTCATTTAATTTCTAATTGAATTATTTGGTTTTTTTTCCTGTTTTTTATAGCTTGTAAAATAATTCTTTTTTATTTTAAAGATAATAAAAAGTAATAAAAATCATTAGAAACAGAATAGAATCTCACTAAACAAGATGATAGGAATTCAACATTGGCTGTTATGTTGCATATTGTTGTCTTCAAAGTAGTTGTTCAGATTACCAGATATAAGCAAGCAAAATCAGTCAAAAAATAAAAAGAAGAAAAAATATTTAAGCATTGACTTTTTCTTCTAATAGCCAGTAGAAATCTGCAGTACAGTTATCCCAGCTATCCTGTGTATGTACATATACATTTTCCCTTCCTTCTTTTCCCCTTCATATTAGTATGTTGGTCGTTTGTTATAATGTGATATTAACTTTATAATGTTATAATGTTAACTTAGGTACTGATCATTCTTTTCTCCTAACACAGGCATTTAAAAGCTACAAATTTTTCTCTAAGTTCTGATTTGGCTGCTTCTCACAGATTTTGATACATTGTACTGTTTTCGTCAATGAAAAATATTTTCTAATTTCATGTATGATTTATTCTTTGATTGATGAATTATTTAAATGCACATATGCTACTTCCAAATATTTAAAGATGTCTCAAATTTACTGTGAACAGATAATATGTCTTTGGTGATTTCAGTCCCCTTAAATATTTTACGCTTGTCTTATGCCTACCACATGGTCTAGTTTGGTGAATGTTTCAAGGGAAATTTTAAAAGAACATATAGTCTGCCATTACTGGGTTTAGCATTCTATAGCTATCAATTAGACAAAGTTAGTTAATAATGTTGAAGACGTATGTAACTTGCTGAGTTTTGATAGAATTGTTCTCTGTTATTGACAATGCAATGATGATGTGTCTCCAACTCCTGCTGAGCTGTCTAATCTCCCTTCAATTATGTCAAATTTAGCATTTGATACTTTGGCACTCCTTTGTCAGGAGGTAACAAAGTGTTTACAGCACAATACATAATACAATACTTCCAATCTTTGTGTCTCATTTTTGAATTTTGTATGTTGACAAATTAACTGTAATTAATCATTAGTAAATCTCTTGTTTACTTAGGTAATTTTTTTTTGTCTTAAAGTGTATGTCATCTGATACTGTGTTTCAACTAATACGGCCATTCTTTGGTTCAGTTTTGGTACCTCCTATGTATCTAGGAACCCCTGCATTTCTTCTGAGAGCTCCAGTTGTTCAGCATTCATGTTTGTGAAGTAGTTGCTAATGATTTTCTGGATCTCACTGGTGTACATCGGGATTTCACCATTTTCATTTCTAATTGTATTTATTTTTGTCTTTTCTTTCCCTTTTTCCATAAGATTGGCTAAGGGTTTGTCTCTTTTATTTATTCTTTCAAAGAGTTAGCTCTTTGATTCATTGATTCTTTGTATTTGTTTAGCCCCCATTTCATTCATTTCTGCTTTGATATTTGTAACTTCCTTCCATTCCTCATCCATTATAGTTACTCTTTGCATGATGTTTTTCCTTCATTTTGCTTCTAATCTATTCGTGTCTTTAGAGAGTGTTTCAGACAGTACAGAGTTTGATGTTGCTAATCCAGGGTGACAATGTCTCACTTGTTATTGAAGTATGTAATAACTTTACATTGAGTGTAATTGTTGACATGGCTTTATTTATTTCTGGTTTTCTTTGAATACTCATTTTCTATAAATTTCTCATTGATGATAAATCAGTTTTTTCTTCCTGGTTTTGAGATTTTTTTTTGTCATTAAACAATTTGACTATAACATTTTTAGATGTGGCTCACTTTACCCTGCTTGGAGTTTTTTAAGCGTCTTGAATATGTATATTAATATTATTCATATAACTTTGGGAGTTCTTAAAAACAGACTTTATTTGATCAAATATTTTTTCCTCGCAGCAAAATTGAGCAAAAAATAGAAAATATTCAGATATATCTGCTACCATTAAATGTAATTGTAACTTCTCCCACTACAAACAGACTGCTTCTTACTGGTACATTTATGGCAATCAATAAATCTACACTGGCGTGTCATTAGACCTCAAGGTTTATAGTTTACAGTGGGGCTCACTCTCGATGTTCCACATTCCATGGTCTTGGTAAACATACATTACAGTTATAGTTATAGTTTCTTATGACATGATTTCAGTGTCCTATAACTCTTTTGTGTTCTCCTCATTCACAGAATTGAAGAAGTTTATACCTTTTTTAAAAACTTTTTTCTTTTTTCTGCTGCTTTTCTACTTTTCTGATCTTGGAAATTCTATTAAATATATGTTGATGTGATTGATGTTATCCTACAGGTCGCTTGGCATTGTTCATTTCCCTTCTTTGGTTTTTTGCTTATACCATTTTCTACTGATGTATCTTTGATTTCACATACACTTTTATTTTTCATGTAAAGTCAGCTATTGAACCCCTCAAATACAGTCTTCATTTTACTCAGTGTACTCTTCTGCTCTTGAATCTCCATTTGCCTCTCTCTTTCTCCCTCTCTCTCACTCCTCTCTGTGCATGTATGTGTGTATGTGTTTATATATCCCTTGTGTATAATTTTCTATATTGATAAGTTCATCTTCGCTAAGTCACTATTCTTGTATTCCACTTAAGCACAGTTTTCTTTAGCTATTTAAGCATATTGTAAAAATTACCTTGAAGGTTTTGTACACTAAAATTAACATCTATGCCTTCTCAATGACATTTTCTATTGATGTCTTTATCCCATTTTATAATCAGTTTGACAGTTTTTTGCATTCTTAGAGATAATTGTAGAAAACTGTACTTGTGTAGCAATATATCTTAGCAACTCTGGATTCTAATCATCCTCGTATGCCAGGAGTGTTATTGCTATTCTTTTGTTTAATGTGATACTTGGAATAATTCAGGGGAATCATTTGGCTATTGGTGCTTCTGCTCTGTGTCTATTCTTAAGGATAACCTCTTGTTTCTGTTTTTAATCCTGCTTTTCTGCAGGCTGTTCTGAGTCAACAGATCTCAGTGGTGAGCCAGTCATTGGTCACAGGCTGGTCTTGAGGTCCTCAAGCCACCAAAGCCTCCACTCTTTGCCAAAGGAGGGTGTATGTGGAGTGAGCAAATTCATTCAAAGTTCAGGATAATTAAAGACCTCCTTTGCCTTTTATTTCCCTTGTCTTAATCATGGAGGCACAAAGTTTCACATTCAGCTGAACCCTTGGTGTTGGCCAGGGTCCTCTGTTATTTCCTGGAAGTGTGTGCACTCCTGAGCCCTTACATAGCCTCCTGGACTCCAGGCAAGTGTTCTCTGATTAGATACTTACCAAGGCTCACTACCTTATCCTTAGGTGCTCCTGGTAAGCATCCGGCAACAGTTTGTTGATTATCACAACTGAAATGCAACCTCAGGTTACCTACAACACTGGTCTTCTTTCTGTTTGGCAGGAAAACCTCTGCATGTGGGATTTTCCTATATCTTTTCCCAAGTCAATCTTTTCTGTGAGTGCTGCTGTTGGCTTTCATGGCCTGTCCCTCTGCATAGCACCTATGGAGTCAGGGTGGAAGGGACCCAAGCAGCCTCCAACTAAATTAGTGATTGCACCTGAGTTTTAGGAGTTTATCTTTAATAAATGTTTCTTGATTTGTTAGATGTCCTTGGCTGGTTCCCAGAGTAGTGGAATGATTACTTTTGACAATTTCATCAGTTTTTTTAATCAGTGGTATTTGAGAAGATTTGCTGGATTTCCCGCTCTGTCATTCTGGATCTCCTGTCTTCTTTATTGCTGTGTTAATTAACATTTCCAGGACTTATTTGAAATGGATTTCTTTTTGCCAAGCAATATGTGTTCGCAGTTGATGCAAGTAGTATGTTTTGAGGACACTTTGGGAAATCTTGAAGTGAATTAATTAAGCACAGATTATTTTGGCCTAAATTGCTCTATAAACTGTCTACCAGTTTTACCTCAATCCATTCAACATTTAATGCTATGGGGCTTAACAGGTAGCAAATTACAAACATTACAGATCTAGACATGAGTGGTTTAAGCCACACCACAGATCTACCATTTGGCTGGGAGATTATACAAGATGTAACCACAAAATACAATGAATGTTTAAATTAAAACAAAATGTATTACTCCAAAAAGCACATTTCTATGAATCTCCCTCTCAAAATACTGTCCCCACTTCAAACACTCATCCTGTCTTCTTGCCACCTTCAGGAGTAATTCTGGAGGTTCTCTTTTGTGAGTGTCTGTTGGTGCAGTTCCCTGCGTGCCTCGATGCCCTAAATGGATTCAAGGTGTTTACTTTGCAGGGTCATTTTGACTTTGGGGAAGAGCCAGAAGTTTCATGGTGGCAGATCACTTAGTGAGGCAGATGGGAGCTCACTGCAATGTTTTCATAACACTGCCTTTCTGTTGGATGGCAGGAAGCAGCAGCAGTCACTATATTTTTGATCCTCCTTCCTAAAGATATGCACGAAAAAGCCCTTCCAGAACTGCTTCACCAAATGGCATAAATGACAGGATGAGTGACTGGAAATGAGGGACCGTATTTGAAGAGACCTTGATGGCAATGTGTCTTTTACTGTAACACTTTTTTCTAAATATAAACATTTTCCATATATTTTGATCACACCTTGTATGGAGATATCTAGATTTAGACTTTTATATTCAGAAAAATCTTATAATGGTTTGCCAGTTTTACATGATTTTTAAAAGTTCACAACTAAACCCCTAAAACTACACAGATTTCTCTGTGTGCGCTCTTAGCTACCTGGTTCTAGAGGTCACTGGAAATTACAGCATCAGCTTTCAATGAAGCATTAACATGATGAAGGTTAATTCTTATATTCTGATGGCTCTGAGCATGCCTCTGACTGCCAGTGACAGAGGACTGGCTCATAACTTTCTGTTAAAAATTGGGATTATGGGGGCCATATTCTGAAGATCAGTTTGCTTCAAGACCAATGGCGTAAGTGTTCAAGACGACTGGCTATTGTTAATGATACTGTCAGTAGCCGTAAAGCAAAATGGACCCTCTGGCTCTCACAGTGATAAACCTTCTTAATTGTTTTAGTTCAGGGCTCCCAATCCATGAATAAAGACATGTACTTCCTGGATGAATTTAAGTCATAGTCAAGCAAATTTATAAGGCACAGAAGGAGCTGGCTAAGGAGCCATGGGTTTGTGTAGGAAGCATGCTCTCTCCTAAGCTTCAAAGTAGTCAAGCAGCTCTTCTGAACAGGGCAGATTTCAGAAGTCATTCTGAGAGTTAAGAGAAAAATCTTGAAAGTATGAAATATGTACAAGGCTCAGGGCAAACAGTACAATTTACAAGAAGAGATAAAGATAGTAGGCATGCAATGACCACAAGATTATTGACAAAACCATGATACCAAAAGTGAAGAAAAGAGGGAACATGAAAAAGTAAAGCAGCTGGATCTTTCCACCTCTGTGTTCCAGAATATTGTGTGCTTATGAATGGTTGCAGACCGCTAACCTTTACACACCTCTCATCCAGGACTCTTGCACACCTACCCTCCCAGTCTGTCCCATTCCCTAGTCTTCGGAAGCCCCTAACTCGAATCTGATCTTTAAGACTCGGGAGAATTCCAAAGCTGTGCAAAGCATGATGAAGAAGGCTAACTCTCAGGGGGTCTACTTATTTCTTTTCTATCTGGTGTCCTAAATTCAATCCCACTTTAGTTATGTAGAAGCAGTGAAACCATTTCTTCTCCTTGCTTCACTGCAGAGCTAACTGTAAGGCTGACATCCTTTGGAAAGTCACTGTTACGGTGCTGATATCAATATTAATCACATACGGCTTGATAGTGTAATTGCATAGTTTTTGCACAGATGATATTAACGGATAAAATATGGCATCCTCATGAGAAAACATTACCTTGAAATATTAGCATTATGATATGTTAATTTCTTTGGAGGATATGACTACAGATATATGAGCAGAGGTAAATTTTCCAGCACTTCGGCTGACAAATTCCATGTCAACATAACTCTCAAGAATTTGTATTACTACTTGGCAATGACTTATATGATGATGTATAACAACTTAAGGGGTTTTAAAATGCAGTATTTTGACTAATGTGGTTTGGTAAATAGCATTCGTGATTAGTCCTTTTCCTTTTGCTCCCCCCAATTTCTGTAATACTGACAAAAGCCTGTAATAGTAATAAAAATCACCTCTCCAAGTGGAAAATGCTCCACTCCATCACCAGCAGTTCCTGGGAAGACTCCAAGACGCGTGCAGAACAGAGACCCAGCAGCTCTGCTAACCCTGGATTTGGGCTGCTGTGCTTCTTATTCCGCTACTGCCTCCTGTTTCTATCAGGGAATTTAGTTTTAAGACCATTCCTGGGAATGTTGAGCAGGATGAGTCATTCTGCACAGAAATGACAAGGGCAATCATTCTGAGCTTTCTCTGCTATCTCTGAGACAGGACTTAGGAGGAAGCCTGTCATTCTAGTGCCCTTTGATATAGGAATTGTGAATCTACCTCTTGAAAGCAAAGTTCAGGAGTGGTACCTGAAGGTTGGGGCACTCAGTGCTGTGTGATAGAGGTGTCAACCTTCTGTCATTTGAGGGGACAGCTGTATCTGGAATGGCAGTCATTTATAGTCCTAGCATTTGGCTCAGGGCAAAAGCCTCAGAGATGTTGTCTTCTGATGACTGAGCCCAGGAGTCCTCTTCTCGGACCTTCCCGAATACAGACCACCCATTCTCATGCGGGCTGTGCTCACTTCACCATCCTCTACTGGCTTATGAAGTCCTCAGCTCCCTACTTGGGATTCTGTCTGAGAAATCCCTTTCCTGTCTCTGTTCATGTTCTTCAGCCTGGCTCTCAGATGCTCTTTCTCCAGCAGGGAAAGCTTCTCCAGCAAGTCGGGCCCAGGGAATGAGCTGCCTTTCGTAGTCCACTTCAAGTTGCCTTTGGACAAGGAACTCATATTTCCTACTGGGAGGAGGCCCTGGAGGGCAAAATATCTCCCAGCTTCTTCCATCTGATCCAGCATGTGGAAGGTGACTGATGCAAGGAAGAACAGCTCACCCATAAATTATCTGCAGAGGAGATTTCCTACTGGGCCTCTTGAACACTTCACATGTGTTTGGTTCTTGCACCACTATTCCCATTCCTCAACTTCAAGTGGAGCAACAGACTTGATATTAATCTGTCATAAGGATAAGCATCTGGAGGCTGGCTAATAAAATTTCAATTTGATGGAGAAACAAGGTTCTCAATCAGGCCATGCATACACAGCCATTACAGAGCTGCTCACTGTTGCTTGTTTTGGTCCTGGGATTCCCCAGACTTCCTCCATTTGCTACAGGCAGCAAGCAGATTTTTTTTCTGAGTGCAATGCGTTAGAGTCCCGGAAGGAAGTAAAACTCCAACTTTCACCAGCGTCCTGGCCTCTCCTCCCGTTCTTGAGCACCGCCCTCCATCCTCCCATCATCTGAATTCCATGTACTTCCCATCTCCTACTGGGGAACTGACAGGTGCTCAGCGCCTTGCTGTGATGTCAAGTGGCTGACACTCTGCATCCAGGGAGCCAGGTGCTCCAGCGCTGCTTCTGGAAAGCATCTCCCTCACTGATTCTGACACAGAGCAGCTAAAGAGGGGTGACGGTGCCAAAGAGCACAAGAGCCAGCTCGCGTGACAGACAGTACACACTCTGATCAGGGAAGGGTGTCTAGGGGCCTGCATGCTGTCCCTACCCAGAAGCAATGCTCTCATGCAGATACTAGGGGTTATGCAAATAATGCGGGTATGGGGCAGCATGAAATCATCCCATCACCAAAGTTGCCTCTTTTTGCCTTTAAAAAAAGTCTCATTTTTATATCATTGAGATAAGAAAAAGAAGCCTTAAATATAATTTTTCTGTTAATTAATACTTTTAGAACAGTTTTAGGTTCATAATAAAACAAGCACAGAAAGTTTCCATATCTCCTTTGCCCTCCACATGTACGACCTCTCCCCTACTCCTGACAGACTTCACCAAAGCGGTATATTGTTTTCCAGATAGTGACCTTCCACTGACACTTTACGCTCAAGTCTGTGATACATATTAGAGTTCACTCAATGCTGAAAATTCTTTGGGTTTAGACAAATACATAATTATATGAGTACCTACCATTACAGAATAGTTTTGCTGCCCTAAAACTCCTCTGAGCTCTGCCTGACCATCCCTCCTCCATAATGAATTCTAATAAATCACTGGACTTTGCATCCTCTTGAGAATTTTACCCTTTAAAACATCATATAGTTGGAATTGTAGATGATATGTCTTTTTTCCAATTAGCTTCTTTCACTTAGTGTGTCAGTCATCTTTCCCACTGCTGAACATACACGTATCTGACACCCACAGCTAAAATGTGAGAGGGATTAATATGGTTCATGTTTCACAGGCAGTCAGCCCGTGATCAGCTGGTTCGAAGGCAGAAACAGTATAGTGCAAGGGAGTGGTGGAGCAAGACTGCTTAGTTCATGGTGGTCAAGATGCACAGCGTGGAATAGTGTCACATGGAAAGGTGCAAGAGACCAGACAGACTCAAAGCCACGCCTCCACGATCCAGTAACATACACCCTGAAGTGTGCCCCGTTGTCCCCTCAGGCAGACATCAAAGTCAGTCAAGTTGACATGACAGTCATTTAAATGTTCTTCATATTTTCCTGTGGTTTGATAGTATATTTCTTTTCAGTGTTGAGTAATATTCTATTGTGTGGATGTACCACATTTTATTTACTTGTTTACCTGTTGAGGGACATCTCAGTTGCTTCTAACTTTAGTCAATTGTGGATAAAATTGCCATAAACATCCACACAAAGGGTTTTGTGTGGAAATAAATTCTCAGTTCACTTAGGTACATACCTAGGAGTGTGTTGCTGGATCTCAAAATCAGAATATGTAATAGCCTCCTAATAGCCTCGGCCGCTCTTGTTCTATGTTTTTACTTCATGTTTCTTCAACCTGGCTGATTTTTTAAAGTCTCCTTGGTCCACACTAATGAAACATTTCTGAAGAAGTCACCTCTTTCCAACAAAAAACACGCCCATCTTCTATTATTTTGTTAACTACTGACTATGCAAAATGAGAAATGCCATCACATAAATTTTTATCTAATGAGACTATTTTAACATTCTTGCCACATTGCTGGGGTCTGGTGCGTGGCTTTGGCTGGTTTTTCATTGAGAGAGAAATAATGTCTGTGAGGAGTTCAAACCACTACCTGGTGGGCAAGTGGGCTCACCATCGGCAGCACAGTGTTCTGATATTTCTGGAGCAAACATGCTGCTAGAATGAAGACAAGGAGGCGAGTCATTTCCCTTTGAGGTTTAGAGCATTGGTGTTCAGTTTTTTTGTTTCCTACATAAAGTGAAGCTTGAGAGATGCACAGCAAAGAAAGGAAAGGATACACATGAAATGACCCAGGCCTAAATGGATTATTGGGAGCAACCAGGTTTGGCAAGGAAGGATCACAGGCATTAAATGAAACTCAACTTTGTTCCAGCCTCTTTATGAAGCTGGAAAAATTATTTAACTTCTCTGTGCTTTAATTAATTTCTTTGTGTTTAAATTTTCTCTTGTGCAAATGAGTTCAATTATACCTAGTCTACAGATTTATGGGGAGGGTACACATGAGATCACCTATGTAAAATGTATAAGATGCAGCAAATGCTCATTGTTAGTTATCTCATAAGAAAGATTAAAACTCATGGAGGCCTTCATCAACTCCACAATGTTATCCCATGCTGACACAGGTGTGGAATATATCCCACATTTTTATGTGACCTTGTCCTTTCATCTCCGCAGGTTGAAACTCAATTTTTATTCTAACTTCTCCTGAATGAAAACAAGGGTAATTTATAAGCGATCAGTGAAAAGACCTCCTGTTTAAAACAAAACACTTGCTGACAGTTCCATTCTTTTTCTCCTGTGCATCTACAGAAGGAAAATGGCAAAAGGTTTGCAATGTGTGAACGCTGCGAGGCTATGAAGTACGACTCTGATGCTTGTCGGAAATTTGAAAGAATGAAGAAGGAAATGCAAGTGGACGTGTGGGGACCCGCCCACACCTACGCAAGCCCAGACTGGGAAGAGAGCGGCCGCTTTAAGGGTCATATTACTTATCTAAAGTTTTCTGTGCTGCACCCAAAGTGACATGTTGGAACCTAAACATTTTAATTTTAATATATAAATGATCCAAGCAGTATCATTACCAAAACCAATATCCCTTCCCATAGTGAAACGTTTAGAAGAAATTTTGTCTCATTTTTCTAACCCTGTGAACATTAATATAAATGTTTCAACTACAAAGGCAGCCTCAGATGAGTGTATCAGGGCCGTATTCCAAGCTGGATGAGATTGCGCATGCCTACAGTTGCAGCTACTTGGGGAACTGAGGCAGGAGGAACTTTTGAGCCCAGGAGTTTGAGGCTACCTGTGGCAGCAAAGTGAGACACTCATTGAAAGAAAGAAAGACAGACAAAGGAAGGAAGGAAGGAAGGAAAGAAAGAAAGAATAGAAAAGAAAAAGATGATGGATGGAAGGGAGGAAAACAAGAAGAGGAAAAGAAAAGAAAAGGAAAGGAAAACGAGGAAAAGGAAAAAAAGACAAATACTGCCAGCGTAGCTGAATAGCAGAGTGCTTGTCTAGCACGTGCAAAGCCCAGATTCAATCCTTAGTACAGAAACGAGAAATGAAGAGAAACAGAGATGCTGTTGCACAGGAGGGGCACTGAAGATCCTGCTCACAGGGCATCGCAGGGTGTTTTACATTCAGAAAGCACGGCAGGAAACTTGAGGAGTTACATGTGTGCACGTTCACTGTGAGGAGAAGCAACGCTTGCCCACAGCTCAGATGCTGCTGAAGAGGTGCTCTAACCCGACGCACCCACGCGCACGTGCACGCCCACGCCCTTGCACTCAGGGAAGTCAAAGTTGGCTTTGAAACTTTTCCAGCAAGGAATGTTTCACATTACCTGTCCTGACTCCCCAATCTTCAATTCTGTATCTTACTACTCCCTTTGTTCACATTTTAACGTCTCTCAAAAAGATACATCATATTAATTTTGTACACAATTTAATTGGCGCCAGTTTTATAGTATAAAATAACTTTTTGTTTTTATCATGTAAAATAATACTGCATCTCTAAGTTCACATTATTTCAGGTTCAATCTATGTGATAATTCGGTCATTTCATAATTCAATGATCAGTAATTCATATTCCAGGGAAAATAATCCCACTCTGGTGGTTTTGAGAATGAATTTCAAAGATCAAATTGTATTTTCTCCACTTAGACCAAGAATCTCATCATTTCACACTGTAGTTTGTTTCTTTGGAGAAGATTGTAATTTCACAAGAAAGAATATTTATGACCACCCATGAGGACTTAACCAAAGGCCCTGGCCTCACCCAGCACGATTTCAGCCAAACTCCATGGCTGCAGGTGGCGTTGTGTCTGGCTCTGTGATGAAGGTCTCTGCCACCCACATCCAACCTATGTGCATGTTTTGTCTGCGCTTCCTTTAAAAACTATAAAAAATATTAAAGCTCCTCTTCCTGTCAAGTTTACTACCTCCTTATCTCATTCCTTCTTGTAAAGGCCTTGTAAAACACATCTCACTGTTCGCAGTTCATGGATTAAATAAATTAATAACGGGGAATGGGAGGGGTTAAGCACAGGTCACGTATAATGTGCTAAAGTGCCAGAGCTGGGTGGAACTCTGGAGGCCTGCTGGGCAAACCTTCACCGCATTTCTTCACTGTTTTCTTCCTTCTTGCCTTCCTTCTTCCCATCCCCACCCCTCTCCCCCCTCATCCCCTCCTCTTTCCGTCCCTTCTCTCTCTTCTCCTTTTCCTCCCTCTCCTCCCCCTCCCTCTCCCTTCTTCTCACTCTCTCTCTCTGTCTCTCTTTCCCTCCCCCTACCTTTTCAGGCCTGTGTCTTTGGGCTCCACCTGCAAAAGTCTTTGCTAAGTTCGATCTCTCCACAATATAACAACCGCCTGTTGTAATGATCTTCTCTCAGCAATCAGACATACATTACATCTCAGTTGTCTTGTGAGCAAGGTATTACACCGCACTCTTAGCACTCTGGCTTCTAACTACCTAATTTTTTTTTATTTTAAAAGTATAAGAATGAAAACATATTAACAAACAGACGCAAAGTAGCATAAGAATAGTACAATCAAAACTGAGTTACAGATAAGGTGACAGGGAATCAACAATGGTTGTTGCATTACATATTGATAACTTCTAAGTGTATATTCAGGAAAGCAGATATAGACATGCAAAATTGATCAAACAATTAATCATCAACTATTCCTTACAATAAAGTGACCTAAGTCAGTAGTACAACTATGTTAGATATGCTGCATATACATCCATACTTACTTACATACATAGATAATTATCCCTTCCTTTTTCATTTTTTTCTTCTCTTTTAATATAATTTTTCTTTCTAAAGTGTGAAAGCAAAAAGAACTACATCAACAACAGAAAAAAAAAACAGCAACAAAAAAAAACCGGAAAGCATTAACAAAGAGACACAAAGTAGCACAATAACAGTATGATCAGAATTGAATTATAGACAAAGCAACAGAAAACCAACAATAGTTGTTGCATTGCATATTGATATCTTCAAAGTGTATGCTCAGGAGAACACATATAGACATACAAGATTGATCAAACAACCCGTCATCAACTATTCCTTACCATTAAGTGACATAAGACAATAGTAGAACCATGTCAGCCATCTTGCACATATGTATATATATACATACATACATACATACATACATACATTTTTGCCTCTTTCTTTTCTCCTTACCTGACTGTTTTCTTTACGTCCTCAAATCCAAATTAGATACTTATAGAGACTGAGTTTTAAGACTTGCGCTGCAAGGGACACTCACAAAGGAAACTTAGCGAATTTAACTTTTAGAGCCTACATTGCAAGGTGGAAAATCAGCTAGGTTTTCTGTTTGTCCTGGTAGCTCTGGATTCTCAGGAACATTCACTAAACTTTTAAAAGTGCAGCCCACATTTACTCAATGCCTATATTTCAGATCTTGGCAGAGGTGACAACAAATCAGCCATAACCTCGGTTCTAACTTCCAATCTGGTGTCCAAATAAACCATGTGTTTCCCTGTTTGGTTGCTGGTGGCTCACAGTAAACGCACCTGGACCAGCCCGGTGTGTCACAAAGGTGTATCCAGGGATGAGGATGACATTCAATCTTGTTGCCCCCAAATTTATCAGCAAAACTGGTGGAAAACCTTTAACTAATAAGGTTCTTACCCTCGGGTAGCTTCTATCTCAATTCTGATCTGAGGCTGACCCAAACCTTAATGGACACCCTAAAGCTGTTTGTTTTATTGATGGTGGCCCCAAAATCTCGACACAAAAGGGGAAATGACTACCATCATAACTAATTTTTGTATTGATTTAAATTATGTTACCATTTAGATTTTTCACTGGGTCATCCAGTCTCTCAGAGGAAGTGAATTTCTTTAAATAGTTTCAGTTTGGTGAGTTGGAATATAAGCATTCAGTGAATAAGCACAGTCAGAGATCAAAAGGGATTCATGCTTTTTAAAGCTCCCTGCCTGGATCAATTGACATTGTGCGAAATGTTCTCTGTTCATGAAAGGTTTATTATTTCTAGGCTGAAAATCTAGCTAAACAATCCTCCAACTTTTGGACAAAACAAAACTGGTCCTTGATTCAAAATTTGGATTTTGTTCCTGTCATCCACAATCTACGTTGGATTTAAAATGCTGTTGGACCATCTTCATTTTCACTTCATTTTTATCTGAAAAATCTTTTTTATGGACAAGAATTAGGAGACCAGACCTAGTCTTTGTGATGAACATATGAATTAAAATGACCACAGAATTCACGTGTTTAAAATGCAGAAACAATAAGATTTTTTGCTTATGCTTACGGGTATACAATTGGACAGTGGACATTCAATCTTGCCAAGCTAAGGCAATGATCAAGAAAGGACATTATGCTCACGTGCCTTCTGATTGCTCTAAGTTGCAAGTTTTTCCCAGTTAGAATAAGGTATCAGTCTTTGGTTTACCTTAAGTAGGATTAATGAAATGCTCCCAAATAGCAGCACTAAATATTTATTTTCTCCACATTAGTTAACCTATAGCTAAAAACTGTTTGTGAAACCTTGAAAAGGAGGTTGGATCATAGAAGATATGGAGAGGAGAACGGGAATGCCAAAGGACAATGCAATAAAGTGAAAATAACTTGTACTATATAATCTAGCAAAATAGCCTATGGGGGCTGATAGATAGTTAAGGCTTGGCTAGCAGAGTATCATTCCAAACATAATGCTATCCATCCTTAACTTGTGCTAGCTCACAGCATCCTATGACAACCTTATAACATTTGTGTTGCTGCTAACAATTTATAGATAAGTAAACTGAAACTAAAAGAATTGAATACTGTCTGTTTAGGGTTGCTTGGTTAGATTTTGGACCCAGACATACTTTAATTGAAACCACTGGCTTTTTTACCACACCATGTACCATCCTTTAAATCCTGTAAGAGTATGTCTTGGACATAATGTTACCCCCAAAACTGAGCTATAAAAAGCAGGAAAAAGGTAAACTTTATTTTTCAAAGAATATCAAAGTGATGAAATTGAATGACTGCCTAGGGACAAACTTTTAAATTTCTTTTCAGTGAAATTGTCCATGCTGAGCCAGAATGTAAGAGATTCAGTGGCTGGGAATGGATTATGTGCAAGGGTCATGGGATTCCACTGATGGTTTCTTTGTGAATGAATTCTCCAGAAAGAAGCAAAGCATACCGGACACTGCTCTGCCATGATTTACCCTTAGCTTTCAGAGAGATTGTAATGGTTCTTTTCAAAAATGTCCTTATTAAACAATTCTGGGGCCCTTTACATAAGGTTAAGTTTTTTAGTCAAATTTTAAAAATTTACATAGAGGTCTTTTTTTGACATACTTTATACTTTCAATATCACCAGTGCAAGTTTTTGCATGGACAAAACTTACGGGCACTGTTGATTTTAGGTATGGGATCATTTGTCCCATGTTTTACTTTTCTCTCTCTCCTTCTCTCCTCTCCTCTGCTCTCTGCTTCCCCTTGCCTCCCTACCTGTCCTTTTCCTGCCCTCCTCTCCTCTTTCCTCTTTTTCTTTCTTTCTTTCTTTCTTTCTTTCTTTCTTTCTTTCTTTCTGTCTTTCTTTCTGTCTTTTTCTGTCTTTCTTTCTCTTTCTGTATATTCTTTAGTTCATCAGCTATTATAGCAATGGGATATCAGCTTCCATATACATTTCTGAAGTTTGTTTGGTTAAAGGCCAGGTAGGTTGAGAACTGATGAAATGCAACAGCTCAGGATCTGTGCCCAGAGGAAGCATCCTTGGCCAAAAGAACCGGTAGTCAACAGAATTTTAAGTTCAGAGTATCCTTTATATAAAGCCAGGTAAGAAGAATCTCTGACAATATGACAGCTATAGAAGATCCCATGCAAACTTTCTCCTAATAGCTTATATGGACTGGAATAACACATTCCTTAATGAGGATCTCAGTTCCTCTTTTTATTCACACAAAACAAAAGAAGTGCAAAACCAAATGAATCCAGGCGCTGGTTCCTGGTAGACTATTTCATACATTTATGAAGCAACAGGTTTTTAGGCTAACATATTTCCAGATTTATTGTTAAGCTTTTTGTGCCTTCTGCAGTGATTATATTTTCTGGAAACAGAGAATAAAAATGCAGAGACAAGCAGAAGAAGAAAGACAAATAACATTTTGGATACCAGAGAGCAAAGTGTTTGGATAGAGATAAAATAAAAGCTGGAAAATGTCAATGGAATGGGTTGAGAGATGATAAAGAATTTAAATTGCTGAGGGAAGCAAAAGATTCAAAGTTCTTATTTAAAGCACCTTTCTTGGTTATTGGAACATTTTTCAAAATGAATCATATTTGAGCCAGGAATGGTGATGCATGCCTGCAATCTCAGCACTTCGGAGGCTGAGGCAGGAGGATCATTGTGAGTTTGAGGTCAGCCTGTGCTACAAAGTGAGTTCAAGACCAGCCTGAAGTGCATAGTGAGACCCCCATCTCAAAAAGGATAACAAAAAAAAAAAGAGACAAAAATGAATGAATGAATGAATGAATAAATAAATAAAAACCATATTTGATTTCTGGTAAAATTCCATGGCCATCATCTTCCCTGGGAGCACACTGGGACCCTTGGTGATCTGGTGTTATTCCTTATTTAGGTCTACATTTCTCACCATAGTTAGAACTAAAAATGACACATGCATATTATAGATGCTCTGAGAAGGATCAGGGATATTCTTCCCCATTGTGTAGATGTTTAGCAGCAAGGCGGGAAACTCCCACACAGCGATCAAGCCCACTTCCATGGTCTGCATATAAGGACAGTTCTTCTTTCAGATGTTCTTGGACTTGGAATCACGTTTGTCTTTGGTGACTTGGGGTTTAATATGGTTGATACCTGTTGTGTGGCTTGCAAGTGCCCTGTCACTTGGCTGGTTAAAAAGATGGGAGTGAAGGGCTGTGGGAGGAGAGGAAGCTGTACTTGATCCTTATGGAAGCCAGTTAAAATTAATTGGAAAAAGCTTTTAAAGACCCAAGATGCAGACCAAATGTATCTCCAACCGTGGCCTCATCTCTCACTGAACGAGAAGGTCACTGTGAAGCTGCAGATTTATGCGGAGGGGTTGGGTGACGGAAAATGAGACAAAAGCATTTGGATTTTATTATTCCATTTACTCTGACCCTGGGCCATAAAGGGTTTGGAGAGCCTGTTTTATATATTCAGCTGGTTGCCACACTGATAGGCATTTGGAGCCACTTAAATAAACCACCCTGGCCCACAGCTGCAACAACACTGTATCAAATATAGGTTAGGGTTGAAAGGCATAGCCTGCAAACAGCGTCTCCAGCAGGTGCGCATGAGGATTGTCTGCTTGTTTGTTGCAGCACCTTGTTTGTGGAATAGCTTCCCTATACACCTATTAATTTTATGTAAAGCTGACTTGAGTACTCAAACAGGAAGGTTTAGTTTCTGCAAAAGAGTGTACACATTGGGCTTGATCTCTGCTCTCTAGGAATTCTGTGTCTTTTAATTAAGAATGAGTTGGGGTTCAGAGGGGTTGCCCACTGGTAGAAAGCAAGCAAGTTTTTATTTAGTTTTTGGAGACTTGTATTGGTTGATGACCTTCTTTATTAATTTTGCAAGTTGTCTTCTTTTAGTTCACCTGATTCTTTATGACTGAGTTGGCTATAAAAGTATAATGGGAAAGCAGTTGAGAGGAAGCATTCCACATGGAAGACAATGAAATTAAATCCTCCAGTGTGTCGTGGTGATGGACAAAACACCTGTCTGTGGTTTTGTTGTAAGTGTGTGCACACACCAGCTCAGCAGAGTGGAGAAAGGAAGCAGGACTATGGTACATTCTCTTCTTTCCATGGAGAATCTACCTCACAGGTGTCATCCTATTTCCTAGGCAAACCACATTCCAGAACAACACACTGTTTCCACCTTGTGTGTGTGATAAGCTGAGGCTGAGGAATGTTGTCGGACTTGTCCAAAGGTCATATGGCTAAGGTGGCTGGCTCACTACACCCATGGCATGCCCCGTGTACTTTTCACAACCCTGCCTTTGCTTCTCGCTAAGAAAGATGTACAATGACCAAACTGAATCCAGGTGCTGTGATTCTGAAAACCAAAACACAGAAATCATCAAGGTGGCAGTGAGTGCTTGGGGCTTGCAACACCCTTTCACCTTGAGAACACCGGTTCACCTTCAGAGTTCCACAGAGGGTGTGGACAAGCTAATTGAAGATATCTGTTTCACTTCATTCTGTTCCTTTTGGGTCTACTCTTCATAGAAAAGCCATTAGGACTTTGAATTTGTCCACAATGACTCATTTTGCCCTTCTTTTCCCTACACCAGCCATACATGCTCAGTCCAAAGGCAGCTTGAGAATTCTATCATGGTTTTCTCATTCTTGGATATTTCTTCTAGTGTCTAGTGAATGATCAAGAAAAATACCAACAGAAGTGTTATATTTGTTAAAATTATCGTTTTTAGAATTTCAGATTTTGTGAGTTCCTACAGTTGTGTGAAAATATAGATAGGTCTCAACCATGCTCTGAAATACAACTTTTGAAAAAGGCATATGTATTAAAATAGGGAGTTACCCAGTAGAATTTTAAATTTAATTTAAAAAAAATTAGTATGTCCAGATTACCAGATATATATATATATAATGCAAAATAAAGATAACAATATGCAATACAACAAGCATTGTTAATTTCCTATCATCTTCTTTTAAAATTCTGTATTGTTTATATTTTTTTCTTTAAAATAAAATAATTAGTATGAAAGACACATTCTTATACGGGTTTTCTGGTTTAATTTGAGATCTGGTTTATCTAAGACAAAAAGAAATTGAACCTTTAAAAATAAGATAATCAAACAAAAAATTTTTAACTATATTTTTTTCCCAGATATTTTTCCTGTTAATTTTGGGAAAGTGAGAATAGAATTCCTTTTCTCTCCAGATGAAAATGGTAAAGATAAGAACTTCTTTTCAGTTTTCCCAGGATTCAACACCAATTTACCATGTTTATGGCAAATTTGTCTAATGTGGGGTACATGGCCTCATTTTCAGAGGAGTTTTTTGAGCCACATCCACTTTTCCCTCTTTTCCAGAATCAACTCTTTGCCTAGTTACTTAAAACCATCTTGCCTTTCTAAAAGAATCATAGATCAATATCTTTGTATAACAAGGCTGGAAATTTGTCAACCTCTGATATAATCTATGTTAGATTGAAACTATTACTGTAAGCACTAAATTCCATATGAATAGTTGAAAATTAAAACATTAACATGTTGATCAGGTTTTTAAAATAAATTGACCATCATAATTTGAAAATATGATTCAAAATTTTGGGGCATTAAGATAATGTCACAAATGGCAACTTCTGCACCTGATCCCGTGGGACTGGTCCCAGTCAAAAGAGAAGATGTATTAGAATATTGTATAAAGCTAACTTCAGAGCATTTGTATGAGGTGTCCATGAAACATAAGTGAATTTCCTGTCTGGGTTTGGATTCTGTCCCTAGGATATCTCATTTAGAATAAAAGCATTCCAAAATCCAAAGTAAAATCACAAATCTGGAACACCAGTTGGACCCAAGAATTTTGGGTCAGTGTTATAGTTTGGATCTAGGGTGTAACTTAATGCCCTCATGTTTGGAAGGTTGTTGGACCATAGTGAGCTGTGTATACTTTGGCAGGGTTATCCACTGCTGAGTTCACCTGTAGAGTATGGTTGGGAGATAGGGCCCGATGCCAGAGGTAATTCACTGGGGGTATGATCTGAAGGGTATATTGGTATATCTTGTCCTCTTCCTCCCCTTTTTCTCTGCTTCCTGACCACTACGATGTGAACATCTTTCCTCCTCCATGCCTCTCCGTCATGCTAATTTTGCTTTGGAGCCAGCTGACTATGGACTGAACTCCTTGAGACCCTGAGTCAAAATAGACCTCTCCTCCTTTAAATTGTAGGTGTTGTATATTTTGTCCCAGTGACAAGCAAGTGAATAAGACAACAAAGGACACTCAACCTTACGCTCCATGTAAGGTTTCCATGTTACCCATTTTTGGCCATTTCCTGCCCCCTCACGATTGAAGCATACAAAGTGCCTTACTTTACACTCTTACCAAGCCTCCACTTTATGGACATACACTTACCTCACATCAAAAAGTTTTGGTCCCATCAATTCCTATTGAAACTTTCTTTTCTCTGGTGCAATTACTGCCAGCTATTATGTAGAGAAGTATATACTCTGTGTGTGTGTGTGTGTGTGTGTGTGTGTGTGTGTGTGTGTGTGTGTATGTGTGTGTGCTATTTATGCCAGTGTGCAATTACTCTTAGGTCAAAGAGGGAAAATATTTGATTAAAATGGTAACCATGAATAACACTTATCCACACTAAACTTTAACTGGGAAATATACATTGGGACAGTTTTCACAGGGGAACATTTCCCAGAGGCTCTTGTGGGCAGCTGCCTTTTATCATTCCTGCACCTTAATTCTTGTGCTTTAATGAACATAGGTCAGGACTTGGAGCTCTTTTTTTTTCAATGGTTGCTGATCTTTACACCACACCAAAACAGGCTTAATGCATAATTTTCATTGGTTGACTAGGTTCCTGTTTGGAACTGGCAGGGTGTGTGATGTCCAATATTATAGCTTAAATATTTTTTGGATAAGGTTGTATAGTTCTTTTTCTTTTGGCACAATAATCCAGAAGAAATCCCTGGGAGGTGTTAGGTTCCATTTAGACTCTATTCTGAGTGCCTGGATATATTCCCCAAGGATGGCTGATGCCTATGACTAAGGTCCTGCAATACAGGGTGGAAAAGACATACCTTATCATAATTCTTGAGAATTCTGAATTTCTCTTGCAGCATTGTTGGCCATATTGCTGGGCTGATTAAAAACCTGTGCGTGCCTGTGTGTGTTTTAAATGCAGGCATGGTATAATAAAAGCTAATGGTGATTCTTGAGGACTGTTGTTGAAATCAGAGCACCTGCATTTTAACTGACATTTCCACCCCCGAAGCAGAGCCTTGGAATATCTACCCCATATTCCAGCCCACTTGCATCAGGGTGGAAAATAGCTGGATTCATGCTTAACCTCTCCAGCCATCAGATGGTGTTCATTTGCAGTGGCACAAGGGTGGCGTAACTTCAGCTTGGATTCTAAAGCTCAGGGGGGAAAGTGTCCGGCACTACATGGGGATTTTATACTCTCTAAAATTGGAAATGCTCTGAACTTGATACGCAGCTTCCCTCGCCTGTATTTTGGCATTTCTAGGAAATGTTACATAAAGAAAGACCAAAAAGAATTTAGCTCTACATCACAACTCTGGCAAATATATCTGTTACTGGGGTAAAACTACATGGAAACTCTAAGCAGCATAAATTACTACCATGTGAACAGAATTCTTGGTTGAATTAGCACCCTCCTGGCAGACAGAGAGACAAAAAATATGCAAATTTCAAGTAAAACAAATTCACACTTTCCTTGAAGCAAAAAGCTTTCATATAATTTGGAACAACCAGTCTGCTTGAGTAATGTTCTTATATGTAAGTGGAAATCCTTTCTGATATTTACACTACTGATTTCTTTAATCTCCACTTTGGAATTAATAGACAATAACATCAGATTGCTTCCTCGGCTGCCCCGGCACTTGTGCATATTTACCCAAGTGTCTAGAGTGAGGATTGTACACATATCTCTAATCCACCTGCCTGTGTTAGTTAAAAGCCCAGATAAAATCAGCAGCCCTTAGATCTTAACCTTTTAAGTCTGAAATGTTTTTAAAGTCTGGCCATGGCAACTGAGCTGGGATGTGCCAGGGAGGGAGGGGGAGACGGGAAGAAGGGAAACAGGAGAAGTGGCATATAAACATGTTCTCAGCTCGAAACACAGTTGCACTCAAATAAACCAAAAATGTTATAGTAATAGTGACAATAGCTGTAAAATCTGGGACAATGTGCCTCGGTAGACAGAAATAATCAACTTCAGGATACAATGACATGGAGCTGTACCTGGCTATCCAGCTGTTTAAACAAACAGCTGGAATTTACTTTCAACTCTCTTTGTGTGTGTAGGTTGAAGGAGGGGAGCTAGGAACAAGGGGTCCAAGTATTTTCTAGATCTCTAATGACAAATGCTAAACACAAGAGAAATACAAAAAGAAAAACACCCTTTTTGTGGCATTTAAATCAGTGTGGAAGATCACTTACCATGATAATATGCCACAGTTTTCCACATTTAAACGTTAAACTAAAAAAAATAGACTAAATCCAAACAAGACCTATTTTAAACCTATGTTGAATACCAGCCATGTGATAGCAAATCAATTCTTAGAATTTCCTACATTCCTGAGACCTATCTATTTTTTCACATAAATTAAATGGTGGTTGATATTTCTGAATTGAGAATTCACATTTCTTATTTAGTGTATATCCCTTAACTAAAGAAAAGAGGAGAAAACAAAACAGAAAATATACTTCTCTTTTATCAATAGAGTTAAAATTCCATGTTTTCTAAACCACAGATGCAAAGCCAAACTGGAAATTCTTCATTAAGAAAATGATCAATAGACTGTTTTCTTCCTCTGTTTGTTTGCTTAACATGTTTATTTCAGTGAGTTCATGTTGAGGACCTGAAATTTCTCTGCTTAAAGAATTCTCCATTCAGAACGACTTTAAACACAGCCCATTAGTAAGCCTCCAGGTCAGCGATTCTAGGGCTCATCTTTTCATTTTCATCTCATCTTGCTTTATCTTCCAAAGCAGGCATTAGATTGTCTTCCTCTGCATGCCCCTGCCATCCGCGAGATGCTCAGCACACGTGTATTAGCTGGCTTCTTGGATTGATTCATAACAGAAACCTATACATTTTGATTGAAATGCTGTCCCTAAACCCCATCCCAAGTTTAGCTTTGAGTCAGCTTTTGGTGCTACTCCTCAGTGACATGAGGCAGTAGCTTGATATTCCAGGTTCCTTCCATTGGGTAGTTGAGCAGAAAGTTGTCCCATCAGTTGCTGCGTAGCACTGAACCTTTGGGTCCCCTCTGTTCTCCGGGTGCCAGCTATCATAAGAAGTTGGATATTCAAGCCAAAGTCCACTTGCAGTCAGCCGCTACATATCAGACAGCGCCCAGGTAGCTTATGTATAGCATTTAATCTTCATGGTATAAGGTCTTCCTAATTCCATGGTATAGATAATGGCACAAAAACAGGCCAGAACTTGCCTTAGCTCATAGACTTCCCTACATGACAGAACAAGACTTCAGTCCAGGTTTTCCAGATGCTCTAGCTCAGAATAAATATAGCCTGCTTCTACCCACATCCACCCTACAGTGTTGTTCTGTTAAGCTATTGATCACTACTTCTGTCAAAATTTGTTAACTGCACAATACAGAGATAATCTGGTTTTTAACAAAATGAGTAGAAAAAGACTTCAGGAGATGTTGTTCCACAAAAGAAATAAATGAGCAATGAAAAGATGCGTAGCACATTTTTGTATTAAGGGGACTGCACATCATAACCCCAATGCGATACCTCTGCCTACTCATTGGCATGGCTATAAATTCATGGGAAATAGCAAGTGTCAGCCATTGCAAAGAGAAATGAGATACTTCATCCTTTCCTGGTGGGAATGTATAGTGGTATAGCTAGTAGAGAAAGCAATTTGGTGGTTGCTCAAAAAATTAGAAACAGAATTACCACCTGACCCAATCATTTCCTTTCTAGATATGTGAAACCTTTCATGTGAAAAACACCTTCAAACAAAAAGCTGTACACAAATGTTCATAACAGCATTATTCATACTACCCAAAAAAGTCTAAATAAACCAAGCATCCATTGACTGGTAAATGGAGAAATGGAATACGGTATATCCAGACAAGAGGTTACTATTCAGCCATGGAAAGGAATAGTGTATTGATTTACACCTCAATAGAGATGAACCTTGAAGACATTATGCAAAGGGAAGTAAGCCAAGGACTAAAGAAAACACACCGAATGATTCTTTCTATACAAACTGTGCAACATACCCAGCTCTACTAAGACAGAATGCAGATTGCTGATTACTGGGGACTGGATGTATGGGTGAAAAAGGGAGAGACAGTTTAGTGGACAGGCTTTTGGGGGGTTTGTTACAAAGTATTCTGGAAATATCTGGTGATGGATGCGTAATATGGCAAACAAAAAGCCACTGAATTGTGCACCTTAAAATGGTTAAGAAGGCGACATTTATGTTACCAGTATATTAATTTTGTCACAGTAGAAACCACATTACTGATGTGAGACAAGTCTACCATTCACATGCAATCACCTCCTCATCACACCCGTCCTGATAGCCAGAGATTTCCAGAGTTTTCTCATTGTAGGGAGATTTTAGGCAACCTTCCAAGAATGCAGGGGTCACTCCACTGATTGTGCAAAGTGAGCTAAGGTCGTTACTTTAGGTGGATTTCAAAAGTGGCGTTACAAAAGACTTCTCACAATTCCTCTCTGCTCTGAGGTCTGGAAGCTCTGGAAGTCGGAGTCCATAGTAACATGGACTGGCAGGTGGCACAAACGCAAATTAATAACTCTCTTTAGGGTCCCATAGTAAGTCACATGATAGAAAAGGGATGCTGGTGAACAAAGTTCCTAATAGATCTAGAAAAGCAAAGCCCTGATGTATTTTCAGAGATTGTTTTCATTGTTACGGGGATCCTGACACAGTTCTTCAGATGCCATAGAAATCGGGGATGTGAGAAAGCTTTCGAATCTGCAACTTTATATTTAAGGTTATCATTAAAAATGTTGGTGAGCTGTCCCAAAGGTTGCCCTACACTCTCACATAGCTCCTAAGGGTGCTGATACATGTGCTGCCAGATAGGCTTTTATTGCTATTTTGTTGAGGAGTGTAAGTCTGAGGAATGTGAAAAAAATATATCCTCTGGGCTGCGTAAGTGCATCTTTCTTCCCCTAGTCTTCTGACTTTCTCTCTCAATCTAGACTCAACAAGGGTCCCCATAGACACAGAATAAAGCAGTATTGTTTGGTGGGGGATTTAATTTCACTCCATCACAAGTGACCATCGCAGCCCTGTCATTGCGATTTGTCACAGTTTTTTGTGTGCTCTATCTTCCTGAAGTCCCATCTTCTCTGCAGTCCACCGCATAATCTCCTTCTGCGGGACAAAGCTGCCCACAGAATGAAAGAAGTGGGATTGGGAACGGAAAGTCAATGGACACAGCTATCAATTTGGGCCTCACACCCTCTGACTCCTGGGATTCAGCCCCAATAGCCAAAGAGACTCTAGCGAGGCCTGCTGTGTAAGGAAAAAAGCCACCATCACAAGGTTTGCTGAGACCAAAGGAGGAGCTGGTGGCCGCTGGGCGGTGTAATCCAATGCTCTCCTGAAGAGACCACCACCGGGGGGAATGCTAACAGCTCCCTCTCTGGCTCACTGACACATGGCCCAGTCCCTCCACAATCTTAGAGCCGCCTCACTTCATGCTTTGTGAGCAGGTTGGGAAGCCCCTCAAGAAGCCATAAAGGGCGTCACAGTCTTTGGTCTACACAGGTCATATGGCTATGACCACAAACAAGAATACATTTAGAGATTCATTCTAGAAACATGAATATTTCTAAAGCAAACCAGACCTTTAATCTTGACTGGGAAGTTTTAATAGACTCATTTTAGGTTCTCTTGAGCAAGATAACAGGATTTATTTGCAGCATTCATAGGACCGTACATATCACTTTTTTTTTCCTTTACATTTCTTGCTAGTGGTACCCGGAATTTTCTTTTTTTGTCAGCTGTTTCTGTTTTTGTTCTAGGCATTTACAAAAGGTCATCCTGGACCAACCTAGTGAGTCTGTAATTTTTTATGAGAGTCAGTGGATTTTTCTATACCCCAAGCTACATCTGTGAAGTATAAATGGCCCACTTTTCTCAACTGAGGAGATAAAGGTGGGTATTGTAAGAGATAACACACTTACCTACCACAGCCTTGTGGATCAAGAGCTTTATTGGAGTCGTACACTTGCATGATACCTTGATTCACCTATGGTTCTTAGCAATTCACATTTGCTCTGTTTGCTGGAGCGTAATTACTAGAGGTACTAAAGCAACAAGAAAGCAGCTGTATCAAAACCATAGTGGCAGAGGAGATGCGTCCTGACATCTGCCTCAGTCACCCATGAGTTGTATGATGTTAAGGAATTTAGTTAACTTCTGTGTTCAGGTTAGCTCTCCTATCCTGAAAAAGATTGGA
Organism: Dinomys branickii; assembly: GCA_004027595.1. NCBI lineage: Eukaryota > Metazoa > Chordata > Mammalia > Rodentia > Dinomyidae > Dinomys > Dinomys branickii. Next base: position 91,037 of record PVLD010001313.1, on the reverse strand, counting down.
AATAATAACCATCATCTGTTAGGTTTCTCTAGGGATTCACTAAAATAGATCATGCAGCAGGAATACCAAAACTAGGTTTAGGATGCCATAGACTTAGGGTTATGACCTTCATTTTATAGAAGTACATGTGTGTGTGTGTGTGTGTGTTGTGTGTGTGTGTGTGTGTGTGTGTGTGTGTGTGTGTGTGTGGCCTTGGTCTCCTATGTCATTCCGCTTGTACTGTTATTGGCATATTTATGTTATATCTCATTCTTTATTTTATTTACATAATGTGGCACAATGGCTTGTTTTCTCTCTCTCTCTCTCTCTCTCTCTCTCTCTCTCACTGTCTCTCAAAATGAACCCATTTCTACTTCATAGACTTCTAACTATTCCTCTACACAGAATGATTTTAGCTTCCTTCTTAACAGAGTGAAGTCTTATCCATTAGATCTCAACAAAAATGTCTCACAGGCCTCCATGGAGGACAACTAATCTAGCTTCACCCTTCCTATTTTTTTCATATCATCATCACTGTCACTCCCAATGTTATGGCACCTGTGATGTGAAATTTATATCACAGATGTTTATGATCTATTCTTTTTCCACTTTAATTACAAGTTCTGGAATGACAATGGGCAACTAGAGTGTTATCTTGTCCACAGTAACTATCATAAAATGCTCAGTGTACCTGTTAAATGAAGGATTACAATGAAACAGTATGTATTTCTCTCTTTCAGGGTGGTCTGCTCTCACCCTATGGTGTGTATTTCTCTTCATTTTTAATTGATCCAAATTCACTCTGCAGAGTGTGTTTCTTTTCCTACCTTTAATAAATGTAAAACCTCACTACCTTTTACAAAAGAGAGAAAGTATGGATTTTTTTTTTTTTTGGTATCATAGTCTTTCTTAAGGAATAGATCCATCTTATTTAAGATAAGCTTTACATCTGCTTCATTTACTTTTGGAGGACACTCAGATGAGGCCTTCTTGGGACACAGGGCTCGAGAGAAGCGGGTGAGCTGCCACAGCTAGGAAGGATAAGACACTTACAGGTGGTGGTATTGTCTTGGCAGCCTTTGGAAAAAATCATAGAAACAAGCTCAACACAAGATTGAGGAAGTCATGTCTTTCAAAGAAACATGGTCCCCAGCAGATGGGAGAAAGTCACAGCCAGGATAGCAATTCCATCTTGCTGCCGAAGGACCACCTGGATATCAGCTCATGTGAGATCTCTTTCCTTGGTCAGGTAAGGAATTAGATGAAGGAAAAATGAGACTGGATAGGGTTGGCCAAGTTTCATTCTGAGACTTCTACACACCATGTAGTTTGTGCTCAACATGCGGAGCATCAGCTGTTGTAAGAGGAAATGGACAAAATTGTTTTTGATAATATGATTAAAGGATGTCAGGAAGTTAGGCTGTGTTTGGCACCAAAATATTTGTAATGAAAGTTAAAATATGCAATATTTTCAATCTAGAATGTCCTCCAAGGGACCATGTGTTAATGCCTTAGTCCCCATCTTGGTACTCTTGGTAGACGTGTAACTTGCAAGATAGGGGGCTTATGGGAGGTCTGTGGTCATTGTGGAGTGTGGCCTCAAAGAGCACTGTGGCATCCTGGTGTCTTCCTCCCCTACTCTCTCTCTGTTTCTCTCTCTGCTTCTTGTCTACCATGAGGTGAGAAGCTTCCTCTGCCATGCCCTCTTAGCATGAGGTGCCATCTTGCCATAGACCTAACATCAAAAGATCCAGCCAAACATGGATTCTAAACTATGAGCCAAGAGAATCCTTTCCTCCTTTTAAGTTGATAATCACAGGTATTTTGTTATAGCAATGGAAAGCTGACTAAACAGGGGGATAAGGAATATTTATAATAAAAATAATTTATCAGCATAAAATATTAAATACATCCAGTTGTGCAGCTGAATACTGGAGAAGGGAGGGAGACGTGGATCTGGAGTGTTACAGAATCTGCCTGAGGTTTGTCTGTCTAAGCTGATCCTTTTCTCTTCAAATCATTACCTGGGCAAATTTTCAGCTTCCCTGTACTTCCTGGGGTGGATTCAGAGCTACAGACCCAAGAGCTGCTGAAGTGTTTCTCTCAGCAAAGCTCTGGGTGGTCTTGTCTTATGCAGAGAGAGAAGCAGATAGCAGGAGAGTTTCCAGCTTGTTCTTCTCAGCATCAGCCTTCAAAGATGCATGACCCACCGGAGAGGACACAGCATTTCCAAGAGATGGCGAGGAGGCAGCAGCCAAGGTCAGGAAAACCCAGGAGGGAGGACGTGCCCTGTGACAGCTGAACCATTGAGCTGGCTTCCACTTTGGACTGGAAAGATAATTTCTGCACTGGAATTCTTCTGCATCTCTTTCACATGAAATATATTCATGAACCAAGGAAAAATTTATTGTGACTAAAATGAACGTTTTTGGAAAGCCTGAGCCATTTATGACTTTTAGCTTTTAAGAGCTGTTTTTGTGCCTTTCTGAAAGTGTAGTGAGCCTGCTGTGAGGGAAGAGATGATAATTTTGTGAACTGTTTGGTTTAGAAAAATATTTCAGAGTCTCTTTAGGTATTTCAAATACAAAACTACAAACCACTCACAATAAACAAATCACAGGGATGGTTTTGTAACTGAATCATATTATCAGTCCTGCACTGAGGAATCCATATGATCATTTTATCACTAGAACTATTAATAAAGCATGAATTTTCCTAGGGCTTAGGACAAAAGATACAGAGAAAGTGAAGCCAGTTAGTACCTAGTAGAATATCAACTTCTCACTGTAGCTTCATTCAGTCATTTGTAGAACAGAATTTACACTGGTCGTGCTGAACACTGAGAAATACACGCTGTAACTCCCTTGGGTTGAATTTTCAGAAGCCAGGAAAGATATACAGTGACAGGAATAGAGAGGAGAAATAGCAGGAGACAATGACTTTTAAGTTTTGTTTTCATTAACAGGTATTTCCATAGTACATGTCTGCATACAGAGTCCCATTGTTTAAGTGAAATCCATATAAGAGTAAGTGTTTGTGGGTCTGAATCGGGCAGAGCAAAGATTTAAACTGAAAAACATCTAAGTTCACAGTTCTAGGCCCTATTTCTGTATTGCTAGAACTCACACTGAGTTGCACCCACCTGAATTGGGAGAAGTAGCTCCATCTTGGCACAAATAGCCTCCCGTATTTCCTGGCTGCCTAGCTAGCATTCAACAGTGACCGTAACTTGTGCCTTGAGACTTTGTACCAATGCGTTCCTGGTAATAGTAGTGCTGGTGGCTCTTAATGTTAGTGATGGTGCTGGGAGTTCTGCAGGGAGCACAGGAATAAGACAAAAAGTACTTTTGTCTGAGGTTCCTTTGGGATGTTATGACAAAATACCACAGACTGTGTGGCTTATAAACAACATACATTTATTTCTTATGTTCTGGAGGTCAGGAAGTACAATGTCAAGGTGGTAGCAGATTTGGCATCTAGCAAGGGCCTGCATTTTCATAAATAATACTTTTTCACCTTTACAAATGAGATCCTTGGGGATCGTTTGTAAGAGTGCTCCTCCTGCTCTTGAGAGTTCTGGCCTCACAACTTTATCAGTTTGCTCCTCCTCCTAACACCATCACATGGGAGGTTAGAATTTCCACATATGAATTTTTGGAGTCACTTATATTGAGGCAAGAGCAATTTTCAGTAAGATTCTTGGAAAGGTTGAATTGAGGTAACCCATAAAGTATCTTCCATGTAGCATTCCAGAGTTATTACTTATGATTATTTGTTAATGTACATCAGGAGCTCTACAAACTAAGGAGTCCAAACCTCCCAATCATAGTACTGTGTCTGTCAGCTTTTGTATTACTGAGGCAAAACACCTGACATCCATAACATGAAGGAAGAAATGGTTTACCTGGCTCATGGTTTCAGAGATTTCAGTCCATGAGCCATTTGCTCCAAAGCAGAAACATCTGGGTAGAAGGGTATGTTGGAGCAATGCTTCCTACTGCTGTGAAGTAGATGGGAAGCAGGGCACAGGGAAGAAGAGCCAGAGAGGAAGGGAAGAAGAACCCACTGTAGTCTTCAAGTTCTTACCCTCATGACCCAACCAGAGACACTCAAAAGTGTGCATTAGTCTGCTAGGTGTCTAAATTCAGTTCAGTTGAAAATCACAATGAATGGTCATAGTACACTTCTGAGCCACATCATTTTGTGTGACTTAGGAAAAATGTTTCACAGTACAAACCACAGAGGGTAATGACTTTGACTTGAGGTAGTTACTGAGAATGAAAGAATCTAAGAGGAGACATTCCAAAGGTTTGAGATAATGATTGCATTTCCCCTAAAGAGGATGGTTTTGTGGGCTATAAATTGATGTTCAGTCTAAGTGTCACTCATAACATCATTTAGCCTTTCAGAAGGATTTGGCTTTTCCAGGAAAGTAAAGGAGACACACTAGTGTGGCTGGCCTTGTGAAGAGTATAGAAATAATGTGTCTGCAGCTCATGAGAAGTGTCGGAGTGACAGTGTGTGCTCAGCTCTCCATCCCCTGGTCAAGTGACTTATAGAATGATTCAAGCAGACAGATGGGAGAGGAGAAGGGGAGAACAGTCACCCCCTAAAGGTGAGGGAAATACTTTATGAGATGCTTCCAGGGAGAATTGCCTTCCCTCACAAATGTACTGTCCATTTTAAAACAGCCTATGCTTCCTTTGAGGATTGTGTGATTGCAAGAATACAAGTTTTTAGCATTTTGCTCACGGCCACTAAAGGATGCTAACTCTGTGGTTCTAACACAGACCATCAAAAATACATCCTGAAGCATTTCTAATCCACTGAATAATCAAGTCCTTTTTTTCTCAACACTCCTTGTATCTAATTGGTATTTTTTACTTATGAAAGTTTGTGCAGGTTTTCTAACATTCATCCTTTGTCTGCATGAATCATAATAACAAACACTACTACTGCATAAGCAACTCTGTTCTTAATTTTGTACACATTTCTTCTCATCTATTGTTTGGAAAGTCCCGTGTTTATCACAGTGTAGACTATGCTAGGGTACTATTCATATTCTAGATAGCCACTGCATGAAGTTGACGACATTAGGGACCAAAAGTGTAGGTCAGCCTCTCCCACGGTCTTAAGAGAACACTTGTCTTTGTGTAGCCTTCTTTTTTTTCTGAACTTGAAATCCAATTGACCAACAATTAAAGCCAATTAGCACATAAGGAAAATAAACCCAAGACTGTCCCCTTGTGTTTTCCATGGCAGATAGAAAGCTGGTTAGCTCAAGGCATTAGCATAGTTGTGTACCAGGCCAGGCATAGAGCAGAGATGAGTTGGCTTAAAGTATTAAAAGACGGGGCAGTGGCTGGTGCAGCAGAACTGTGTTATTCTGAGCTAACAGCTGCCAAGCATTCTTTACAGGAGATGAGGCAGATGTCCACGGACAATCAAAGGGAGAAGAAAGTTTAAGCCAACGTTTGCCTATCTCATATTCTCTGCTTGATCCTCAGCCTCAAAGACAACTCACAGCTGTTGCATTTCAAGGTCTCGAGGCTGATCCCACCTCCCAGCCTGCGTCCACCCTCACACCCTAACTCTCTGGGAGCTGGCCCCCTGGCTTCCCTATTGGGCCTTCTGCACTGGTCATCTCATTGGAGAGTGGGGCTCGTCTGGCGACTTTACAATTTTCTGAACACACAGATGTATGCATCAAAATTCCAGAGTGTGTGATAATCATAGGATTGGGAACTCATGAAAATCTCTACAGGTCAGCCCCAAATGGGCCTCTCCTCAGATGACAAGACATAGTGCAGCCAAAGCAGCGTATTCTTAGAGGAAGGAATCATCAGGTCAAATTCAAATGGAAGAAAAGAGGACTTGGGAAATCTGCATGTTGTAGAGTTACACATGGGTTTGTGTTTGAATAATATAAGGGGTCAGGGAATGTCTCTTGTAGGTTCAAATGTCTCTTGTGTGTAAAGAGACTGGAACGCATCAGCACTGGAATTGTTTGCTAAAATGCTGACATGTTATCTCTCTTGGGGCAGAGACGGGGGGCCCTGCAAAATACAATGATGTACTCATGCGCTAAACTCCTTTACTGGCATGCTTCACACAGCAGGGCAAAAATAAGCAACTTTTTGCATATCATCAAGCAACGTCAGACACAAATGACATAGCAGAGTCTTCTCAAAAGAGAAACTTGTGTGATTGTCAAAATTGTTACACATATCATTGCTCCACTCATGAGAACAAATCAACGTTTTGTGCTCTTTATGAAACTTTTGACAAAAATTTCTTCTCTATAGCCCATCTCCTCTGGTAAGAGATATATACTCACCACATTAAATTATAACTGTCTGATAAAAGCACCAACCCAAGTTCTTCCCTATACCATGAGCTGCCCTCTGGGAATTGGTTTCTCCGTGGAGCCAGGGCAGAGTACGTGCTCAGTGCTGTAACTCCACACGTGAATGGATGACGAGTGAGCTTCAATCATTCCCCAAGTTCATTAAAAATGCACACAAATATTATTCCTGTAGCTGAATTATACACAGAAACAGTACAAAGCTGTAGTTTTAGGAATCACCTGAGAAAAATACAACATGAAGTAAGTTTCTTTTAAAAGTACTAATTAGTTTGGAGTTCTTTTATTTCAGAAAAAGAAAAAAACACATCTATTTAAAAATCACTATTGGAATGGTTGTAAGAATCACCTCTATTTCTACCCGGCAACTAATTACAGGGATAACGTTCACACATTCTACCACTGCAGGTGCCAATATTTAATTGTGTGTATGAGCCAGGTGGTGCGGGGCTCCTTAACTGCGTGTTCAATTGCGTCTGCGCTGGGTGCCCCTTCAATTAAGTGTGGGTGCAAAAACCAGAGACCTAACTGGAGCCCTATTAAAATGAGGCCTGTGCACACCACAGGCTTTTATCTGTGAGGGGGGAAGGGTCGTGCATTTGCATTTATTTGAGCTGCTCCTGGCTTGGGGCCTGGGGGAGTCACTTGCAGCCAGTTAGGCAAGAGCACCTGGACTTTGCCTGATAGGATTTGCCCGCTGTTGCCTAGAGAGTGGTCAGCTCTCCTCCACAGCAAGGTTAGATATTAAGCCAAGATCTCAATTAAAAGACATATGGCTTGCTTATTCTGAAGGCACTTGGAGATGAAGTGAACTATTTCCCCGTGTGAGTGGGACAGAGGAGTTTGATCAAAACATATGAAACAGGAAGACATCACCCCCCCAACGGAACAGTCCTAATGATTTTAGAAGCTCCTCTCTTCTCTTTTGGTGGTTTGGTAACCAAGTGCGTGGTTATTCGAGGCAATAGGGACAATTTTTGTGCTCTTATTTTTTTTTTTTAAGAAAGGAATCGCAAGGTGATTCAAGGAGAATAAAAATGAAATTATACACAAAAGTATCTGAGAACCTACAGAGTTAAAATATGACCAAGGCTAAGAACTATAAAACAATCAAATCCTATACATTTAGAGAAGAATTGGAATGCTTAAAACAGTGGGTATTGGAGGTGAGGACTCTGAATTTTGGTTTTTATCTCCAGCTCTGTGACTTCAGGCAAGGGAGCTAACTGCTCTGAGATTTGGATTTGTCTTCTGTGGAGTCACCACTACCTGAACACTAGGTGCTGGAAGGGCTAAACATGAACATGAAGCACCTGGTATCACTCTATGTCCACCAAGGCTGTTCCTTACAGAAAATTTCTGTACCTTTCTCCAGAAGAAAAGAGAGCAGAGAAAATTTCTACTCAGCTACATGAGGAAAGAACTCAGGGGCAGGAACCAGTACACATCCTGGACAGGTCTCCAATTTCTAGCCTTTAAAAGGCAATAACCATGTTATCATCAGTAGTGATGTCTCATCAGATTTTCAGCCAGAGAAGTAAATAACAACCATGTACTCTTCATGTTTGCATTTTTAGGGATCTTAAATATATTTCAATACTCCAGCATTATGTTATGTTATATATTTTCTTCCATAATCTATAGCTATTCTAGGGTTCACACCCTTTGTTAATAAATCTCAGGTTTTGCCTGGCTTGAATCTCATCATTTGTTTGTAGTTGTTAGTTGTTTTTACTACCACTTGCAAGGTGCTGTGTACTAAAACTGATCTGAGGTTGTGTGTTCAGGTCTAGGGTTCTTGGTCATGTTGTTCGCACAGGAACATGCATGCGCTCATATGCATGTACTCACCTCCCAGACCTTCTTGAGCTTTTCAGTGATCCATAGTGTTGACTGTTAGAGGGAAAATGATTGGCTTGGGCATGAGAATTGTGGCAACATTAACATCTGCCTGCCAAGGGAAGGTGACCTCATTAATAACGATGCTTTACACTGGCATGTGTTGAGAAGGCCAGACAAGTGAACCTGGCATCAGAGAAGTTGAAAGTGAGGATTCCTGCATTAGAAATCTGGGGTGCTGTTGTTACTTCCTGGCTTGGGTATACCAGGGAGGGGTTGTCACGTCTCTACTGTTAGCTCCTGGCTTTTCCTCTGAATGAAAATGAGCTTAGTAAGAGACCTTGAAATTCAGAAGAAGCCAGGGATATAGCTCAGTGACATAAGTACCTGCCTGGCAAGCACAAGGTCCTGAGTTCGATTCCTGGTACCAAAACCGAAACAAAAACAATGAAATTCAGAATAGCTTGCTCAGAAAACACTGAGTATTTGTGTTAAGACTAGAGATGAAGTTCATTCTCTTCGGGAAGGCTGAAGTAATTCTGTGGTTTAGATTAGTATACCCCCAAATTTACATGTTAAACCTTGGTGCTCAGCCTGTTGTATTAGTCAGAGAGGTGAAAACTTTAAGAGGTTGAGTCCAGTGACAGGAAGTTAGGTCACTGGGGGAGCAGCCTTGAAGGGGATTAGGACACCCTGATTTTCCTCTTCCACTCATTAGCTGCCTGGCTACCACAAAGTGAGAAGAAGTCTACATCATGTGCTCCTGCCTGAAGAAACAGAATCTATCAGTCATGGACAAAAAATTCTGAAACCATGAATCAAATAAAACCTTTCTTTTTGTAAGCTAATTATCTCTGATAGTTGTTATAGGAAGAGAAAGCTGACTGAAATGCATGGGGATCTCTACCATGAGCTAGACACTTTCTCAAGACCATCAGCCAAGGTACCACCAAGAAATTTCCATTCACTGTGATATTTGCAAGGCCAAACCCTTGCCAAACACCACTTGGGCTTTGCCAGTGATTCCCACTTCTTTCCCTAGTGATGTCACTTGGAGCTTGAGAACAATTGTTCTTCGTGGGTGCTCAAGGGAGAGAAGTAAACTTACTTTGAAGAATCCTGAGAGCTGGTGATGAGCCTTATTTAAGGTCCAAAAGAACTACCTATTCTGTGATAAATTGTGAACTGTTACTGAAATATTCTGTTCTGATGATACAGACAGAAAATAGAAAGTCCTTTGTTACCTAGAAAGTAAAATTCAGCATCTTAATCATTTATTAAAGAAGTACCACGAGCCAGGCTCCATACTAATTGCCTTGCATATACCATATTTTAAAATTTATGTGTGAAATAAAAGCCATATTCTTGGACATTTGGAATAAATTGAGCCCAAGCTCCCATTGTATGTATCACTGGAAACAAGAGTCTCTTTGCGAATCTGTGAGTGCAGTTTATCTGGTCTCTTCTGACCTGGTCTGGTTCCAGTGTTTTTTGAATTCTCACTTTCCTTAGCTTCTTACCACTAGTGAGTCCTTCCTCTGTTCCACACTGGCAGTGTTGTAGATTATCCCTTCCCATGGCTGTTCAAGAAAGAAACTTGCTCCATTGCAGAGTGAGTGTCCACTTCATTGAACTAACTTCTTCCTTCACATCATAGCGTAACACAGAGAAATATTTTTGTCAGTAATACTGACAGCACAATGCACTTGGGTGAGGTTTCCTGGGCCCACACATCCTCAGAGCAGAAATAGGAGGAAGATGGCTTGATTCTAAAGGTCTCAACTACTAAGCTGAAGACTGCAGAAAGGGACCAGTTGACAGAGACAGACAAATGTGTATCTGAACCATTTAAGACGTATTGTCTAGTGGAGGAAGGTGAGTCTCTGGGGGCTTAACTGATTTACCTGTTAACCAATAAATCTTAACAAAATTTACCCACTTATCCCATAGATAAAATATTTTAAAATGAGAATCTCAAAACCAGGTTTTCTGTAGACAGTGCAACTAAAAGGAACTGAAAGACAATTGGTCTTGGTTAAAAACAAAATCACAAACCACAATAGCGTATTTGTTGGATGTCCTGGTTCATCAACACAGTTCAGCGTTAATCAAGTGGTATCTATTCATGTGGTGTATCTTTGTCATGCGTTGTTATTATATTTTTCTAATCAAAATAACCATAGACAACGGCATATCTGTGCTATCAACTTCTTTAAGAACATCCTGTAGATGGCATATGTTATGGTTGATATATTGTGTCAACTTGGGGAGTCTAGAGGTTTGGCTGAGTGACTCAGGAGGAAGCTAAGGTGCTTACTTTGTATACACCCTGAGCCTGTGGAAGAGGAGGGCATGGAGAGTGTGTGAGATCTACATGCCCCCTGGGTGAGGGGAGCCAATTTACAATGTAAGGGAAGAAAAGAGGCTGCTTGCAGACATTCCTCCCTTTTGCTGGTTGTTTGCTGTGCTCTGCTGCCCTGAACAGTTTGCCCTCTGCCATGTGCCACTCTGCCTCTGAACCAGCCAAGGATGGACTGAGACCTCCACGAACTGTAAGGTAAATAGCTTTCCTTCTTTCATTTTGTGTGTTGGGTATTTTGCCTCAGCAATGAGAGAAAAGTAACCAAGACAGCATATATACAGGGAAATGACTCAAACTCTATTGCTTGTATTCTAGGACTTTCCCTTGTCCTGTTTTATTTATTTGCATTTCACAACTGGTCAGCACAAGGACAGAGGGACAACAGCTGTCACCAAGAGGGCAGGAAAATGAGCTGATGTACATCCTAGCACCTTTTGGAGTGCTGGACTTGTTCACTTGTGGTAAGCTTTACTGCCCACGTACCTTTGTATTCCTTAGCTATTTCTCTCTTTCTATAGAGAGACAGGCATCAACATTCAGAAGAACACTTTCAGGCCACCTGAGCATGCTTTAGATCCCAGGATGAGGTTAGCCAAGCCCAGGACACATTTGGTGATGGTAAATCAGTGAATTCCCACAAGGAAGTCAAGAAGGAAAAACCAAGGAAATTGAAAACGATCAGATTTCATCCTTAGATTTCCAAAGGATTATTAGTATAAACATCCTTGTGGACGATGGTGCTTAAACCTATTTTTTAAAAGTTTGATCAACTTCCTGTCTAGTAAAATGTAGTAAATCTTTAAAACACACACAGCATATTAAAATGCTCTTACTCATTTCTCAGGATAGCATTCACCTTGAGAAATGTGTTATTATTATTATTATATAGCATAATCACAGCATAGTATAATATTGCACTATTATTCTATACAGTATAATTACAGTATTATAATACTATGTGATTATTATTCACAGTGATTGTAAATATCATAATCAACACTAAAAATAAAGGGAAGCTGAACAATGGGAGACACTTCCATCTCTGAGTCTCTGAGTACTGCTTCTATGTTTCCTCAGCTGAACTCAAAAGGCAGTCTGGCCACAGGGAGGCAGGTGCTGTTCCACAACTCACAGCCCCTCTGTTTGCTCCTTGCTGAGTTTTTAGCAACCCATGGACCCTGCTAGGGTGGGACCTCAGACTGCTCATCATGAGCTCCGTGCATTCTTCCAGGTTTCTCAGGAACATAACAGATGGTATGTAGATGACCTCTCCAAGCCTTGTGCAGGGTTTTTGGAGGTGGTGGGATGGAGGCTTATAGACTGGATTAGTTGAAAGGGAAAGACAGACTTACCGCTGTTAGTTGGTACTTCTGCTGCCTGCTGCATGGGACTTATTGCCTTCTACCCGCACTGCCATGGACTGTTTCTGCCCTGACATACCCTTCTCTTACATCACCCTCCCCAGGCGCCAGCTGACTATGCACTGAAACCTCTACAAACTCTGAGTTCAAATGAACCTTTAGGAGCTGGGTATTTTGTCTCAGCAAAGATAAAGTAGTTAAGACAAAAGATTTTCAGGTTGCGGGTAGCTCTGGACTTCTAGAGAAGGTCATGTCCATACTATAGTATTTCCTGCCTCTCTGGAGAAGGTGGCAGTGGGAGATCATTCTCTGTACATATGTGTGTGCTACAGTTTTAAATATTTTTTGAAAGACTATTCAGGTCCTGAGGTAACCATGTAAAAATATAGTCGTGTGCCCTGGCTGTCAGAGCTCCTGAGCAGCTGCTTCGTCAGTTGCCCCAAGTCATTTGTTAGTAATAAAACATGTGCCACAGTTTGTGGGAGACTCACTGATTTTACAAATTAGATTACTTTTTCCTGTAATAAAAGCACTCATACCTACTTGCTTTCTGATATACTTCTTTAAAATGTTTTATTGCATATCTACAATCAAGTATATCCCATATGAAGCTCATAGAACACATAAAACCTAACTTGGAAAATTATAGATATTTAGGCATTTATGTCACTGTGTTTGTTAGACATTTTCTAAAATTTTCAAATGCCTGAGATGTTCTTCATCTTAAATATCTGTATCACATAATATTTATGTTAACAGTGCTTTTTGTAGGCGGCTTAGTGAGACAGATAAATACACTGTATCTTATTTTCTCAGTATTTAGAACACCTAGCAGAAATTCCTAAGTAAAATGTATTCTATAATATTTACAAAATAATTTTGTCTATTTATAAAGCAACAGGTATATTTCGGTTAGTATAACATACACATGTAAAATGTGAGTAAACTGCATTTTCCTATGAATCAGAAAGGTATGTGAGGGTCAATTAAAGAGAGGGTTGTGGATTTGTGATGGGTTTTCTTCATTGTCCATCACTCTCCTTTGTATCTCTCTTGTAAATTCACAATTTTATGTAAATTATTAGCCCTGATACTGAATTTCTAAAAGTACTGTCTAGAACAAGAAAGGTTGAGAAAAAATAACTTCATCTTCTTCCATTTTATTGAACTCAGGCTATGTAAAATATTTGTTTATAGTGGACACAGAGATAAAGTTTGGAAAATTACTGCTGAACCTATAGTTCTAAGGCTAGGCCTCAGTTTCCTTCTCTGTCAAAGCTGCTCTGATGATTTTTAACATAATAAAGTTTTGAAGGATCTTGGTGAACTCCAAAGAGCTGAACAAACGGAAATACTAGCTGATATGCCAAGGCCAGTGTTTGCTTAGAAAAGGCTGGATGCACAGGTGCACTGGGGACACTTGTGCCCAAATTACAGAAAGTACCTGGGACTTCCTGTCACCTCAAACTTCCGCAGCAGTGGGAAGTGACAGACAATTGAGCTGAAAGCACATCTGTGAGGGGCTCAGGCCTGTGATGGACCCACAAGTTGGAGAAAGACACCTCCCCAAGGAAGCAGCTTTAATAGCCTACTGCTCATATAACTACCAAATCTGAAAACTCCAGATTTAGGATCCAAACTGAGATATTCACCCTGAGGGAGCCCTCAGCCCTGCCCAGAGAGGCCCCAGCCACATTCCTTGCCCCTACCAGCTTATGCCAAGAAACTAGCTTGTCCAGAATGAACTCTGGCAGGATGCCCCTGGCTCGGGTGGAGTGCATCCTGCCCTTGACTTGACTTTAGCTGCTCCATCTGCGAGCTAGGAAGTTGGAGTTCAGTAAATGCTAACAGAGCTGTGATTTACACTGACACTAGCCTACATTAATTGAAGATACACATATGAAGACTGTGTTTATACTATGGTTAAATAAAATGACTTTATTTTCTACTTTTCTTTCTCCTCTTCTTCTTAATTCTGCAACAATCCAGATGAAACAGCCAACACATAGGAAGACTTCACACTTTCTCTCTCACTATTCCCTGTTAAGCCTGTCTTTCGAAGGCCTTTCCTCCAACACTTGCCATTTTCCTCTGTGAAATCTTTTGACTTGAATTTAGAGAAAGAGAATACAAAGCTGACATAGCAAATGGCCCCCCTTGATTGCCTTGCCTTGACTGGGCTGGCAGGTTGTGTGATTTTAATGGGAAATAGTTACGATATCCCAGTTCTAGCCTCTACTGACAAAACACAGTGGGATGGTACAAGGGAGAAAAGGCAACTCCTGTCTGCTGCCGTGCTCCCTGGTGGAGCGAGGTGGTGCCTCCTGCTCCTCCTATAAAGAACCTTCCCAGGGAGGACAGAGAAGGCCAGCTATTTACCCCCACAATAAAGCTTTAGTCTTCTCTTGGGTGGATCAGGAGGTAGAGGCTAAAAACTATAGTTGTTCTCATTTCATATGTCTACGCCCTCAAATGCAAACAGAGAGAAAGAAAAAGGGAGAAGGACACAGAGACAGAGACCAGAGGGAGACAAGGAGCTGGAAACTTTAAAATGTGTATCAGACCGGGAAGAAATAAATACAGTAGTACAGTCATCTCATTATCCAAAGTATGAGTTGGAAACACAGATTAGGAAACCAGAATGATGGTGGATGGACCCTTCCCCCTACTTCCAACGAGACATCAGCAGTGCTGTGTTAGTATTAATTGTTCATTTTTACTACAGGGCCTACCAAGCATTTTCCCAGTCTTTGCTGCAAAAAAATAAATATAATTCATAATGTCTGATATTTTGCCCCAGCTTTCCTTGCATATTTTCCTGTGTTCGAGGTTGTTTGTGTGTTTGCTATATATCAGTTGACACCTCTGTAAAATCTTTATATTGAATGCCTTTGGCAACAGTATGCCAAATAATAGCATTACCATTTGTAATTTTCATAGCTCTTGTCTAACCGTGAGGTTGAGTCTGTGCATTACCAGTAGAAAAGGTTTAAAATGCTGCTAGTTGCTGCTCTCTCCTAAAGGCATTTTTCAGGGGTATGAGTCAAAATAACCATTCTACCCTGGTGGAATCCTCATCTGACATCTCCGTCTAGTTCTCTTCCATTAAAGATTTTACTGGTTCTTTTGCTTTTGTTGGTTCTGCAGATTGAACCAAGAGCCTACACACTGAGCCACGTACCCAGCCCTTTCAATTTTTTTTTTTTTTTTGAGAAAGGATCTCACTCTGTTGCCCAGGTGTGGCTCAAACTTATGATTCACCTGTCTCAGCCTCCCAGAGCACTGAAATTAAAAACATGCACAACCATGCCCAAATAAAGACTTTAGCTAATTAAAGAAATGCCTCTCTCTCCCTCTCTCTCTCACCAACAATGCAATTCTTCTCTAGGGTTCTACCATTTATACTCAGGTTTGGATTTTTAAGACATGAAAATAGTTCTTCATAGTGTCCAATGGTATTACTTATTTTGTGTAAAATAGTGCTTCCTCCTTCCCTGAGAAGGGCTCTTTAATTGCTTACAACAAAAACAATTAAATGATGAAGCAGGTGAAATTACACAGAAAGATCCAAAAGTATGTGGGAGATAGATCCAAACTATTCCTAAGATGTAGCACGTATTTTCTCTTTCTAGTGCTGGAGGTGGAACCCAGGGTCTTGGACTTGCTAGCCAGGTGCTCTACCACTGAGCCGCACCCACCCACTTAGGTGTATTTTTGTGAGTATAGCAGACCACAAGCTCCATGAGAGCAGGCACTTATGCACTGGTGAAACCTACAGTGTTGCGTTTAGTGTCTGGACCTCAGTATGCCATTGTATATTGTTTGTTGAATTAACATTAAATTTAGTTTGAATTGCCCCTGATGATGATGGGTGAATGGAAATGTGATGGGCCGTGTAAGTTACTGTAGCCTAGGTAGATATACAATCTCAATAACAAAGGCTGTGTTTTGCAGAAAGCCAAGAGGTGAAAGGATTTGCCAAAGGAATGCTCTAAAATTCATACTTTTGATTTCAAGTTCAGGAAGCAGCTGATTTATTAGTATTGAAGCATCTAATGATGTCAGCTCAGTGCACAATAACTGCTCTGGGATCTGTAGGAACAGAATCACAGAGTGTTTGTGCATTCACTAAGTGGAAATCTTTTGCTTCATCATGTAGAACGCATCCTCTTTAAAGTGAATTCGTTACATAATTGCTATGGGGTCTGGAACATCGCACACTCACCTTTGTTCATACACTGTGACCTAGAAGCAGACACAATGAAATAATGGACAGAGGCAGAATATGGTTAATAATTTACACTAGCTGCATAAAAAAAATCAGTTTTGAACCATCTTAAATTCTACTACTCTGAAATTCTTGCAATGCTTTTATGGATAAAAGTCAACTGTTTTCATTTAAAAAATGGGAGGTGCTTCATGACTGGTATATTAAGAAGTTCTATATCTAAATTTTAAAGAAAAATATGAACAAATTTAAAAATCCAACCATTTAGAACACAACCAATGAGGAAAGGAGCTGTATTCACCACAGTGCTGATCTCGTCTTCAGTGAGAGGGCCCTCGGGAATAAACCATTCTCTACTCCGTGCTGTGGCAGGGCAGCTGCGTCTCCGCGCTCTGCTTAATACGCACACGTGACAGCGATGAGCTTGCCACCCAAGTTAGGTCAACAAAAGCCAAGTTTCTTAGCAGTTCAACTCAATCTCCTGGGTATTCTGCCGGCTTACTTCCACCCTCTCTAAGTGGATGCTGAGGATAGTTCTGACGATAGTTCAGAGCCAGGGAATAACGTTCTAGTGACAGAAGGGAACTAATTATAATCAAAAGCAATCCATAGTAAAATATATAAAAAAAAAAAACAACACAGAAAACGCCCATACATTTAAGAAAGTCTTTCAATAATGAAAGTGGAAACAAGAATTTTCAGCTTAATTTTCTGTTGGAAAGTTTGATTAGCTAGAATTTCAATCCCCAAAAGATCTTAATTAATTGAGGTTTGATTACAGAAATTTTTCAAGAATTTTATCTTTGAGGAATAAAATTAACGAAATTTGTTTGAGAAAATGCTTTCAATGCAAAGACGGGTTACAAATTTCTATTAAAAAATAAATAGACCTGAAGAGATAATAGAATATGGATGGGTTTTCTATAGTACTAATTATTACCACTCAATCTATATTACTAATATTAATTTAATGCTACCAATGATATTACTAAAATTCTATACTACTAATTCTTTAGTACTGTATTATACTACAATTGAATACTATATATGATAAATACAATATGATATGATATGATACTATACTATACTATTCTATACTACAAATTCTACTAATTCTCTGACTGGATCATAATCTTTGAAACACTTTCCTTCTAAACAGTTATTATGAATGTATAGATGTGTATTTTTTTCTCTCTACTGCAGTGTTTTCTAGGTAGGTGAAACTGCAGATTGTATGATCAAACTAATTTTGAATTAAGCTCTATGTATGCAACCAGTTTTTGCCGCACTAAGTTTCAGAGCATTCGGTGTTCAAATATGTACTGCAAAGAAATTAATGTTATAAGTAATACTACTTACCATACTTTCTACATTTATTGGACTTTGATATATATTTTACAAAGCACATCCCCTAAGATTAGTATTCATAGAATACTACTTTAGAAAAAACTTTCTGTCTTATGTTCACTTTAGTCTAAACTTAAGAAAAATTTTGAACCCTTACTAACTTACCAACTATTGGAGGTTACCAGGTATGTATTCACTAAAGCTTTATTCAATAAAGCACACAATTATTTACACTAAAGGTCCCTAACTCCCCCCCCCCCAAAATGTGAGTTAACAACATTCATTCTTGAGCAACTTATGCTACTTTAGATAAGAAGAAATTTATGACCAGTCCTACTCTGAGTCTGTTTCTTTCCGAAGAATTGCATTAGATTTCCTGGACATTTGTCCCCTAGTAGACATACATTACTTTACAAAGACATGATAATGAGGTCAAAAAGTGATAAGTCAAGAGGAAAAGTAGCCAACAACAGGAAGAAGAAAATATGTTTATTCTATTTTCAATAATAATGACCCTGAGTGAGATACCTGCAGTTGTAGTAATTCTTTCTTTAAAAATGCCCAATGGTCCATGGGAAAATTCTCTTTGTGGCCAGTAACATTATGCTAACTGATTAAACTCCCAGTTAGACTTCTGCTTTTAGATTGCAATTCTGTGCCAAGCCCTATGAGACAGGATTGCAGGGGGTTGGGGTGCTACACATCGTTTTGCACTATAAGGTGATCATTTCACCATTCAAACTCCATATTTAGGAATTTGACATTTTAAAAATTCCTTCAAAATTGGACTACAAAATATAATAGGTTCAGGCACCTGCTCTAATAACATTGCATAAAAATATCCCAACAGCCTTGCCATAAACATATTTTACAATATCAGAGTCAAATTTTATTATATCATTATAAGAATGTTCTGCTGAGCCATGTGATTGGCTATTGTACCAGAGCAGGATGCTCATGTTAGAGCACAAATACAACATCACACTTCCCTAATAAAAATTTTATTGTATCCCTATGCACATTAAAAACAGCACTAACTACATTAATACATTGTAATTTACTTTTTTGTTATAGAAAAAAATAACAAATTTGGCACTAATGAGCTCATACTTTCCATCGTCCCAAAGCAACCTGTTTGTGTATCCTGTTCTCTGATATTTTGTACAACGCTGTGCCACAGTCAGAATGGTTTTATTCCCCACTGCATTGGTAGACACCACTTCACGTGCTGAGTATCTGTGTGGGAGTGACACCATTATAAGGTATTTCATTTGATTTTTATAGTACTACGCTTTTCTTTAAAAGGGAATACACAAGATTCTTTTGTTAAAATTGTCTTTTTCTCTGATAGCGTTTTTTCATGTCCCAATAACGTAGGTGTGTTTATAGCTAAATGACACCCAACAACAACTTTCTTTCCCTTTGGCTGTGATCTGAGGGATTGTAAGGTTTTTCAGTACCTATTTTTAATGTGTCGCGTATGATGTACTAACAAGAAATCATCTTTTGATAAGACATGGATGATTATTTTTATAACATCTTCTGGTGTTGTCTTCATGAAGCTGTTAAATGATTAAGTATTTTTTAGTATGAATTAAATTACTAACAAGGGACGTTGTGACTGTCTCGGTTTTATTTTCAGTTTAGTATAAATTGACTTCGCACCCGGTCTCTCCCCGGTGTAATCGTTCTTCCACTATCAAAATTCCTGGGCGTTTGTTTGGAATAGCAGTGATGGCGAGGTGGGTGGAAGGAGCAAAATGTTGATTACACTTGAGAGGAAAAGATTTCAGAAATCCGAGAAGAAAAATAGGAGTCACCCCCAGACCTTGTTTATCCGGAGATAGGAGCTTACTCTATTGTAAACTTCAAACTGTGGTTATCTGGAGCCATTTTCACTTGTGTGGGTGTCTCATTTGCCCTCTGACTGTACTGGCTACACTCTCCGTACTATGAAAGTGCAGGCTCCAGGGGATGAGATAAAGGAGGACATTTCTCTGCACACCATCTCAATGATTCTCTAAACAAAGTCTCTTGGTGCATAAACATGTGGCCACCTATCACACGGCCTGCATTGGCTTTTCCACTGTTATGAAATTTAAGTTTGTGTCCATACTACGTACCACACACACACACACACACACACACACACACATGTACACTGACCAGTCTGACAGTTGGACTTACAGGATCATAAGGTTGTTGAATAACCGATGCCTTAGTTATATTTTCCAGAAAGACAGAGACATTGCCAGAATCCACTCAGGAGTATTCAATACAATTTTTCCAATTTCAGAATGAGGTGATTTTTTTAGAATCTCATCTTGACAAGTAAAAAAATCTTAAGTTTAACACATGAACTACATGATGGCTAGTGTTCATAGCACCTTTAATCATAATTTGTCCAACTTTAGTATAATCTTATGTTCCAAAGGATTTTCTGTCCCTGCACATCTTCTGGAAGTACGCTGTGTCATGCTAATCAGACAGAACAGTGCCTATATGACACAATGTTCCTGCTATTTAAAAAACAGTACCATTTACAAGTTACACATACCTTTGTTTTAGAGGAAAAAAATAATGATGACATTTATTGAGCATTCATTGTGTGCTGGTTCTACTTTGAAAACTTTGCATTAATTAATTAATTAATTACAACTACAAAGCTCTCTAGAATTTTAATTTTTAAGAGGCGGGGTCCCACTGAGTTGGACTAGTTACAAACTCCTGGGATCAAGTGATCTTCTTGCCTCAGCCTCCTTAGCAGCTTGTGTGATAGGTATGTGCCACCACACCCAGCTTCTCTGAGATTTCACTGGTATTATTCTCATTTTGCAAATGATGAAACCAAAGCAAAAAAGACATTAAATTACATTGCCCATCTCACACAGCTACAAAGCTGAGTTTCAAATACACAGAAGCACTGTCATGAGTGCTAGGTTTTAACCTCCTCAAAACAGCCAATCAAAGTGCTTGCTAGCTAACTGACTGTATAAAAGCAAAGATTGTTGTCCTCAGGAATTATGGAATCTTTTGTCCATCCCAGTGCCTTTAAGTCTGTGAATTTTGTAAGTCTGACCATAATGATATAGTACATCTGGAGGCTGTAGGATAGTGAAAGGGCTATAGGTTAAAGGAGACTAATGGTCTACCAAGCAGAGAAGATGTTTTGTCAGGTTGCTATATTGCCTTTCTGAGTATTCGTCCATCCATCCATCTATCCACTCATCCATCCCTCCATCTATCTATCCACCTCTTCTTCCAACTATTTTGAAATATATGTCTCCCCTTATTTCTGCCTATCATTTCCTAGTATTAAAGACCCTAGATAATTTTATAATTCCAACTCTCGCCCTCTTCTCATTTTAATTTAAAGAACACCTGAATTTAACTTAATAACATGACCACTTGATGTTTCCTGAACTCTGATCAAGTCTGGGTCTTCATTTATGAAGAGGATTTGACAATGACTATTGTACTTTTGGGGGAGGGAGTTAGTGAGGGCAGATGAAAATTACATGAGACAATGTATATATTACCCCACAAAAATATACAGTTGATAAATAACAAACTCCAGTAACAAACTCAATTAATAATAACTATTGTGATAATATCAGAAAACAATTTAGAGAAAATATAGATATACACTGTAGCTCTTTTCTGAGTACAAATATAGGGAAAATAGAAAAACACATCTAATTATATTGTTTTTATATGATACACTTTCTTCATTAAATGTCAATTGAACTGAAATTCCATAACCTGTAATGTGTTTTTAAAAAGCAAGAGCTGGGCTAGGGCTGAAGCTTAGGGTTGGGCACCTTCTGGAATGTTCAAGGCCCTAGTTTTCATAACCACAAAAAGCAAAAAACAATATTTAAAGTTAATTAAAATTTAAAAACATATCTAGTAAATAAAATAGTAGAAAATGGAAAGATGCATAAATTGACATTCAGAAAATTTATGCAATTAGCTAATAAAAATATAAAAGTATTTGAATCACATGGGCAAACAAAAATTGCTTATATTTGAAAAATTATTTTTACACATTAAATTGATAGTTTTTATTGGTCAAGGCAAAGACAAGCATCTTTTAATCTCAGTAAAGTACAGATTAGCAGTTTTTTAGAATAATATTTGGTCAAATTTATACAAAACTTTAAAAATGAGCATATTCTTCTACTCAGTGTTTTTTTTTTCTGAGACATAAAAACAGATTTTTGATGATTCATCCTGGGAGTTAAATTGAAATTAACTAAAATCAGCAAAACTTTGACATTAATGAAGTGTGCAAAAGTAAAGGATAGTTAAGTTACATTTTCATTAAAAATCAAGTGAAATGGCAAATATTCAGGCCACAATAAATTTAAAATGATATGGTACAATATGTATAATTATTACATTTTAATCAAACATTTTAAAAAAGGATTTTGAAAGAGATGGAAATGTTAACTACTTAATTTGATCATCATACCGTACACATGTGTGGAATTATAATGTGCTCCATAAATTTGTACAACTAAAATACTTTTAAGTGATATGGAATATATGCTACACAAGATAGAGTTCTTTTGTAACAGGTTTGTGCGTACATAATATATATGCTGGTGTGGTATATGCAATGATTTATTATCTCATTGTGGAAAATGATTTTTATACATTTTATGAGTTGCGTGTCTTATGAAAGATAAAGAAGTAAAGGACATAGAAAATAAGCAACTTACCAAGTTCTTATGGTGATAAAGATGTCACCACTTTATGAGTGGTGAGACCAGAATTTTAACACTTACACATTTGACATAAAACTTATGTTATTGACCGGTCTGCCTCAAATACATACTCCACTACACTTCATTTTAGTAGTAAATGCCCCTTAACTTAGTTGCTAAATAGTAGATTTGTTGGTTTTAATTTTCTTGATTATCTGACTCCATATTCCTTGCTCGTATTTCCACCGATCACTGATCATGTGATCCACTGATCATGTGACATTTGGGCATATAAACTACATCCTTCAGAGAAACATAGATCCCCTCAAGTCTTGTAACTCTGTGGTCTTGTGTAAATTACTTACATCACAGAATTGTTATGAAGATTAAGTGGCATGTGCTGGAAAGGCATGAGCTTTACAAGATTCTTGTAAATAATAAGTGTTTAATGAATAATGGGAAGTGTATGTATATTTTGGCCAAGCTTTCTTTAATGAACATATTACTATTACATTCAGAAAAAGGGCAATAAAAATTAATGTCAAAAAATGAAGTAAACCAATGACTTGAGGTAAACCTCCAAATGTCACTTAAAAAAAGAAGAAGAAAGGAAATGAAGCAAAGCCACCTTTGTCTGGAGTTCTGTCCCAACTCTGGCTGCTAACCACAGGTGGGTATCCAAGCCCAGAGGGAAACCAATTATGTGCAAATCCTTTGACTTAATGAAAAATAAAATTAAGCACACTAATACCCAGCAGGTACTTAAACACCACCTAATATTATAAAAGCCAGTTTTTCTTAAAGAGGAAAACAAATCTCTGGCGTAGCTGAAGGAAGAAAGTGCCCTGACCCAGGAAGAAACTCCTACCTGCCGGATGAGTTTTCACAGCACACCTGGGAGTCGCCTAGTAGCTTGTCCCACAGCCCTACAATGGGAAGGAGTTTATTCAAACCTGCATCCCTCTGTGGCAGAGAGTGCTGAAGCGCAGGTGCTCATGTATTCTGTAGGAGTTGATAGTTCTCATTTCTTGAAAAGCATTCTTTTCCTTATTTTTAATTTACCAGAGATAATCTTTCATATCTCACCTACATTAATTAGCTTATCTACTTTTGGCAATAGCCCAAGAAGAAGGTGAGAGTATTTTGCTCATTGCATAAGTTATCAAAGTCATCTTTTTGTGCCAAAGTCTGTCTTTTCTTGCCAAATTTTTGGCCTGAAAACATATAGTTTCCAAAAAAAGTTCTTTATAGGCCAGACAAACTCAGTGTAACTCACATTCTGTGAACTGCTTGCTTTGTAGCTGAATTCTTAATAACTGGAGACCAAAATCACTGTGGAAGTCCTATGGTCCTGTTTATTTATTTATTTATTTCTCTCCCCTACTGGGAATTGAATCCAGGTCCTTGAGTTCCATTTCCAGTACCAAATCCCAGGCCCCCCCCCGTTTTTTAAAAAAAATTTTTGAGACAGGATCTCATTAAATTGCCCAGGCTGTATTCAAATTTGAGAGCCTCCTGCCTCAGCTTCCCAGAAGGATGGGATTACAGAAGTGCACCCTAGTACTCTGCTCCCTGTCTTGTCTTTAAAATGCAACCCACTGAGGAGTGTTGTGGAGGAGACACAAGACCGGACTGGGAGAGAGGATGCCTGAAAATGTGAGGACCGCTGGCCTCTCTGGGACTCGAGTGAGGCTGTAGAGGAGACTCGTCCAGCTTCTTCCTCCCTCCTTCCCTCCCTCCCACCCTCCCTCCCTCTTTTGCTCCTGGGTAATGGGGTCGGAATCCCCTTCTAGTCAAGAAAGAACATTTTCCAGCGGAAAGTCACGGTGACGTTGTGCAATGGCTGGGGAGGTGACCTAATCCTCTGTCCTTCTGTTTCCCCCACCTGCCCATGGGAGAGCACATGGTTTGCCCAGCTAGTGACTTCTGCTGGTTGTTGAGTGAACCCCTCACTCTGGCTGCTTCCACTTTGCCCTTCCCCCTTCCTTTTCTTTCTTTCTTTCTGGGCGACTGTTTCTCTCTCTCTGGCTCTCTCTCTCCCTCTCGAACGTGTCTATTGTGTGGTTGATTTCTGTGTCTCTCTCTTATCCCTTTCCCGGACAGTCTTTTTACTAATCACCTCCTCAATCCTTCTAAAACTGACACTTCCGCCCTGGGGTCATGATTTCTCTACCCCTCCAGCTCATCCTGCTTCCAGGGGTTTCCCTGCTGCCTTTCAGGGGCAGGGTAGTCATTCATTCTCCTACCTTTAGGGACCCAGCTGGCGGGAGCCAGACGAGGCCTGGCCCCCGCCACCTGAAGAGCTGAGGAAATCTTTGCCTGATCTGTTATCTCCCAATGCTTCAAAGGTCTTCGACTTGGGGGAAGATTAGAGAACAAGGTTACAGCGACAGTGTGTTTACAGGCAGGGAGAGATTAAGATCTCGTTGAAAAGGAATAAAAATAACATCATCTTGAACTGTCACAGCATGAGCCCCATTGTAATCAACACCGGTCTGATTTCAGGGATAATTTAAGACCAATTTATTATCTTAAGTAAAAAAAAAAAAAGAAGGGGGAATTCAAAGTTTCAGATGCCAGTTAGACTGGTGGGCGGTGAGGAGATTCCAGGAACAAAACAGAACGCTCTCGCCAGATTCCAGACAGGAAGCTCCTGGTGGATAAAAATAGAAAACTTTCCTTTTCTTTACTTTTCTTTATTCAAGTACTAGTATCAATAGCAGTTTAAAAGGCAAAACAATACCTTGTGTTGTATGCTGTGACCTCTTTAAAAGACACACGGATAAAAGGGGAAAAACAGAAAGCAATTCCCATCCACCCTTTTGTTTGAAGTTTGGGGTCCCAGGCAAAAGTTTCTTAGCCTTTTCTTTGATTCCTTTCTTTTCCCTTCGGCCTTAATGAGATGTGCTCAAAAATTTGCTTTTGGCAAGCTTAATTTTCTCATAACTAAATTCTTCTACTTAATCCAGAGGAACTAAGAAAAATCCAGCGGCCCCTCCGCCCCCCCCCCCCCCCCCCCCCCCCCCCCCCCCCCCGCCCAGGGACTAAGGGTGGAGAGCCAAGAAGAGCAGTGATTTGCGATCAAACCCCCCACTAGCTTCCCCTTTCAAAGTTGCCCAAGCCCGAGCCCAGTGTAAACCTCGCTTCTGGCTTTCTCTACAAAAGCGAGTAGAAGCACTCAAGGCAAAGAAGGAATCAGGCCACAAAGAGCCCTTTGAGCGCCGGAGGAAATGCCCCACTGGGAAACCAGGTGGACAGCAGCATTCCCTTTCCGTTACAAATGAGTGCGGGGACGGGGCCACCCCTGGGACACCCACTTCCACCCCACAGCTAGGTCCTTCTCCCATCAGCCCTCTCTTTGGAAAACCAAACATGTTTGTTTCCTTGGGCCCTCCCCCCCTCCCCTGTTTACAAACACGTTTACAACTGCTTGATAGGTGACCTTATTTACTTAGTAACCTGTGGATTCATTTATCTTGAAATTAGTAGGTAATGAAGTGGAAAACTTCAACAGCCCTCCCACTAATTAACATGATAATAAGATTGTTTTGCTACAGAGGTACAATTAGCATGTATGAGCCAAAGGGGGAGAAAGATCAATAAAATGTCTGAAGGGTAGTGCTCCCAGGTCTGCCAAAGAAAACAAAGAGAGCAAGGCACAGATTTTAAGATTCATCTGTCTGAACATTTCTAACTCTGACTTGGACCAGACTAAAATAGTGTGACGCCTCCTGAAGAAAGAGGTGTGGGTAGGATGGAAAGGAATTAATTATAAAGCACACTTCTGGGGGCAGTGGATGTGCTTTGAAAAGGGGGAAATACTGCAGTGTCTTAAATGTGCGGATCTTAAACGGGCTTTGATGGGGGTGGGTGGGAGGTGACTGGGGCTAAAGAATGTGCACAGGTAATTACCGCTATAAAATAGTTCCATTTGCTCCTTCTCTTTCCACCGCCAAGTCAAATGCCTCAGATAGAAAACTTAGGAGGGAGATTCTCCTTGCATATCGAGGGTCCATATACATTTTCATGAGATGCTTTAACACAGAGAGTGCACAGCACAGCTCAAATATTTATTTATTCCACACACCGAGGTGTGGAGAGTAAATAAATCTGACTTTAAAAATTGGCTCAATATGTATTTACCCAGTAGACTCATTTCTTGGGTAAATTACACAGATTTGGGTAGCCTTCCATGACATTTTCCTTGATTTTAAACACACACAAACAAAGAATTTAAATGTCCCAAAGTGTCTAAATAACCTAATTGAACCATGACACAAACCAGGAAGAGCCAGGGGACTTGAGGGTGGAAGAAAGACCTACTGGTTCTCTGGTAAATTAGAGGGCATTTCAGAAGATCACACGCACTACCCCCAGCACCAGCGCGGAAGCTCAATGTGGTGTTTCTCATAGATAGAAAAATATTATTCATTGCATTTCACCATGTGTTGCCTCTTCTCTTCTCTCAGAAGTGGATATCCCTCTGAAATTGCACAATTAAATACCCTTAACCTAAGTGCTATCAATTATGCCAACCATCGAGTTTTGCATGTGACTTTGAAAATAATAATTTTAAAATCTCTGTTTAGTCCGCAAACTTTAAAACAAGGTGGTAGAGGGGGATGGAGAACAAGTGTCTATCACCGAAAGAGGACTATTATCACTGCAGTTTCAAATGAGAAATCTATACAGTGCTCACCGATCCGAAAAAGGATGACACTTGGTGAGTTTTCAACTAAGTTAATAATAATGTTTGCATGTTGGAAGTTACTTGAAATGGAGTTGTTGAGTTGCTTATGTCATTAAAAAGAAACCAGTAGAGGAAATTAGTTTTGTTTTTCTGTTTTGTTTCTCTCTCTTTTTTTTTCTTTCTACTTTTTTTCTGGCCCCAGCATCTCCAGCTTTTGAGAAATGCCAGACTCTCCATGTTTTACCCTGATTTTAAATTTAGGTAGTTTATCTTTGCTTAAAATTTATATCTTCAGAGGGAAGAACACATGTTTAGTGCTGGGAAGTAGCGCCTTACTGTCCTAAATTTAACTTGGAAAATTGTTGATATCTATCAGTAGTATTTGGGGGCAAGGAACGGCAGGAGCTGATGGGGGGGGCTGAGTATTCCTGGAAAGAAGCTCAGAGTCCCTGCCTGGCCAGTCATGCTTTGGGCCCCGGGGATCTGCTGCAGGGCAGGACGTGGGGCACGTCTTTGTGGGTCAATGCCTGAGGCCCAGGGGCAGGAGGGAAAAGGTATGAATTGTGTACATTCTGTCTGCTTCTCTCCACCTTTCTATGCAAGTTTGGTGAAAGTTGAGATCTACCCTGTTGATCATCCCCTATTTTGGTGAGAAAAAGGAGTATCTCCAGCTTTTAAATCCATGCACAGGCACTGCGTAAGTCCCTGGCTTTTTCTGAAGTTTTAGTTTTGTAATACACCTCTCCAGCCATTTACCAGGAGAAAGAATAAGACAGGCCTTACCGTGAGAAACCAAGAGAGACACTCAGAGCCCTAGGGCTCCCAAACTGTGGGGGTTTTGGCACCCTCTCTTTCTACATTCCGGATCATAGTTACCCAAGCAGAGTCATGTCCTCATAATGCACATACTAATTGTAAAACCCAAGTGAATTGAATACACAATCTTTTTTTTATTTCCTTAAGAATAATTCGAGAATTTCTCAGTATCTCTGGAGATCATTTGAAAGACCCTGGGGTGCCATCCAATCTTGCTTGGGTAAAGCTGTCCTAGAAAAAAAAAAGGGGGATTTTTATAACTGGAGCCAGTTTCTCCTAGGAAGAATTCCCTTTGGGTTCTGTGGCTTAGCTTTAAATCCAAATTCCTCATCTGTGAACAGTTAGAACAATATGATGTACCCCAAGAGGAAAAGAACTTGAATTCAATTCAGAGAAATGCACAGCTCAGAGGAATGAAATCTGTACTGCCTTTATACCGGGGATGTCTTCAAGGGATGAAATAATAGTCTCTACTTGTTAGATGGGGACAACACTCTCTGATTTTTACAATTCAATAAAGTAAGGATTAATGTTCCTATTTTACAGGTAGCAAAACTGAGGCTTACTAAGCTGTATAACCACCTTAGCATCCAACAAGTATTAGGAGAACACGGGGATTTAAATCTTAGCTTCTCTGATTCTATCCAAAGCTCTTTACCAGTATTTCATCTTCTGTCTGGAGAAAATGCATGATCTAGCTAGAGACATCTGAGAATCTATGTTGAAGGTACTCAAAAGTCCCCCTACCTCTGTCTCTAGTTGTCACTGTTCCCTGGAGAACATGCTATATCAACAAACTCGGGTTACTAATTTTTCAAACCATGGCCCATTGTACTGTGATAAACATTTCATCCTGTGGGTGGCAATTCTCTGATGGTACACCTACAGGTTCTCACAATATAACAGTGAGTCTCTTTCATCTGAATTTTAGGGCTTTATAAAATAGATGTCCAAGATTGTTACCAGAAAATAAAGTGCTTCAGAGGTAGAATATAGAAGACATAAATTTAACTTACTATAATTCCCTCACCCCCTGTTAAAGGTGAACATGTGACAAGAAATTTTTAGAAGGGCTCTGATGAGCTGGTTGTAATAAGTAGCCTTCCTCTGGCCTAGATTTGCATCTTCCTTGAGAATAGTCATAATTTTTTTCACTTTCTTTCTAGACTTTTTTTACCTCGCATATCTGCTGTACAATTGGAACCTCTCTCAGCATGTGAAGCCCTTGCCTGCCTGGTACCCTTGGAAAGTGGCTGATGAGAACATGATGGAATCTTCAGACAACTCACAAGACCTCACTCACCTTTCTTGCACCTAGCTCTATGAGCTTGGGCCATTTTGGCACAGTTTCAGAGTCTGGACAGCCCTGTGGATACACCAGCTATGAGTGTTGTTTTCTTTCCACACATTTGCTCAGCAAGGCGGCTTTGCAGAGTGAAAGGGATACAGGGACCCGCCCGATCTCCTATTTCCCAACCCTCCCAGACAGGATGGTCTTGTTCTGTGGGGGAACCAGCAGCATATCTGGAGGTTCACAAGTCTTGGAGGAAGGGTGGGTCTCAAAGTTTCATCTGTCACCATCTGCAGATTGTGGAATCCCGGCACTGGCTCCAACCTGAGTCCCCAAGGTGTTGTCTGATGGGAAGACCCAGGGGGTGGAAGTCACTGGAACACGTGTGTTGCTCCAACCTCAAGGAGGACAGTGATAAGAAATGCTCCTCATTTTAAAGCTCAGGGACATTTTAGAAGAACTTTCAGGGGCTTCTCTGAGTCCATGTCCACACAATGCATGCCACCTACACTGCCAAGTAACTTCAGGACACTCGGTCTTGTCTTGCTGAGCTGTTCATCCACAAAGAGAAAGTAAAAATGTCTCCAGAATACAAAAGAAGGATTCCCTGTGCCTCTAAGTTCATTAGTAACACAAACCTGGCCCCTGTGGGACAGGGCTGACACGATTTTTGGCTAATAGCTCATTTTATTTTACTTTATTTTATTTAATTTTTTGACATAGGGTTTCACTATGTAGTTCAAGCTGGCCCTGAACTCACTAGGTAGCCCAGGCTGGCCAGAAGCTCATGTGACCCTCCTGCCTCAGCCTCCCACATTCTAGTATCGCAGCCATGCACCACCATGACCAGCTTAATAGCTCATTTTAAAAGATGAAATCTAATTTCCTATTCTCTTGTTCGATGAATGAATGTAGAAACTGTTTCCCAAAATGAATCACTAGTGATGTTCTCTTCCTTATTTTCAAATCTTGAAACTCATGAGAACTTGCCACAGAATCTTGCTTTAGGTCCCGCCTGTTTATGTTGTCTGTTGTTCCATACATTAACTAGATGGCAGACGGAAGAGGTGGAGTTTGGAGTCAGGCTGCTTCTCAGGGGCTGTTGGTCTTCCTCCAACTTCCAATTCTTTATCCATGGAGGGAAGTATTTTCTTGTCAAGAAGCCCTGAAAAGGGTCTGTCAAATACTGACATGGGAGGACCTTTAATGTGAAGTCAGCCTCTCATCTGCCTGGCACATCCCTGAAGCAGGTCTGCACCCACAGAACAGGCTTACCAGGCTGCTGTGGTAGAAGGAAGCAAGCGAATGGCCACAGTGCTGTTAGAGATGCAGTTGGAGAAGAGAAGGGAAGATTCCTTCACAATTGCTGCTCAGCTGAGTCTGTGAATTGAAAACTCCAAGTCTTTGCCCAAGGAGCTGATTTAGTCAAGTCACAAAAACTAGAAGAGCTAGTGTATAAAAATATCACAGCTTTTGATCCATTCCTCATTCAGTGGGCATTTGGGTTGTGTCCAAGCTTTAGCTATTACAATTTGTGCTGCTATAAACATGGCTGCACATACATCGCTTTGATATGATTTTTTCAGTTCTTCTGGGAAAATACCCAGTAGGGAAATAGCTGGATTGAATGTAACCTCTAGTCCTAGTTTACTGAGGAATCACCACACTGATTTCCACAGTGGTTGCACCAGTCTACACTCCCACCAGCAGTGGAGAGGTGTTCTCTTTCCCACAGCCCCTGTAGCATTTGTCATTGGTTGATTTCTTGAGGATAGCCATTCTTTCTGGGCTGAGATGGAATCTCAATGTTGTTTTAATTTGCTGATGTTGAACTTTTTAAATATATTCATTTGCCATTTGTATTTCTAAAGAATCAAAGTAGGAGAGCCATAGCTGGCTATTCCTGGACAGCCATATGAGCAATGAATAAGAAACAAGCTTCTGAAGGTTCCATCTCTGTGCATGTGGTTGCTCACTCATCCTTGTGTCTGGACACAGCCCTAGGAGGTAGCAACATGACAGAGAGGGAGACACAAGATCCCACCTCTGGGCGGCAGAGAAGGCAAGGAATGCGAGGTTAAACTAAGGAAACCAACAGTGCACTTTGGTCTGTGATGAGTGCTGTGAACATAATGTAACGGGGTGAGAATTAGTGACTGAGAGACAGGAGAGGACAGTGAGGGCTGGAGAGGTCAGAGAAAGCATTGCTGAGGATGCCAAAGGGCCAGCAGAGCCATCTGTAAGGGAAGCAACTTCCAGGTCAAGGAGACAGGACGCTGAAAAGGACACTGATATTTCTTGAGAACAGAGACCAGTAGGGCTTGGGCTCCGAGAGTGGGGTGGGTTTTAAGGGCTGCTGGTTCCAGCTGAGCAAATAACTAGCTGGAGAATGGTGGAAAAATACTTTCTCCATTCTTGAATTGGGTAGTGTGTTTTGTGGCGGAAAAACAGAGGCTACGTTCAGCCTTTTTAAAGGCTACATTTCTATTTCATTTTCTTAAAGACTACACTTTACAGTTGGTAAAAAATGAACTTAATATGAGAGTAAGCCTCATAGATGCTGCATATTATAAAAGAAATATATCAAAGGGAACGGTTTAATTTGAAGCCAAACTGATCTGGATCTGAATACCTGTTCAGTCATTTCACAGGTGTGTATTCCTGGCTAAAATGTTTAATCCCTCTAGGCCTCTACTTCCTTAGCTCTGAAATGCTAAAATGGACTCAAGACTTAAACAGCAAGGTAAGGATTACAGACCCTTTAAGGAGCTATTGTTTTGGTTGAATTAAATGCGTCTTTTATGTTGCCTCACCCGCTGGTCTGTGTGGCCCGATTCATTACACTGAAGGACCTCCCACTAGAACAGAGCAGATTAATTGAAATGCACGTCTGGTGGAATTGTGTGTCTTGTTCAAAGAATGAGAAAATAAAGTAAAACAGAGTAACAGTCTAGAAACTGTTCAAAACAGATGAAATCTTTGGACCCGGATTGAGGCGAGTAACGACAGAGATGTAGTTTCTTAAATCAGGGTACATTTTTCAGATCACTCTGGTCAGAGTGGTGCCAATACTTTGCCAGACTTTAATTCTGAAGTCAGTGACCATCCTCTTCCTTTGAAATACTTGATAAATTTAATTCTGATGAAGTATAGGAGATGCTCCTATGAGTTTGATTTTTAATGTCTTCAAGCTCTGAAATAATGATGTGCTATAAATGAGTTTCCAAGCACGTGAATGATGGAAGTGTTTGCGGGGCATTTGGTGACCACGTTAGTCTCTGGAGATGTAGGGAGTTCTAGTTGGTGAGAGGTATACAATCAAATTCATGCTCATCTGTCTTCCACAAAGGGACACCTATGTGTATCTCTCAGCAATGTTTCAATATTTGAAACTACAAAAAACATTCTTCCACATGACAGTCTAGCAGATGCAGTTCCTCTAATTTTTCCTACCCTCTGCCTGAACCATGCGAATATCCATCTTAAACACCTGGCAGGCTTAGTCTTGAAAATGAAAGCTTACAAAAATTTGTGTGCATAACAAACATCCAATTTACCACTCCTCTGGCAAGGGGGAAATGAGTTACTCTACAAATCTTTCTCCTTCTCTTCAATTTGATAAACCTTTTGCTCTTTTGTCAGGGTGGACCAACTCTAGTGGATTCGTGACTGCAAAAGCCTTACAAATGGATTTTCAGTCACCACTCAACGAGGCCAGTTGACAGAATGCTACAAAATCCTTCTGGAGGGAGGCAGGCTTTTAACTTGATTGATGAAATTATATCTAAATCTAGTAGATTTGGGACTTCAAAGGCATTTTTCCTTACTTAGGGCATCCCGGATGAAGGGCGTATGCTATTTGTACCAAACTCCCAAGCTCAAGTGGTTCGCAAATTGACCCCTTTGTAATAGGTTAAAGGTTTCTTGCTAGATAACGGTGGTTCATTTTGATTAATTATGTCAGGGAATTAATGTATGATTACTAACTTTTAGCAGACCCTGCTCCTTCTGACCCCGAGCTGCTTGTTTGTGTGGCTGGTTGTAATTTTCAACCGATGGGTTAGGAGAGGTCACTGTGTGGTCAGCATATTTTAAACAAAGGAAGAAAAAGAGAAGCAGAGGCCTCCAAATGGAGTGGACACTGTAGTTCACAGCCTTGACAGAGAAGGTCTGTTAAGTGTTTTAACAGTAGGCTTTTATATATTTACTCTTGTTAATAAAGATTGGTCTGCCAGAATGGAGAGTAACCTGGGAAGATGTGGAGAATAATTTCACAGTTAAATGTTAGCCCGTAAATTTCTCCTCATACTGGCTTTAAGGGGCTAGGACCTTGTTAAAGGTTAAATAACAAAGTGTTGGGTTTGGGTTTTGATAGATCAAGAGAATGAAGATGAAAGAATCTTGTTAATAATGAGGCTTTCTAGTAGATGGTGTGTAGATTACATAGTTATTCTTAGATTAAGAACTAAATTCAATTAGCAAAAAGGTAATGGAGAATAAGCTGGTGACACCTCACTCCGAATTATTTTCATTCCATGTGTTTATGTCAGTGACAAAATCCCTTCTGGATGGAATGGCGTTGTCTTTTGTGAAGAACTAAGCAGTTCATAGTGTGTGGTTCTCTCTAAGCCATCTGTGAAAGTACCCAGTAACCTATGAAACAAAACTATAGATTTCCTGATATTTTTAGTCCCATAAGAATATGTATATTTATACCAGAGGTAGGTTCTTTAAGTTTTGAGAGAAAGTCTCTAAGGATTTGCTCCATTACAAGAGCTTTCCTCTTAGAGCTGGGCTTTAAGGAACAGTCTATACATATGCTGTGCATGTTGTGCTATCAGTATTTCCTGATGTAACCTTGTTGAAACACGATGATAAAGCTCAAAGGGAGCAAGGAGACCAGGAGAAAGAACAGACTTTGTAGGGAAAGTGGAAGAAGATATAGGGAAGTATAATTACCTACAAGATGTGGCTTGCATTTGGATGCAGGAGGAAGACTGTGCCTCTTTTTGGTTTTGGGATAGATGCTACAGGTGAAAGGGAGTGAAAGTAGAGAGTTAAAGAAATCAGGCAAAAAGGAGAAGGTATTACAGAGGAGGGTTTTACATGGATGCTGTATTAAACTTTTAAACATTATAAAATGCCCTTTCTGTAAGGTTATTCAGAAATAAACTGTGCTTTAGCATTCAGATTTAGTTAGCTCTGTCCAGAAGGATGCTGGAAAGGCACCGGGCATGCTGACAATTGCTGTGCGCCCATAGCTTTTATGGACAACATAATCACAATTACTGTATTTCAAACAAGCCCCTTTCAGAAATTAGAGGTGTTGATGACTTTAATGGGGACATAGACCATTTGTCTGTTCCATTATTGCAATTACTGTCTGCCTTGGTATCTTCTCCCTGACAGTGGCTAATGCTGTATACTTCAAAGAAAGATATAAACCCTCAATAATGCACTTATGGTCCAATTCACATTCAGCTCTTCATCTCCCCACTGAGTTCACCCCCACCTCCCACGCACGCACGCGGGTACGCGCGCATGTGCGCGCACGCGCGCACACACACACACACACACACACACACACAAGCACATTCTGTTAGGAGTGCAGGGCTCTGTTGAGGAAATACATTTGCATTACTCCCCCTTTGGAGCTGCAGAAATAGGCAAGAGCTGAGGGGAAGAGAAAGAGGCTGTAAAAGCTTAAGTGGCAGGGCTGGAGAGGTGCCGAGAGTTCCCTCACTCAGTTCCTAAAGCATAGCTTCCCTGTAGCTTCCAGGAATCTCAGAGGAAAAGTGTTCCTTGAATGCATTTGCAGCATGTTTTACTGATTTTGAAACATAAATCCAATCAATGACTTTGAAACACAAATCCAGTCTTTGACTTTGCTGCTCCCAGCTATGGAAAAATGTTGTTTGTTATCTCTTAAATATCTGCACATTGGATATAAATAACTGTATACCCTTCTTAACTATATTCCCTTAAGTCCCAGATCACATGATCTTTGCCTCGTTGGTTTGTTTCCTACTGTAGAAACTATACTTGTTTTAATCAGATTTTTAAATGCTTAAATAATCACATGTAAGGTAAAATGGTTTACCTTCACATGACCCCAAAGACAGAGCTATCTGAGGGGAGTGCTCTGGGGGTATAAAACTGTCTGTAAAGCACTGTACCAGTCTCCATTCATGTTCTCTGAAGAAAATTTAAACGATTTACCCACAGTGCAGACATTCAGGAGCTGTGTCTAAGTGTATTCCCTTCTTACCCAGACAGTTCTGGCCATTTCTCCTCACTGCCTAGACTGTAGCGGAAACATAAAGACCCTATGCCAGGAGTTTCCGAGTGCTTGCAGGGAGCTGGTGATTCAAAACCCAAAGAATGTAAAAAAGCATAGGAAAGGAAGGAAGAAAAGGAGAGAGTGAGGAAAAGGAGGAAGAAGAAAGGAAGGAAGGAACAAGAAAAGAAAGAGAAGAAAACCGATGAACCTAACATTCGTAAGGTCTCTTTTACCTAGGCTAATTGATTGCATAATTCTGAAATAAACTAAAGTTAACATGTTAATGTTGGTATCTGCTTCAGCAGGTTAAATTAAGAGTTCAATAATTTTTGCTTCAATCTATAGGTCAATTTTTTAAATTTTGTTGTTGTTGTTGTTGTTCTAGTTTGTTTTTTGTACTAGAGATTGAACTCAGGGCCTCTGCACTTGAGCTGCATCGCCACCCATTTCTCATCTTGAGACAGGGTCTCTCTAAGTCACTAAATTGCCCAGGCTAGGTTCTAACTTGCATTTGGTCTGTTTCAGCCTCCCAGAGTACTAGGACCACAGGTGGGTCTACCACCATGCCTGGCTGAATTCATTTGGATTTTAATTGATATCTGTACATTATCTCTGCAAGTCAGTATTTATATTTTATAGGAACTCGATCCAACCAAAAGAGAAGGGAGCCTGAAAGCTCCCTAATTAAATGAGGGGCTGTAGGTTAACTAATCATCTTGGTTTGCCTGGCCAGCTTCCTGGATTTTCAGTTTTAAAAATTGAGAAGCTTCCAGGAAAACCAAGTCAGTCTATGGCCACACCACCCTAAATGCACCTGGTCTCATCAGGTAAACCAAGTCATACTAGGTATAAAAGTCCCTCTCTAGTCACCAGTTCCTAGAGCTACAGAAGGTGGAGT
The DNA here is from genome assembly GCA_004027595.1 of Dinomys branickii. Taxonomy (NCBI): domain Eukaryota; kingdom Metazoa; phylum Chordata; class Mammalia; order Rodentia; family Dinomyidae; genus Dinomys; species Dinomys branickii. The sequence continues at coordinate 54,873 of PVLD010001313.1, read as the reverse complement.
CTGGCCCTAAAAGCCCCAGAATCATAACCATAAATGGGTTTCATTCTATCTTTAAAGTAACTCTAGCCAAGTATCTCTTACATTAGCAAACTAAGCATATTAAGGGTGATTTTGCTTGTTCTGCTGTCTTATGTCCTATCATTGGGTAAAATATACTAATTGTGTTACTGTTATTTTTTTTAAACTGAAGATTGCTAAACCAACTTTAATGATTCTCACAACCCAAATTAAATTATTTACCAAATGTCATTAACCATTTGGAAATATATTATTTAGCTTGGCCTTACAAGCTCCTATGAATCCTTTGGAGAAGTCACAAATAAAGCAACATTCTGTAACCCAAAGTACAATAAAGCTCTTTAATGAAATTTAAAAAAAGAACAATATTTTTTACTTTTTTAAGTTCAGAGGTGATTCTCAACAGAACTTCAAAACCAAATTGAGGAACAATGAACATAGAACTGTTCTTTTTAATCATGAGCAAAATCTATCACACATGTTCTTTCAAGTAAAGTTTATTAGAAAGAAACTGCTACTACAGAACCACATGTTAACTCTGACTTGGCAAGGTCAGGCCAGGGCAATAAACCCTTGAACCTTACAAATATGCAAAGCTGACATAAATAACAAATTAAACCCAGCCAGGTATAACACTTCAGCCAGTTGGATGGGAGGCAGATCCCAACTCCAGGGAACAAGAGCCTGTTGATTTGTAAGGAAAACCCGGTCTTACCCTCTTTGTTCACCGGCCATTAGTTTTGCATCTGGGGGTCACTTTGCTCCTTCCTGCTGGGATAAAACCTAATAAAAATGATTTTGCTGCGTTCTCTGCCAGCAGCTCAATGTTATAGCTCCTAGGTTGTTGGCTATGGTAAACTGGACTAATAATGTAGCATGTTTTATGAAGGAATATAGGGTGGTGGGTGGAATTGACAGAAGGTGTTTTGGGGTTTTAAAGCCATTTCTAAATGATGGAGACCAAGATGTCCCTGAGGAAGAAGTTAGCTCTGAGACAACTATAAAATCAACATAATGGGGAAATGGAATTGTATTTAATTCAGCCCAAAGGAGGAAAAGGACTAGGCAGCTATTAAAAAAAATACAAAGGGAAGATGCACATTTCATACTTAAATTTGGGCATACTTGTGTCTAGTTTTTGGTATGAAAGTTATTATTAAGAGGATTGAAGAGATTAAGGGAAAAATATAGAGAACGAAATTGTCAAATACACTGTCCATGATTCAATCTGGAATGTATCACTGAATCAACAATATACAACCAAGTAATATATTGTTAGTTGTCAAATGTGTAAGTTTGTTGAGTAATAGAGTTCTCAGGGTCATTATTAAGGTCCAGTGTTAAGTTGTCATGATTTTCTCTTCTTACCAAGTGAAAGTTTGATGGATTTAGTTTGTAAAGTATTTAATTCAGCAAACAGGGCCTATCAAACTCAATGAATTGGAGGTTGGGTCCAGGATTTTGTTTTGGTGTGTCTCTGGCCCCCATTTTCCTTCATGGTGAAATATCTGGGCTGTGAGGGAAAAGCAATCCTTCTGAATGTTATTCCTCAGCAGACACACTGTAAGTGGCCACCTACAGGCTGGGGATTTGTTGTTTTTGCCAAAGGGAACAGTAAAATCACTGCATGCAGCTCTTACCTAATGGAAACATCATTTGACTACCTGGTGTAGAAAAGAGTTGACAAAGAGGTTCAAGTCAGCATCAAACTAAATTTGGGAATGTTGACTATCACCAATGGAACATGAGATGTACTTGTAACTCACAGTGGACATTCTTAATGCTCTTTAAATTTTTCTTTTTCTTTTTTACAATTTAGATAATATATTTTATTTAAAAGACAAAACACCATTAATCTCCTTCAAAATATCTTACTCTGGCTCAACACACTTGTCCTAACATTTTTACCAGTTTTTGAAGCAGTTCTGGATGTCCTTTTTCATGTATGTCTTTGTGAAGCATGATCAAAAATACTGTGCGCCAGGGCAGAGTCCATATGTCTAACAGCAAGGCAGACTGTAAAATCATTCTGGTGCAGCCTCATCTACCTTCTTCACCAGAGCTAGCACTGGTTGACTTCTGGATCTTCCCAGGTTGAAAGAAGCTGAAAGGTAAACATTTTGAATCAACTGTGGACCTCAAGGCAGCCAGCTAAAGACTCTGATGAAAGAGGACATCCAGAGCTGCTTCAGAAAGTGGCAAGAACGATAGGATGTGTTTGGAGCGAGGGGCGTGCTTGGAGAGGACTTGATGGCAATGTGTCTTGAACTATAATAATTGCTTTAAATTTAAAGTTCACTTAGACTCACTATATTTTTGAAACTATACCTTTGGTAGGTTGTTGAATTTCTAGAATACTTTCACTTTTCTGAATGCAAAAGTAAAATATGTTTAACACGAATAACACAATGAAAGTCAGAAAATATTTGCCTCCAAACAGAGAGGACTGCAGAGATGATGTGTAAGTCAGGGTCATCAATGGATTGAGCATTTTGTCTGCCTTGACATCTCAAGTCTAATGAGGAGAGAAGTTACCTTAACTTGAAGAGAAAGAAGAAAGAGGTGGCTTTACAATTGCCGCAACATAGGAATAAGAAGTTTTGCAAGGGTTCTGTGGGGGAATGTTATAATCTGGTGACACCGTGAAGTTGAAATGCCAGTAAATGAGCAAGCAAGGTGGAGTTAACCCTGCAGAACTTTCAGCAGCCATATGCCCGAAACAATACTCCATACTCGTTTCTTCCTGATTCCCGTACTTCACCTTTATTTGAAAAAGTGCACCATGTGTCCTCTGATAATGTCAGTGGGATGCTTCTACAGGGACAAAGAACAACTACGACATGGTTCATCCTTTGAGCTAAACAAGAATCAAGACCTGGTCTCAACCCCGCCTTAGGAGTTCTATACATGTGATGTCTTACCAGCACAGGAAAAGAGTGAGTGGGCTGCCTAAAATTATAGCTTGCGATGTTGTCGGATTAGGTAATTTTAATAATCTGTTGAACTTTTAATTGGGCCAGGAAGATTACCTTTTATCAATTTTGATCTAATTCACATTTCTCATGGAGGCTGAGCCCTCAGATCAGCAGTCAGATGCTGTCTTCTGTTCTCTTTGACTTGGTAGTCACAGTCATTTGACTTTGAAGTTAACGTGTCTGTGAGGCGGGGGTATGAATATTTCAGTTTGCCTTTCCTCGTTCTCTGTTATCTCACACGAAGACTAACTCACCCAGGCTTCAGTCATACCCAGGCCCTCGGACGCCCCAGAACTTGATGTAAGACCTCCACCTGCCCCCCCCCCCCCAATATTCTCAGGCCTGATATGGACTAGTTAGTTAATCCAGCCACTCCAACCTTGACCTGACTAGAATTCTTGACTGTGGGAAAATTGGATGCCTGACAAGTTTTAAAGTTTAATGTCAAGTTAATCTCAACTTATTTTGGTAGACAGAATAGCATTCCTTCTTTCCCTGTCCATTCGAGGTGTGAGACAACTAGAGAGAATAAAGAACAGCAATTAGAGGCTGTTATACAGGAAGTCAAATAATAAAGCATATTACTACCTTATTTACTTTTGGATTCATGTGGCTCCAAGGCTGTTGCCAAAAAGTCCCAAGGACTAAAGGATTAGAATGTGTAGAAATACATATATGTTATGATGGAGGAAGGCTTGTTATTCCTATCAATTCATCTCTGGCCTCAGGGCACATACCCTTGAATTGTATTAAATATTATATGAAAATGTTTATTTAAAGTCTTTTCCACTGACAGGTCATTAAATGCTAGCTCAAATGACAATAAAACTCAACATAGACTTGCTAGTGTGTGAGTGAATAGAGGAATATGTCGATTCCTGCATAAACAAATAGACATGGAAAGATCCTCAACTCCATTTAACCTGTTGAATAGGGGTTCCAGGGAAGGAAAAACGAGTGAAACAATTTTTAAAAAGCCATCCAAGGGTAATCAGAGTTGGCAGCAGTTCATGTACTTGTGAATATACTGAGAAGTTATAAATTTAATTTTTACCATAGATGTCTGGCAACCAATTAAGGATGGATGCTGGAGTGTGTAATCCAAGCCAGTCACCTTGGACCTGGGATACTTCTCATATTAGCCTGGACATTGAAAACAAAATGGTAATAAAAATATAAATAGAAATAATAGAGAGAAAGTACCTCTTTCAGCTGCTTTTTCTCTACAGTGCAGCTAGTAGATTTTCAACATTTGGGTCACTCTCTTTTATTAATCTGTTTACAATCAAGCAATTTAGGTTTCTGAAAAAAAAATAAACTACCTGTAGTCTAATAATAGTTCAACAGAAATGACATGAATGCACCCAAGCAGTCTCCTAGCAGAAGGTCAGTGGAAAAGTGTAATCAGTTTAGAACTCGACGTTGTAACTTACTTGAGTGGAAGACTTTTCTTAAGGTGACATTAAGATGAAATATTTAAGATAAACTGGAAGATTTGACTGGAAATTCACAATGGCTCCCTGAAATAGTCTGCCCTGATTTACAGATCCTCAATTTTCAATTTATGAGCTGAGACCAGAGTATACCACCAGGGGATGAGAATGGAGTAGTCATATTAGAGGCAGCTCATATATCCTAAAGACAGACTTTGGAAGAATTAGAAAGTATAATAAAGTGCCTGTCCCTTTAAGACAGGGCCTGGCTTGCTGCCAATTTCAAACCTAAAGCATTAGATATTTTTAAAGCCCTTAAAACTGTCACTTTCCCTCTAGACTTTTTGTCATCTCTAAATGAAAAAACAGTACCAGAGAGATTTGCCCGTATTGTTTCCAGTCTCCTCAGGATATTTTTGAAAAGTAAATATTTATTGCTGACAATAATTTTTTTGTGAAGGTTAACTAGCTCTCCAAGTACATACCAGGGCATATGAAAGACAGAGAAACCACTCAGCCACTTCCCGGTTCCTTCACAGGGAACTTGTGAAGAGACCATGCAAAATGTAAAGTATTCACATTTCCTTACCCTTTTCCAAAGCAGACATTGGAAATGGTTTTGCAGAGAGCAGCTGAAAGCTCATTCGGATTTAAATGAGTTGACATGTGGGCGGTGGGTTATCAGGGCATCAAAGACTGGGCAGCAGCACAGTTTTTCTCCCAGCCTTCCCCTCCTAGAACTCCTGGAGGGTCATTTGTACACTGATCTCCAGCAAGAGCTTTTCTCCGAGGCCTCCCCTTCCTGGACAACAGTGGAGAAACCTTCACAATGCAATTACCTAGTGACCATTCACTCTGAGCGCCTCCCACAAACATTTTGCTGCCTATTTCCTCTTAGGACTGTTTGAGGTTTCATTTATTTAAAAGTGTTCCATAATTGGTTAAGTTAGGAAAAGACAAAATTTAAACAGGTTTCACTAGAGCAGATTTTTCTTGAAGACTTTAATGTATACTGTGAGTCTTGAATCATAAAATAACACCTTGGTTTTAAGAAGATTTTGGAAAGATTAGAAGCCAGTGCATTATATTTTCTTAAAGGTATCAGATAAAGAAAAGTGCTAAGCCCCTCAGGGATATGGCTTTCCTATTGATCAATTAAATCAATTAATAGCAGATAAACAATGAGTGATACTATATAGTTTATTGGAGAAGACCTTATAATGTTTCTTAGACACACACACACACACACACACACACACACACACACACAGATACCTATATATTGTTGTGGCTTATATCTAGATGTTTCTCCAAAGCCTCATGGGCTACCAGGTGGGACTTTTGGGAGGTCGCTGGATCATGACTGTATGATACTGAGTTACAGGTATGGGAAGGTGACACTGGATTAGTACACTCGTTGTGTTAGGATAGTTCTTGGTGTGGATGATGGGAAGACCACGCTGTGTGACAGTGGCACCAACCAACAGGCTAAGAGCCTGAATGGAGTGAAAAAGAAAGGCAGACTCACTGTTCACTGGTTCCTGCCTGCCCTGCCATGGACTGTTTGTCTCCTGCAATACCCCTCTACCATGCCACCCTGCCTTGTAGCCAGCTGACAATGGATTGAAACCTTTACAAACTGTGAGCTAAAATAAATTTCTTTTCCCTTAACTTATGGGTGTGGAGTGTTTTGTCCCAGAAAATGAGAAAAAGTGACTAAGATATACATGTATGACATTAGGGAGGTAGAAAGACCTTGAATGCTCTATATCTACCTAGATAAATACATATAGATAAGTACATGCATACAGAAATATATCCATGTGTAGTATCACATGCAGACATACAGATATACGTATAATTTTGTTGCATCAGGATTTGTACCTGGCCTAGAGTAGCAGAGCTCAAAAACCAAGAGTTTTAAATGATTATATATCTTTTTGGCTGCTTAGAAACTTGTGCTTCCTTAAAATCGAAATAAACTGAACTCTGCAGGTCTACCCCAAATCTTTAGCACAGGATTTCCTTGTGGTTGAGAAATGACTTACAGCGGTGGCAGCTATCATGTCTGCATAACAGGGAGAAAAAGATGAGTGGGAGAGATGATGGAGAAAAGGTACATACCTATTGAATTACATCCCACTACCAAGCCTTGGAATTTACTCCAATATTTTATTGGCAAGGTCTTAATCCTGTGACTACATCTATTTGTAAGGTAGCCTGAGGAGTAGTTTTATTTTTTAATCAGAGACAAATTCAGCCTCTGTGACTAAGGAAGGAGGAACAAAATGAATACTGGGTGGAGGACTAGGAGTCGTTACTGCAATATATTCTTTAACTTTGCTGGGGACCATGTAGAAGGCCAGCTCAGACAAGGGTATTTGGATACGCATTCAATTAACAACACAGTCTGTGGGAAGGTACCCGAGCAGTGATCTTGAGTTGAGGTTGTCAGAGGTCACAGATATATTTTCAGATTTGCCAACACCAAAAATGTTTTGGAAACAACTATTGGGAAAACCACTCTCAATAGGACAAGGTGTATAAATTCCAAGCCACTTTTGATTCAGGGGGAAGAATAATCAAGAGTGTCATGGCTGAAAGTAATTTTAGAATGTCCCTTGGGCGGAAGTTAAATATGGACAACACGTCTGATTTGGAATAGGCTTTCATTTTACATATTCTTATAGTGAATTAAAACGTCAATACCCATAGTCTTTTTATGGCTTATAAGGTTTATCTATATTTTATGCTAATATCCCAATAAATAAGTTACATTGGTAACTATCGCCTGCATCGATCTTATAGGCCTCTGAAACCTGTAGCGCCACCTAGTGGTCCTTCTCTTGACCCTTGGACACAACATCTTGGAAATGGAGGTCAAGGTGACAGAAACTATGTTAAAATCACCAAATGATGCAGTTGCCATAACCTCAAAGTGTCACGGTCTTCTATTTCTTTTTCTGCCTTCTCCTATTTATTCTTCTTCTACAAAGTTAAAGATGTTCTTAAAAAGCAAAGTCCTTTGCTCTTTCTTTTCTCCTCAGTTACTGCTTTTCTACTCTTGACCTTCCAAAATTAAAATCCCACGATTATCATCATTAGAACTTTTCACATCCACATAGCTGGACCTGTGAGTGCTGTTCTCTGCTCTCAAATCTCTAAACTCCCATTGGACACGTCTGCCTGGCATCATCCAGCTCAACCTGCGGACTAACAGAGCGTCTTCCCCACTGGCTGTTGGTGGTGTTCGTTTCCCTCTTTCTACCCATCCACAGGTAATAATCTGGTGACTATTCTTTCATATTTTCTCTTCATGAAAAGTGGGAAAAGCATAGCCTTTACAAGCACAGCCTCTGGTAAATATCTGAATCTTGGTTTTGCCAGCTTCTATATGTATCCCTAAGGAAAGACAGACTGTTGGTTGGAATAAGAAGATACAAAAATACAATGAATTATGTAATCTAGTATCCTCTAAACAGAACAAATGCCCCAGCAGAGGACAGAGGACAAATCAATCACAGATCACCTTAGGAAATCAACCTTGGAATTTCAGTTTGGAAGTCTGGTAAATTGAGAAGAATTACACTAAAGAAGGGCAGGTGAATGCAGGCTGAGGGGACTATCATGAGTGCAGCTGTGGAGACGGGATCGGTACACTGACTCAAGAGAAAACCAGGAGACACACATGTTTGAACAGGGGAGTAGTTTCAAATGTGGCAACTTAAGTGGTCTGAGGTTGTGGAGCACCTTGAACCTTTGGTGGAGGCCTTTTTCTCTTGGCGTAAAGTGCTGTGAGGATCTGAGCGAGAAGATGGTCATCGCAGTGCATTATTACACATACCTCTGAGCTAGGTAAGAAAGAAATTCTTTGGGATGGAGTAAAACTAGAAATGGAAAACAAGAGGGAGAGAGAAATAATGAACTTAGAAGTAAATGAGAACAAGAAAGCAACAGAAGCGGCTCAGAAGTGGCCATAAGAAAAAGAACGTGGCACTTCGGAGGTCACATGCTCCCCAGGAGTCTGCGTGGTGAGGGCTGTGTGGCCAGGGTGGTGCTATTGGGAGGTGGGAGAATCTTCAAGAGGGGGAGCCTTGTGGGAGGGCTTATGACACTGGTACCTGGCCCTTAAGGGGATTGTGGGGCGCTGGACCCTTCCTTTTTCTCTATGGCTTCTAAGCCACAAGGTGAACAGTTCTCCTGGCGGGATGTGCGGGCTCTAAATCACTACAGGTCCAAACTCGGGGCCAACCTGTCATAGATTGTAAATTCCAAAACTGTGGAGGTAAATTTAACTTTTCTATTTCTACATTGACTGTTCTGACATTTGCTATGGTCCTGGAAAGCTGACGAACACAAGCAGTTGGTAAGCCCTGAGATCTGATGGAATTGAGTCAAGGTAATTTAGCTAGAGTCATTAATTTATTTAATATTTATCCATTTGATGCCTTGAAAGGAGTAGTAATTCTAATTGACTGTCTGATACAGGGCCTAAGGTAAAAAGATGGTAAGTATTCAGGAAACCTTTGCTGAAATATGCACCGGAAATTCAGCCACAATCAAATTCAATTAAGCAGAATTAGCAATGATCAGGATACATATCCTCATGTATCCTGAAGGCAGTTAGTGTGGCACTTTTGAAGCTATAACAAAAGTGAGTTTTCATCAAAATAAAATTATTGCAGCCACTGAGAAATGGGTATGTGTAGAAAACAGAAAAATAATGACAAAAACATTTTACCACGTTGTGCAAATTATTGAAATTGGGAAGATTTTGACGAATACAATCTGATTCTTCCATGAATGATAGGAAGCATTTTCTGATGTCAGCATGACTGGGGAATCGTTGGCTTGAGTATCTTTTAAAAAGTACTATGAACAACCATAAGAATATGCAATGAAGCAATCATTATTAATTTCCTGTCATCTTGTTTTCAAGCTCTATATTTTTTTTCTCATTTTTACTCTCCTTAAAATAAAAAAAAAAATGCTATGAAACATTGAACCTTCCATGAATCCATGCCCCACAGCTCTTAAAATCAGGCATGAACTGATTTAAGCTGGATTAGCATCATGCACAGTGTGACTGCTCAGTAAACACTAAGCACTGCACTTACTAAGAACTGGAAGACAGTTTGGGTTTAGCCAGTTCCACATTTTTTCTCCTTATCATTTTAAAAATGAAACGTTTGAGATTGAGAAATTGAGAGCTTCAGTAGCAGATCTTTGTAAAGATCTATCTACATGATTGTAGTCTCTCTGAAAGGATTTGTCAGCCACTAATTCGGAATTTGAATAACTTTGAACATTTATCAAAAGTTCATTTTCTCCCCCTAAAACATCTTTATAAAGTTACAGTCCACATGAGTGTGAATATTTTAAGTGCAGAACCCACAATTAGAAATGCTGCTTTCAATAAATTCTTGTGGAGTGAACGAAGCTTCCTTATGTAGACCGCTGAACCTTTATGATTTGAAAAGCCTGGCACATATATTACAATCTCTTCCTTCTAAATAGCAGATCACTTCTGGAATTGATTATTTAGTTTATTTTCTTAACTACCTGGTTATTGTGGTGATTAAATTAATTAGATTTCATTATGGTAAGTACATTCTACAAGCACTGGTCAGGAATGATACTTTGATTATTCAGCTAAAAATGTTTTCTTGCTGGTATGATATAAAATTGTTTATAATTTTCCTATCAACTTAATACATTTCATTTCAAATAACTCAAGAATTAATCATACCTAGGATTTCTACCTATCTTTACTTTGCAGTATTTTAAAAACTTGACAGGAGCTGGTTATGGGACCACATACCTGTAATCTCAACAATTGGGAGGCTGAAGCAGGAGGACTTCTGTGAGTTCAAGAATAACTTGGGCTACAGAGGGAGACAAAGTGAGATTCAAGCCTGGACTACAAAGTGAGATCATATCTCAATGAAAAAAAAAAAAAAGAGTTTCAGAGGGGATTCTTATTCTTGCTGTGACACAAGAGGTAGGTGAGTGTTTTCCTTTCTAGATGGAGCAGTATTACACAAGGCTATTTCTCCTGTTTTGGAGAAGAGTCTTCCGTGTTCCTGCCCATGAATGAGAATCTTCCTGAAGAACAGGAAGTAACACATCAGGCACAGCATGAGCCCATCACAGTTTGTGGTTCATCTGAAAATCAAATCACAATCATCTCATAGTCCATCCAGCTGCACATATATTTGGGTAAAGTTTAAATATCAACCACAAGGCAGAGTTAACAACTTCCAAAGCAGGAGAAGAAAGGAAAGATCCATTTTAAAGTCAGGATGAAGCATTTCTCTGCCTTTGGCCATGTGTTTTTCTTTTCAGCAGGTCCGAGGGTATTGTTGGCAGAAGCCTCTTCCCTGTGTTTATTTCTGTGGTTATATGTGCTCAGCGGGTCCTTGTAAGTGTGAACAGAACACAGACCCAGCCTGTGCCTGGGCTGAAGCAAAAATGTGCAAGGTATGAAAACATGAGTCTGGAGATTGAATGGATTAGCTTTTGACATTCCTTTCAGAAAGAGGATCTCTATTCTGTCTAATGAGCTGGTTGGAGGATATACAGTGCACGGATAGCAAAAGTTTTGGAGTTTGGTTAATTGGTAATTACTGGGTGCAAGATAGGAGCAGACAATTTAGCCCTGGTTAAAGGTCTAGATTTTGTAGGAAAGTTGACAAGGGTTTATGGTCAGGCTGAGGCTGACCATGACGGTATGCTAGCTGTGTGAAGTTGAGCTGGTTATGTATCCTCTTCTGTCCTCTCATAACATAGAAGTGAAGACAGAACATGTATCATGAGATTCTTTCAAGTATCACATTGGATGATTTCTATGAAATAAACGTATAGCATAGAATCTCTTATAGAGTAAGTACATGAGAAGTATCTGTTGATCCAATAGAATTGGTTGCCCATCGTGGTATGAACATCCTTCTGAAGAGTTTGTAGATTTTGTATTAAATATGAAGATTTTTTGAAAGCATGATTAATCTTCCATTCTTACATCTTGGTAATCTGAGCAACTTCACTGAAGATAACAATATGTAATATAATGACCATTGTTGATTCCTATCATCTCGTTCTGAAACCTTTTTTAATTGTTTTTGTGTTGTTTAGTTTTTGTCTTTGTTTTTGTTGTTTTGTTATTGTTTATTTTTCTCTTTTAAAAAAAGCATTGTGTACTCTAGAATGCTCTGTTAGATATTGTTAATGACTGTATAAATTGGGGTAGTACACTTCTAGAGGAAACTTTATTAACATAAACCAAAAGCTTTTATCAAAAAGTTCAGGGTTTGATACTTATCCTGGGAAAATTATCAGAAACATACACTAAGAATAAATATAAAATATTTGTTATGTTTTCTTCCTCCATGGTACTATTTTAAGAGTGAAAGATCCAAAAACAAAAAGTCCAACACAGTATAATGCAATTTACTCATAAAATGGAAGAGCTTTATAGTTATTAGAAATCTTTGTTTAGTCTTTCAAGATAAAATGCTTTTAATGGACAGTTGAATTAGAAAGCCAAAATTAGTTACAAAGTAGTATACTTTTTATAAGAGCAATAGTTCAATAATCCTGAAATGCACTTACTAAAATGGCAGAAGTCACTGCTTATATGTTGATAAAAACACAGGTTTCCACCCAGATGTGATAGCATATGTCTATATTCCCAGCTTTCTGGGAGACTGCGGTGGGAGGATTGCTAGTTCAAGTCTGATCTGGACAATTAAGCAACTTAGCAAGATTCTGTTTTGAAATCAAAATTTTAAAACAGCTGTGAATGTAGCTCATCGCAGAAGCCCTGGGTTTAATCTTCAGTACCAAAGGAAAAAAGAGAATGGATAGCTTAACAGCCTCATTACCTGCTATAAAGGTGCAGTTATGGAAGCAACAAAGAAAATAATAATTGTTATAAAGTTCTTGATAGTCTTTGTATTGATTATCTTGGCTTTATATTTCAGTTAAAGGAACTATTATAATGAGGCTCAGTTCAATAATGACAAAATCTTAGGAAGTGTTTATAAAACGTTTCTCCAAATCTGAATAATTACTTTTATGCATTATTACTTTTCATAAATTCATCTACGTATAACTTCTAACTCATGGTCAAAAATCAGAGTATTGTGATTTCCTTAGTTGCTCATAAAACTGTTTGTGATTTTTACTGAAATACAACTATAAAGTGAATTTGAGGGTTATTTACCTGCTGCAGATGGCAAATATCATTAACCTGAGAAAATCATTCATTCCTACTTGATCAGGAAAATAATTACTGGGCTTAAGTATAGAACTACAGAAACCAAGAAATGGAAACTTGTAACATCTCTTGTCCCAGTACAACACATGAAGATATATTTCTCAGATGTGAATTACAGAAAGCAACTTTGGACCTTCTGTGGCCTATGTAGATATTTGTCATATTTTAATTTCTTCTAGAAACTGGTCATGTAGATTCAGGTTACAAAGTAAATAAGGTTCTGAGGTTTTGTCACCCAAGCCTTTCAGTTGGTTTTTGGCCTGTTACCAACAATTATCTGGTGGGTGTGAAGAGCAGCCTTTAATTAAATTTCAAGCACAATGTACAATCCCATGTAGCAAAGGTATCGACAAACACAAGCAACAAAATATTCCAGCTCAGAATGTTTATCACCCTCCACCGGCTATGACAAAAACATGGAACGTGAGCATCCAGATGATCACAGGACACCAAAGAGCTGGTGTCTTTAGGTCATACATGTAGAATGTGGCTTAGTGGATTGTACTAAGTTTTCTTGATGTTATGGCTTCTTTAAACTAGTATTGAGCAACTAGATTTCAGCCAGCAAAAATTGGGCCATTTCCTATACCTACAGAGATTTTGTGTCTCTAGACCATTTAGGTGCCTGATTTGGATCAATGCTTCAGTATATATTGGGTCAGCTTGGTGCTGGGAATGCTTCTTATGCTTTAAAAATACCAGGTTTGCATCCAAGGGTCATGCAAATCTCAACTGCTATCAGCCTGCCTTGTCTGTTTTACAGGTTACATAATGATGCTCGTGGTGTTCCTCCAAGATCTATCTTTTCCTTTTTAGCAGATAAGTTTGTTTGGGGATGATTTCATGCATGAATTTGCAAGAATATAGCAGGTTAACTTTGTCAAATACTGAGCAGGTCTGAGACTATAAGAACTGAAGCTCAGAATCTTGTGCTACACTAAATAGAAATACATTGACTGTCTAGGTTCCACACATGGGGTGTAGACCACCTAAATCCTAGCTGCCAACAGGAATGTAAATGCTGTGCAACATTAGGAAATTATTTATCAAGTGTGCTTGCCTAACCAGCAATCATGGGTGTTGACAGAAACAAAGCTAGCTATTATTTTATAGACGCCAATTAGAAGCAAGTCTGTCACTGGTATGTGCAAACAAATAACATTCCTTGAACAGCACGAAAACATCTCCTGACATAACCATTTCTGCTAGCACAACACCAAGTGACCATATGTCTGTAAGCCAAGGGCAAAGTGTGTGTTGTAAGTTGGTTCCGTGGAACAATCTCATTCGGGAAGATGGGGTGACCACCTCTAGTTCGTGGATCTTGAGCTCCATTCCGTAGTCATGCTGGCCTTTAAAAGTCATGTATCTCAGCATCTCTGCCATAAAGTGGGAGAGCTGGCATTCTTTAGGACCTGGGGGAGTTGTTGTGTTCCACTGGAATGTGTTGAATGGCTTGTAAATTAGAGTCCCTAATGAAAACTCGATGGTGTCCGACTGGAGCAATCATCTGGTTAAAATCAGGCAGTAATTCCACTAATTTTACTGCCCTTCTCCCAGCCCTCAACGCCTCATTTAGGAAAAAATGTTTATGTCCCCCTCAAAACACCTGCGTTTTAACTTCAGTCCCCAAAGCAATTATAGTATTTTATTTTATCTTATTTTCTAGGTCTCTCTGTTATGAATGAAACATTCCTTTCCTTCATAAAATGTTAATAAATGAAATCCATCCTGAAAATTTAAGCGTGAGCATGCTAAGTTGTCATGTTTTCATACAGAGTCTAGTTTTGCAGCTGTTCTATCAGGACACTTTAAATATTTCTCAGAAAATAATAGCAACATCCTTCTTGGAGAAGTTTACACCGGGACTAAGTAAGACTGGGTTTGAAGACACAAGGGTGTGACTGCCACCCAATTAAAAGCCTTCCAAACCGAGTGTAGTTTTCATTAAAATCTAGTCCCACAGACACTTTTATATCAATTTAGCAACAGTAAAAAAGTCGCTTTGCTCCTCAAGGTAAATAAAGTTCAGTGTCAGATGTCAAAAGCAAAATGGAAGTGTGTGGTTCTCTTTTCATCTGCACGTGTTAATAGAACATTACCTGGTGTTGAGTTTTGCTCACTTTCACTTGTTTAAATTTCCTGAAAATAAGGTAAAGAAATGTCTCTCAAAACTCAAAAGTATGGATTACATTTTGTTTCTTGAAAGAAAACAGAGGGGAAAGAATTTTGAGTAACGCGTACACAAATCTCTCTATTTGTTTCCAAAATGGCACCTTTCCCTCCGCCCTCACTCTAGCCCACGTCTGGGGAACATCTGTGAACTGGGGTAGGCATTCTGGGTAATGACATGCAAATGAGCCCACCAGTTAACAGAATTTCCTTGTCCAATAATGGAATTGGACCAGCATGTAGGTTTTTAAATTGGAGCCAGGCTTGCCCAGGCCAGATGTGCAAACAAGAGCACATGTTCTTGGTTTTAGAGACCGGCGCAGCAGTGCCCCGTGGAGGAGGGGAGAAAGATAAAACCATGTGAGGGGCTATCAAATAAAGAACCAGAAATGGATGCAAATGGTCTTCTTCGGTTGTCTTCATGTTACATATGCTCAGGTATTCACGAATATTTGCTAACTGGGCAGAGTTACCTATGATGTCACCTGTCATGTCTCCAGGCTTGCCAGCTCGGCTGATTGGCACAGCAGCCCCAGTCTAGCTACCAGAGGGCTCCCTCGACCTTCGATTAGCTGCTTGTTAAGATCTTGACTGATGTGTTCATGTTCAAAAGTGACCCAGGTCCCTTTGGTTTCCAGGCACCTAGAAACGTTCCTGTTTCCTTACTGTAAATATTAGCTGGTCCAGCTGATGCTCAGAATGAGGAGCAGAAAGTGATGTCCAAAATCTCATACCTTCTATTGATATCTTGAGGAAACTATGGTCACAGTTGCTAACAGCAAGAGCCTAGGTTCACACCCTGTCCCTAGCACATAAAAGGCAGGTCAATACCTGGTTCCTCCTGCTTAGAAAACAAAACTGATGCTATTAACTCTGTAACACAAAACGGTAATTAAGGTGGCTATTGAAAAACTCTGAAAGAACTCAACAAGGGAATGCCAAATGAGATTCAGTCACAACTTGGTTTTCTCAAAGTCCCTTGAAATAGGATTGCAAAGCTTTCCTTTTCTAAAGTAAAAAGATATCTGACCATTCTTATAGAAAAATAAAAGCCAAAGTGTACTACATTATAGATGTCACAATTAATGATTATCATGTAACCAAGGCAGACTGAGGACCAGCAAATGAGCAAACATTTGGATGTACTTCTCAGGAATTATGGATATATTTAACTGATGGCTATTGAATTTATCAGGGTCAGTGAGCATAATGAAAACATATTTTATTAGGCTGTTAAAGGGATAAATTGTTTTCATATTTATTCATCTGTTCCCAAGGCTAATTTGGAGTTTTAAAACACGCTTTTCATGTTCTTAAAGCGAACAGCTAAATAAATAAAGCATTAGTTTGAGAACAGAAGCAGCCACTATTGATACAACATTGTACTTTCAGGACCAGCCTAAGTAACGATTTTCAGACTTGGTGTTCATCAGCTACAGTAAATGGTCTCTAGAATTCCCAAATTAATAAAAAATAAATGAAAGTAGAAATTTACATCAGTAAGTGAAAAGGACCAACTTAGGTCAGGTTGATGTTTATTAAATGAAACATAAAACTGATATAATTCCACTTACTATTTAAACCGAGAGCACTTTGGCTTTAAGGAAGTGCTGAGTGCATTTTCATGGTCTGAGTAATACGAAGAATCTGAAAAAATATCTCCATATTATTTTGCTCATTGCAAATCATTAATGTTCCATATTAAAATGAGAGCTCCTTAAGCATGCTTTGGGTTTAAAAGCTTTCAATGCAGAAAAATTGTCAGAAGTAGCAATGGCCACTTTGTTGCTTTAAAAAAATTTGTATTAATATGTTTGTGATCCACAATGAATGTATTTATTGTTGGGTATTGGTACATATACTTACCACATCTTGATCCTTTTCACTCCGCCTTCCTCTCTCCTCGCTCCTGTCTCTCCCCATTCTCAGACACTTTGCCATTTAGCAGTAGAAGATCTACAGCAGTGGGTACGTGTGTAGTCGAGTATTAGCAATCGATCTGGGAGAATTCGGTGCGTGTTCAGCGGTACCATGGGGTGTACTTCCCAGGGTTTCCTTGCCTGCTGGTGTTTGTTACTTCTCGCCCACCTTTAAAAGTCTGGATTCCACAGGCCTAAGATATAACTACAATCCACTTTGAAACTCATCTTCACTCCCAAGTTCACTCTTTGTGTGTTAGCGCTTATGCAGTGTCTTGACTTTTT
Source organism: Dinomys branickii (assembly GCA_004027595.1). Lineage (NCBI taxonomy): Eukaryota > Metazoa > Chordata > Mammalia > Rodentia > Dinomyidae > Dinomys > Dinomys branickii. The sequence continues at coordinate 37,796 of PVLD010001313.1, read as the reverse complement.
CCTATTTGTTGCAATCAAACATTGCCTCATCCTATTGTCTAATTTTAAGTGTTGGTAGTTTTAATGGTTCTGTTCTCAGTTCTGTTTACTATAAACTAGCTCCCTAGGAGATTCCAGTATATTGTATAGCTTTGGTTATCATGCACCTCTGTAGCTTTGAGTCTACTGTCCTTAATCAGGCTTGTGTTTTAAACTATCTACAGGCATCTTATGTTGGAGGGAACTGAAGTATTTCAGAGAAATGGTAACTAAAGCAAGCGCCACTTGGCATTTTGCTATCATTTATTTTATTTTAAAGAAAAAGAAAAAACAAAGTTTCAAAACAAGATAATAGGAGGGTAACAATGGTTAATGCAGTGGGTGTTGTTATCTTCAAATTAGTCAGTCAGAGTACAACATATTGAAATTTAATTGTCCAAACAATATTAACACACACCTTTCTTTTAAATGAACTAAGAGAAATTAGTAGCAAAACTATCTTAAATATCATATGTGTATATATATATATATATAATTTATTTTGCTTTTTCTTCCTTCTTTTCTCCATTCCTCCATCTCAATTTCTCTTTCCCTTTGAAGTTTCTTTTCATTTTACAATCTCTATTACACACTTGGATCTTATTTGCTCTTTTAGCTTCTCACACAGGGGAGATATTGTAATGTTCATACAAGTGCATCTGGTTTATTTCACTTATGAGTATGGTCTTCAGTCGTATACATTTATTTATAACAGTCTCCAGTTTATCCTTCTTTATGGCTGAGTAGTACTCTAATATATAAAAAGACCACATCTTTTTTATCCAATCCTCACATGATGGGTGTTTGGATTGTTCTCAAGATCTAGCTATTACAAATTTTACTACTATAAATGTGGGTGTACATATATCGCTGTGGTATGATGTTTTCAATTCTTCTGGGAAGATACCCAGAAGGGGAATAGCTGGGTCAAATGGGATCCCAATCTAGATTTTTGAGAAATACCCCACACTGATTTCCACAGTGGCTGTACCAGTCTACACCTCCACCAACAGTGAAGAAGGGTCCCTTTCTCCCCACAGCTACTCTGGCATTTGTTATTGGTTGACTTCTTGATAATAGCTATTCTTTCCGAGGTGAGATAGAATCTCAGTGTTGTTTCATTATTTGCATCTCTGAAATGACCAGTGATGTTGAACATTTTTTCTATATTTATATGCTGCTTGCTGTTTGTATTTCATCTGAGAAGTGTGTATTCCTCTCAGATGCCCATTTTTGGATTGGGTCTTTAAATTGCGAGATCTGATTTTTTTTTTTCAGTTCTTCATATATTCTTGATATTAATACTTTGTCTGAGGAACAACTGGCAGACACTTTTCCCACATTGTGGGGTGTTTCTTCAATATGTTGGTGGTTTTTCTTGTTGTGCAAAGCTTTTTAATAAGATAAGATATAAGTTGTTGATTCTTTATGATAGTCTCCATGTGACCGGGGTTTTCTTAGTAAATTCTTTGCCTACACCAGTGTCTTTAAGAGTTTTATCTATTCTATCTTCCAGCAGATTTATGGTTTTTGTTTTAGTATTTAGATCTTTGATCCATCTTGAATTTAGTTTAGTGCATCGTGAAAGATATGGGTCCAACTTTAATCTTCAGTGTGTGCTGAGCCAGTTTTTCCAGTACCGTTTATTAAAGAGGCTTTCTCCAATGAATGTGTTCGGCACCTTTAAGGTGGCTGAGTATATCTGGAGTTGTTTCTGCATCTTCTAATCTGTTCCATTGATCTTTGGGTATGTTTTATTGACAGTACCATGCTATTTTTATCACCATAGTTTTATAATATAATTTCAAGTAAGGGATTGTGATGCCTCCTCCTTGCCTTTGTTGCCCAGAATTGCTTTGCTATTCCAGGTCTGCTCTATTTCAAAATGAATTTTAGAATTGTTTTCTCTCATTCTGTGAGATATGCTATTGGAATTGCATTAAATCTCTATAATAGGATTTTAAAAATCATGAATGGGTGCAGGACTTCATCAAAAACTTTTCATGCATCTTTTGAACTGATCATATGAATTTTGTCCTTGGCTCTGCTAATACGGTATATTACATTTATTGTTGTATGTTTATTGAATGATCCATCCATCCCTGGGATGAAGCACACCTGGTCAGGGTGTATAACCTTCTTGATGATTTGCTGCATTCTGTTTGCCAGGATCTTATTGAGGATTTTTGCACTTACATTCATTAGTGAGACTGGCTTTTAATTCTCTTTCTTAGATGGGTCCTTCTCTGGTTTTGGTACAGGGTAATGCTTACTTCCAGGAATGAATTTTGGAGTATGCTTCTCTTTCAATTTCATTAAAGAATTTGAGAAGTAGTGGCAGTAAGTCTTCTATAAATTTCTTGTAGAATTCAGAGGTGAATCTGTCAGAGCCGGGGCTTTTCTTTGTTTGTAGGTTTTAACTACATCTTCAATTTCATAGATCAATATTGGTTTATTTAGAATTTTTATATCTTCTTGACTCAGCTTTGGAAATTTTCATGTATTTAGGAATCTGTCCATCTCTTTTGCATTTTCCATCTTGTTAGATGACAAATTTTCAAAGTAAGTGTAGATGATCTGTACTTCTGCAGGGTCTGTTGTGATTTCACCTTTTTCTTTCACAATTGTATGGATTTGAATCTTGTCTTTCTTTTTTTGATAAGCTTGGATAAGGGTTTGTTGATTTTATTTAGTATTCCAAAGAACCAACTCTTTAACTCATTGATTCTTTGTATTTATTTTTTTATTTTCCAGTGCATTAATTTCTGCTCTGATCTTTATAATTTCCTGCTTTGTAGGAGCTTTTTTCTTAGCCTGCTCTTCTTTTTCTAGAAGTTGGAGGTTCACCATTAAGTTGTTTATTTGTACTTGCTGTTTTTCTCTTGGTATTCACTGCTATACATTTATTCCTTAGGATTGCTTTCATTGTGTCCTATAAGTTCCAATATGTTGTATTGCTGTTATCATTTAATTGTAAAAATTGTCTAATTTCTTTTTTAATTTTGTCTGTTACTCATTGGTTGTTGAGGAGGGTCCTATTTAATTTTCATGTGTTTATGAAGTTCTTGTGGTTTCTTTTGCCATTGATTTTCAATTTCATTGCACTATGATCTCATAATATACATATGAAATTTTGATTCCTTTGTATTTACTTAAGCATGTTCTGTGAGCTAGTATATGGTCTGTTCCTTTTTTCTTTCCCTCCAATCTTCTTCTCCAGTTTCCCAAAATTAGTGTGATTCCTCTTAGTGCTACAGCCTTAATCTAATCTCTTCCTCTTCTTTCACTTGTGTATTTTCTCTCTAATCCATTTTAAATTTCAACCCTTGAGAGGAATATTGGCATATTAAAGACTTGTGCACTGCATACAATTTTCTGTTTGTTTCTGGTTTATTTCTACATAAAATTTTTAGATTTTGTTATTTAACCACAAATCGAGTTCATATGATTAAAGGTGGAAAATAAATGGTTGACTCAGTTTGTCATTTTCTAGGCTGTTTTTGATGCTATTACATTGGTTACACTATACCCAAAAGTGATGTAATTGTTCTACACACCTGATCTTCCTGGTATTTCAAGACTGAAACTGATTAAGGGTCACAGGAAATACTCTGGCACAGTGCCAAAGAACCAGGGGCTGGGCCAAACAGGCAGTAACTTCTCATCCCCAACAGATTGAGTAGGGAGGATCTTGCAACAGACTCAAAACTCAAAACCAGCTATACCTGGAAGGTTACTTAGAGAAATAGTAATTTCATAAGCATTCTAAATACGAGCAATAAAGCAACCCACCACAGGCAATTTAAAACATCACCCCAGGAATTAAACAAAAAAAAAAAAAAAGAAAAAAATAGAAGAAACTTAAACAAGATGCAACCCCAGACGTCTAGGTCACCAAATGCAAATGCAAGGGGCAACGAGGTGGGACAGTCTTAAAGCCATGCACCCGGCCTCTCTGAAGTGGTAACAGCAAAGCAATTGGATGAAGCTGTAGAAAAAATGAAATCATAAATAATTTCTCTGCAGAGGTGGTGTCCACAAGGAAAACCATGCTCAGTGACTCTAAAGCAGGTACAAACAAAATAAGTGAGGAGTTTAAGAAAATTATGGAAGCCATGAATGCTCAGCATAGGAAAGAAATGGAATCCACAAGACAGATTCAAGCAGATATCCATGAGAATAAAAATTCCGTTGAAAATATCCATAGCAGATTAAGCCAATGTGAGGACAAGATCTCAGATATAGAGGATAGGCTTGCTTTACCAATCACGAAAAAAAAGATTTCTTGAAACTAGCAAGGGGCCATGAAAAAATCAATAGAGCAGCTACTAGATGAGGCAAAGAAGGACACCATTAAAACATCATATTTTTCCTGCTTTCTTGTGGTTAAGAAGTCATCATCTACCTTGACCCCTCTTCTTTTCTCTTCCCCTCCCCTCCCTTTCCCTTTCTATCTCTCCCCTCCGCCCTCCTCCTCTTCACTCCCCACCCCGTCCTCCCTTCCTTTCTCTCCGTCTCTCTCTGTCATTCTCTACCTTTCTGTTTTTCTGTCTGTCTGTCTGTCTGTCTGTCTGTCTCTCTCTCTCAGACAGTTGCTTCCAAATGGGTACCAATTCATTCATATGCTCCCACTGCCCTAAACAAAGTGACATCTTTTTCTCTGATGTCTACAACATATATCTTATTCCTTTCTTTCCCAGTAAGTCTCCAGATCTTTTTTTATAAATAAAGTAGATTCTAGTGCATACCTGTAATCTCAGCTCTAGGCAGGCCAAAGAAGGAGGAGCTTGAATTCTATGCCAGGCTGAGCTCCACAGTGAGATTCTGTCTCAAGCAATCAAATGAACAAACATACATCAGTGAACAATGTCTCTGGACAAACATGTCCAAAGCCTCCTTATACATATCAGATGGAATGTAGCTTCTCCTGTACTAGAGTCATTGTAGTGGAACATAATCCTGCCACACTGATCCTGCAGCATCACTTACACCGTGACCTCCTTCCTAGTCATCTTCCTCCTCTGAGCACGCTGATCCTGCCCATGTGTGGCCTTCTCTCCTCTTTGAATTGATGATCAACTTCAAGGTTGGAATAAGAAAACCATTTCTTTATTGAAAAAAACACAGAAAAAAAAAACAAGAAAAGAAGAAAACTAGCATTCTGAGAGGGCAGAGATGGAAGTTCGTATAGCATATAGTTGTTGTCAATTGTACCGTAACATTTTGGGGACAACACAGGTAGTAATAAAGGTGATCATTGCTGGAAGGAAATGTTACCAGAATTATACTTCAGGCTTCATAATGCGGAAGTGAGAAAGAATGAAATTTCAGTGTAAAGTAATTTGGGTGGAGATCTCATGCATGCAGGAGTTCTCTGCTATGCCAAGGAAAACATGTGTACATTAGCAGGGGAAATGCACACTATTGGCCAGAGCACAGAGCTGGAGAGGAAACGCAAAAGCAAAGTGGTGAATACAGGCAGAGGTGTCAGGATGCAAGGGCATGGAAGTTGATCCCCAACACATCTAGGCTGTTACAGAACCCGGCTTCTCTCTCCACACTCCAGTAGCAGCAACCAGGGCTGCAATTTACATTTTACATTTGTGTTAGTTCCTGGAATTGGGTAGTGGCAGTGCTGGGGCGGTAGATTAGAGAGAAACAGACCGAGCACCCACAGCAGAGGAACAGGCAGGCATGCAAAATGTGCAACAAAGGGCAGATAGAAGTATTTGCCTCAGCTTTAAACCAGTGTGTGTGTAATTAACAGCTCCCATTCATGATTTAATTTCCCCAGCATATTACTTTTTATTGCACATCCTTCACGGAACACTGTGAATTGGCTGTGAATCAGAAAGATGGTTCAAGACAGGCCTGACATAGTTTCCTCCAGTTCCTTGATACTGAATTGAGTGCTGGTGACCAAAAGCATCCCCACAGCAAAGCCCAGATTCCCTCTTCATCTCCTTAGCAGGTAAGTGGAGATTAGCTGAGCACCTAAGACATCTTGTTACTGTGACATTGTGTGGGGGCCAGCAGGTTCACTTTGGGAATCGTGACTTCTTTGCTGTTCAATTATTAGTCTGTCTACCAAGACCACCTACAATTGTCAATTAGCACAAGCTGTAAAGGGATGCACACTAAATGAGGATTCAGCCTCACTTTCCCACTCTGAATGGAAACTTTTAGATGGTAACAACTTCTAGTGCCTTCTAAGGAAATGCACATTGACACAGAAACAGAAAATAGCCTCAACTAGCCTTTCCATGTCTCATAATGAAAGGAAAACTACACCGACATAGTGCACAGGCACACACACACACACACACACACACACACACACACACACACACACAGCAAAGTGCCTCAGTCTGAATCCTTTGCCCTCTATCAGTTTGTTGGTACAGAATATGCTATAGAGGCTTAAAATTAATATATCTTACTGAGAAAGGGAAGAATTAAAAAACTGGGATATTACAAAATTCCTTGAATAAGTCTTAAATTTTCATGCTAACATGTTAAAGTTTCAGATTCTAGAATCGCCTCTAAAGTACATATAAGTAGAGAAAGAAAACTTGGTCATAAGGAGACATGAATTATTTAGAAGATGGCTGTACTTACACAAAATGAAATTAGAACCTCACAATTCTCTTACTAATTCAAGCAGAATTCTTTTCTTTCCATAAATCAATTGTATGTTTTCCCTAAAGTATTTTACTGCCTGAAATAGTCAAGTGATTTCCTCAAATGCCAATTCTGTGTATACTCAGGTGGAGAGTACACATTTGAGTATGTTCTGTGATTAATTTTGAAATAAAAAGAGAATGTGCCAACATTTAAAATATTGAGTCTATTACCAGAACAACTGGAAACTTGCTTACAAATGTGGATAAATTACTTTTCCTCTTCTTAAGCACTCATATGCTACATAAATAGAAAAAAAATTTCCATTCACAACAGGTCCTTTTTGCTTTGTCCATCTGCAGATATGAGAGTGTGACCATGCTCAATCTCAAAATCAGATCATGGAGCTGAAATAAGCTGAGATTATAGCAGGTCACAGGCCTGTAATAAATTCTGTCATTTAGCACTAGATTTCTTTATAGTAATGCAAAAGAAAAACCATTTTATGAATAAATATAATATCATTTGCTTCTAAAATAAAAACCTGGCTGAACCAATGCAATTTATAAATTAAATTGGCAGATCTAGACTCTCTGCACCTTTAATCTTGGTGGTTTTAGAAAAATACAATTATGGGAGGAGGAAAAAACATGACCCTTTTTATTCCTAAAATCTGGGCCCAATTCCTATTATTTTGTAGATATAGCTGGCATGCTTTGGAACACTGTCCTATGTTTGGCAGGCTTCGAGGAGGAATCATCTTCCCAAAGTGAAGTGAATACTTAAACCAAATGTATTTTGAGGCCTTAACGTTAATCCAAAAAGTAGGTTTGAAATAGATGTGCTCAAAACCAGAGCTTTGAAATGGCAAAAGCTTGACAAACGTCGTAGATATCTATAATTCAAAATGTGAGGGCCCATGTCTTACTACAAAATTACAGTTGTTTTGGCGTAAAACGTGTTTGTGGTTGCATCTAATCAGCTCTGATTCCATTTCTCCTCACTTCTTAAAGGATAACACACTCTCCCATAGTCTTCCTTGTATCTAATAATGTACCTTCCTCTTTTACATAATTGTCTTCAGAGTTCAGAGGTATTAATAGCAATCTGTGTATGAACTTGCCTTTGAATCTAGTGTGTACCAAACATGAAAGGTTATTTAAACAGATAATGACATAATTTATCTGGGAAGGGTAAAATAATGATGAGTTTATAAGGGATGTGTTTCCTTTTTATATTTTTAGTGGTATCTTGTGATTTTTTTTTTTCTCTTTTGGGATTGTATGAATGATATTTAGCTTTGAAAGAAAGCTCAACTTTGACAACTCATGTAAAAGAAAATGTGCTCATAGTTTAGGCAAATGTTCCTTCATCTTCCCATGAACTCACCCCTAACCTAATGCCTCAGTGTGTCTGCATTTCAGTTTTGCCAAAGCCACCAAATGAATGGCTTCTAGCAAAATTCTGTATCTAAACAGAGAGAGAATCTTTTGGATCATGGCCCTAAAGTATATTCGGAGCATGTGTAATCCAAAAATCCCAAATCTAAGATGTTTCAAAATCTGACACTTCCTGAGTGCCAACATGATACCACAAGTGGAAAATTCTACACATGATATCATGTGACACGTCACAGTCAAATGGCAGGCACACTAAAGATACCACATGAATTTGTCTTCAGTGCCTGTATATATGGCATATGCGAAACATAGACTAATTTTATGTTGATCCTGAGGGCTCATCTCCAAGATATCTCTTTCTAAATATGGGAATACTCCAAAATACAAAAAATGAGTACAAAACTAAAGGTGCTTCTGGTGCAAAGTATTTTAGGTGAATGACTCTGCTTGTGCTAGAGACTGTGTCTTTCTCATGTCTATGGAGTTTGTCTGGCAGTAAATGAAACCTCATGCAAAAAGAGAAAGAAAAGTGGGGAACTTCTTTTAGTGTTGGCTAATCTGAAAGACAGTATGAATCATTTAGGGCTGAATTATCTGGTTGGGCCTTAGTGTCAATTAAGTTAACCAAATAAATTATCCTAGGGCTGATAATTTGCAGCAAACAAAGAGACATAGAGAGTTAAGATAAATACCTGAAGGATTCATTTACAAACTCAGTTAATAATGTTTTCAGTCTTAATTACTCAGTTTGGCTATCTAAGTTGATCTATTTGCTGTGTGATTAGAGAATTGCTTCATTCCACTCCAGGTTGTAGAGAGGATTAAATTTAATTGTATCTTTAAAGAAATTAGTAGCACTTCCTCTATACATTCTCCTCAGGTCTGCTTTATCCCTTCTACCACCATCCACCATTGGGTGGTCAGTCGTCTTGTGGGAATAATCTGTACCTCAGCACCATCCAACTCTGTGCCATTTCACTCCATGCATATTACACCATAATTAATTTGGTCATAGGAAATTTACACATAGGGAACTTCAGACCATAACTACTTCTGGGAAACCAAAGTTAAAGGATGGATTCCTCAACCATCAATGGGTTAAAATGCCAGAAACAAAATAGGACAAGTGTATAAACAATTTGTAGCCATATTCATTGTGCTGTGTAATTTTATCTTCACAAAAATCCTGTGAGCATATTGTTCTGAAACCCTGTATCATTCTTACTGTTTTTGCTTTGTTTTGTTTTTGGTCTAGGTTGTTGGCATTTTGCTTGTATCTTTCTTTTTAAAAATTCTCTTTAAAATTAAGAAAATGCTCTAAAAATTAAATGAATAACTTCATAGAAAATATGTTAATATTCACTGGGGTTAAAAAACACACTCAAAGGCTCATAAAAGTGGTAGAAATAAGACAACATCTGAGACTTTTTCTTCCTTTAAAGGTGTTCTCTTTTGCAGCACACTGTGTGTCCTTTAGATATACTACCATTCACCCATGGGTCACAATGCATATTTTTACTTGAAAAAAATGCATATTGTGGAAGAACATAGCTATTTGGCTAAATTTTACAGATTGAGCACTTATTTAGGATTTAAAGGACAGCAGCCATCAATTCTATCAGCCTGAAATTTTCACGCTGGCCTTTAGATCACATGACTTTCTAAATTGAAATAAAGACCAGTGCATTGAAAGCGATAACTTTTATGAAATGTGTGTCAGTTTCAGGTGAATTTTAGAGATTTCACGTTCTTCTATGATCCTATGGGGGAAACCCACAAAATCCAGTGGGAGGGCAGGGATGGAAAGGGCGAGGTTTATGGGGAATGGGCAAAAGAGTGAAGAAAAGATGTGAATACAGTCATTCCAGATTTGCATACTGATAGAGAAGGTGTTCCTCTGAGTCAGGAAAGTAGGTTTAGTTTTCTGCAGGAACCCTTACAACTCTGTACTCTCCATCAAGTACCTTCTCTCTGTTAATTTTGTCTTCATCATCAGTAAAATAAAGCCAGCCTGGTCTGCCAGGCTTCTTTTGTGGATTGAATAGAAGGATCTCTATGAAAATTCTTTGAAACACAAAATCAAAAGGTCTGTAGAAACATAAGGATTATTAGCAGCCTGTCTGTCCCATTTCTGTTGCCAGGCAAATCCTTGGCCACTTGCCTTGACTACAACATCCTCATGACAGACATGGTTCAGGGTATAAACCGGAAACAGGCCACTTTCACATTATTTTAAAAAATTGTTATGAAATTTTGCCAGAACTTTATAAATACCAGCGAGGGCAACAGGGTGTTGGACCACATTCTTTCCACCTCATGAACCATTGCTTGCTATTCTGAACTCATACGTTAAAATGCACTGAGTTGCAGTTGCTTAGCTGGGTCAGCTTGTGAAATGCCTGATATGTAATGCTTGATTCTAGCCAATTATCTTTAGTTCCTCTCTTTTATTAGTGTTAAATCTGAATTACAAGGGGAAGGGTGGGAGTGGATTGAGTGCTACATACTAACCCTTTAAGGCAGTGCATTCATTTTGTATTGTCTTATCATCTCTCTTTATAAATGTCCCTGGTTTCGGTCCTTTGCTGATTTTTGGACTACTCCACACACATCCTCACATCTCTCCTGCTTTCAATTTGTTCCCTGAAAACAAAAGATGAACTTTTCTTTGGTTGTAAAGTTTGAAAGAAGAAGAAGAAGAAAAAGAGGAAGGAGGAGGAGGAGGAGGAGGAGGAGGAAGAAGAGGAGGAGGAGAAGGAGAAGAAGGAGGAGAAGGAAAAGGAAGAAAAATTCACAACAATCTTAAGCTTGTAGTTAACAAAATAAACTACAGATAAAACCCCTGAAGGTCTTGGCAGCAAATGTTTCCCACTAAAATGGAACTCTGTGCTCTCATAGTCTGAAACAAATTAGGAAGGAGGGGGAAAAATCAACAGCTCTGGGGTGAAACTAGGGTTGGTGCTGCCTCATCATTTTTTAACCAAAAATAAAACAAGCAAATTTTGTTTAACTGCAGGTCAAAATAAAAAAAAAATTAAAAAGTCCCTCATCTGTTCAGTGTAATTACTAACAGAGTGCAGTCTTACCAGCTGCAGGGTTCATGGATAAATGGAGGGAACTGTAATTTTCTCTCCCCGGGGTTAAACCTGCAAACTTTAAGTCTTTCTCTACAGTATGCTTTTAATATACCATGAGAAGCCAAGTCAAAATGTTTTGAGAGAATGTCTCTATCCTTTTTACCAGAATGAAATAATTGTGCAATATACAATGGAAAGAAATAAGCAGTATTTACTTCCCCAATGTTTTCAGTCAGGATAGCCTATCTTCACTCTAATATCGGTTATGAGAAGGGTGAATGCACTGACTTTCAGGGTCAAATGGTGCCACTTTCTTTCCAAATGTTCCTGTCCTTGTTTGGGCAAAGTTTTTCTTTTTGGTTTTGTTTCCCTCTAACTATGTATCTGTTAGATTCAGGTCCAACTGTATATTCAGAAAGTTTAACCTGCGTGTTCCCGATCCATTTACACTTAACTCATTGAACTGTATTTTTTGGTCTCCATAATAGTCAGTGAATGGTTTTCGACCCCATTTTATTTGCAGAAAGATGTCAAGCTTCAGCTGAAAGGAAATGAAATTTGAGTTGCAAAGTTACAATTTTGTTTTTGAGCTTGAACTTACAGGTTCATATGGGGGTCTAAAACAGGACAAAAGGTATTTTTTTCCCCACATCTAGTTAGGCCTTTCTTAATGGGTAATTTCACCTTCTTGGCAACATTTAATAGAGAAACACATATTAACCACAGGGTGTAAGTATTCATTTCATAGTAGCGTGAAGGGTGAGCCGGCACAGAGGGCTAAGGCAGGCTGTCCCTAGCCCATGTGAAAGATCCCTGGATCTGATTCACCTCCACACTGTCCAACACTTGACCCAGCGAGAAGGGATATATATTCAGGCAAAGGACAACTTTCTAGAAAGTGGGACAGAGGTGACTAGAGGTGACTCTGAGTAACCAGGAGGAATCTCTGAGCAGGGGATACTGTTGGGGAGCGTGCCTTTGGGCTTCTGATCAGAACCCCAAATCACTCAGTAGCCTTGAGTTTTGCTTTACCACTTGGGAATTCCCTGCAACTATTTCTACCATCAGCTGAGTATCATAATGCTTGAGAGACAGATGCATCAGGGATCATGTCACAGCCTTGCAACAAGATTCAAGACTGAGGAAAGTGTTTTTTCTTCTCTGTGCAGCAGAGATAGATACAACATCTACAAGACTTGTTACAAAGACAACGTGAGTTAACATATAGCATTTAACCAAACAGTAGCTCTATTTTAGTTTTTTGAGGAACTTCCACACTGGCTTCCATAGTGGATATACCAGTTTACATCCCCTTCAACAGTATGGGAGACCCCTCTCCATTCTTGCCAGCTTTTATTGTTCTTTTATATGCTTCATGACACCTATTTTCACTAGGATGAGAGAGCATCTCAGTGTACCTCAGATTTGCATTTCTCTAATGGCTAAAGATGTTGAACATTTTTTCCTACACTCATGGGCCATTTGTAATTCTTTTGTGAAGCATCAGTTCAGTTCATCTGCTGATCTCTTGATTGGGAATGCTTTTGTATTGTGGAAGTGCTTGGTATTAGCATCCTCTAGCCTATCTTGACTGAGTCCACTCAACGTTCACATCTCAGCTGGAGAGTCCTTGATTCTCTCTGTGCTTCAGGTTCCTCACTTAGAAGGTGGGAATATTAATAGATTGTATCTGTCTCAAATGGCTGAAGAGAAACCGTACACCTAAGAGCTCGGGACACTTGCACAATGAGGTTTCAATAAGTCACATTCTCATTTCTTAGGAAATCTTTCCTTAGTAAGGCGTTAGGGCCTGCTAGCGAGACTCTTTGCCCCTGTACTCCTTGTCAGCACCTGTACCAGTTAGCTTTCTGAATATTCTGCGGGCTGATTTGATAAAAGTGTCTCCCTGACTTGGTTGCAAAACTCTTGAGGCCAGGCAGCGACTTTGTCCAAAAGGCAGGAAGGTGCCCAAAGATAGAAGATACTCTGTATGTGTTGGAAGAACAATCCTGAAAGCTCAAACACCAGAGTGGTTAGAATCTACATTATCCAGAAAATGGCTGTGACACAGATTTCCATACACATCATGGAGATATTTGTATGATGTGGTCACAGAAATATCTGCCATCATCACCACGTCAGCATTTCTAAGGACCAAAGAAGAAGGACCATGGTATTTTGTCTGTGAGTTAATAAATTCATCTTGTAGTCTTTGATCATTCCAAGGATGATGGATGCTTTTATGTTTTTCAGGACAAACTAACATTTTCCCGGGACACATGGATGTGATGTCCCAGTTGCAGTGTGTGTCGCATAGCTACATCCTATAAAAATGTTGACAGAAAGATGTGGACATCAAAGCAACATCATCATCCCCCAAACCCTACTTTTGTAGCCACTGTGATTTTGCACTAGGCTCACCCTTCCTGTGTCCTTCAAACAACAGTATCTTCAACTTTTATGGTGCCTTATGGCTAAGCATCTCTAGACATGTCATAGTAACCTTAAAAGGAAAGACAGTTCTTTTCTCAGAATTGCCCCAGTGGTCACAGTAAATGACAACAGTGTGTTACTGTATCTTGCAAGGGAGGGAAGGCTGGAGACTCCTCATATGGCTGAGCTGGTCTCTCAGCATCCTTGGCTGGAACTCTTCTGTCACTGCAGGTAGTGGGAGGTGTGCGAGGGAAGGAGACCCTTCAGCCCAGGAGGAAGTGTGCTCTCTATCAGGTGCTACATACAGAAAGGAGGACTTTCGGGGTTCCCAGTGCACACAGCCCACATCATTCTGTCTAATATTTATTTATTTTTTCTTTTTGCAAAAGCTAGAGTGTGTATTCATGTTGCAATTCTTAAATATTTGTAATATTTACATGACAGGAAGCTAATCTCCTTATTTGAGCAACCTCGAAGCTCATGCTTTGAAATATGTGAAAATATTTCTGTTTTGAAATTCTGGTTTTAACTCGGGAGGCTGAGGCAGGAGGATTGTTGTGAGTTTGAGGCCAGCCTGGGCTACAAAGTGAGCTCAAGGCCAGCCTGAACTGCATAGCGAGACCTTGCCTCAAAAAAAAAAAATCTGTTTCTATTTCAAGCATCCGATTAAATATATATAAGTATTGTATAATATGCATTATACATTATATGAATTATATTTGTATGTGTATTATATATGTGTGTGTGTGTGTGTGTGTGTGTGTGTATATATATATATATATATATATGCACATATACCTGTCTTCTGACCCCTTATAACATTCTATAGTTAGGATTCATTGGGTCATAACCCAGATTACTTTTTTCTTTTCTGGTTTTCAATTACAATGATGTAATAGATGAAGCCTAAGATTCAAAGCCAAAGCTACATTAGGAAAGTGAAGAGAGAATTAAGGCAATTATCTCAGTAATTAAGGGGATCAGCCAAACCTCTTTTGGCTGCGCCGCTGAAATAAGTTGGGGAAAATAGAAGCTGTAGGAAGGGGAACACCGCATTTTCGGAATAAAAGCCTCCTTGGACTTATTCACACCCATCATCTAACCAGAGTCGCACATCTTGACTTTTTCCACTTTGCCAACATGACGTAGAGGCTTCTGGTAACGAACCATTGATCACTGAGGCACATCTGTCTCTGCTCAGCCTTAGCCAAGCGGGAGAAAAGAGAATGCGTGTAGCAACCTCTGGCTCTCAAAAGCGCAACAGCTGATTTCAGAACACTTTTCACGGGCAGTTCTGCAGCTCACCTTGCTGGCAGGGCCGCAGCCAACCCCTGCGGTCTGTGAATAGAGCCGCGCCCTGCAACTGCCCCAGGCAACTATCCAATGGGATTTCTTAAATCCTTTTTATGAGGCTTTTTCCAGCAAAGAAGTTGCTGAGCAAACCCAGTTGGCTGCTCGCGCTCCTGTCTGGCCACCGCCACGCCTGGCAAGGGCAGCTCCCGGGCAGGGCTGTTTGCTTTGCCTCTGCCTTTACTACTGAGCTCAAGTTTATTCGTAGCTGCCTTTGAAAACGACAAATGTGTTCTAATTTTAGTGCATCACAGCAATAATTGTTTTTATTTCGGTGGTAGGGAAAAGTGAAGGAAAAACAGCTTGAGACTTAATAACACCTTAGTCTGCAGCCTCAGACTTTATTCATGAGGTTTTTTTTATCTTTTCTCTTCCTCTCCCTGAGCTCTTAGCATCTTCTTTAAGGCCTAGTTTTAAATTACCTTTGCAAAGGTTATATGTTTATTTACAAAGAGCCGGCTTTGAATGGGCTGTCCAAGGATGGCTTCCGGCAATAAACATTTGCACTCTCTTGGCTCCCAGGCTGACTGAAGAAGGTGAGATCTAGCACTGCAGACACAGTACACTTTATGTCCTCATTAACCACCTGACCTGCATTGTTTGCAAATTTCCTGAAAGTTGGGTGAGTTCTGCTGCTGGGCAGTATTTTATTCTGAGGGAGAAGTTGTAATAATTATCCATCAAGGTAAGAGTTTTCATTTTCACACAGGCAGTTAGAACTGCAGTCAGGTACACGTATCACATTTATGTAGCATACACCTAAACGCTGATATGTACCTAGGAAAGTCAAGATTTCAACCACCCCGCTAACATAAATATTTAAGGGAATTAGAAACTGGTATGAGAAGTTGGCTCACACCTAGTAAAGGTTTTGGTTTGACCATCTCAAAATCCAAGCAGTTTTGATTTTTCTTTTTCTTTTTTTTTCTTTTTGGCGGTACTGGGGATTGAACTCAGGACCCTGCACTTGCTAGGCAGGTGCTTATTCCACTGAGCTATATCCCCAGCTCCTAAACAGTTTTGAATCTGAGATTGCCAATAAGTATTCTGACTAATATTAAAGATCAAAATTAGCAATGACCTGATGTGTCTTAGCTTTATGAATAACCAAACATATATTTTTCTCCCAGTACTGGGAATCAAACTCAGGACCTTATGCCAGCCCCACAAGTGCTTGTGCCACTGAGCTATGTGCTATATGCCATTTCTGCCTTTTATAAAGAAAATCACCAAATGTAGATACAAAAATCTTTATTTGCATGTGTGTGTGTGTGTGTGTGCATGACAATTAGTCAATATATCACTAAAAAGAATTTTAGAATTGCACGTGGGAAAATGGGAAACATGAAAAATTGAAAATTATGGTTGAACTTCCGTTTAGAGGAACTTACGTAACACTAGGTGTCCTGGTGATCAACACTGATCTTAGCCTTTGCATGTACCTTTCATAATTCAACCCTCTGAGCTCAGTTTCCCCAGTTGGCTGCTCACCCTTGGTATCACTTGTGTTCTTTCCAAAATTCTGCAAGTGGAAGAGTCTCTCCTGGACAGCTTGTTCAGCCTGCTCAGTGTGTGTGTGTGTGTGTGTGTGTGTGTGTGTGTGTGTCTCCCTCTCACCTGCCAATGTTAGCACTAATGCATTAATTGCTACTGCTTCCCACGTGTCTGTCATCTCATTTCCCGAGTCATAAGGAAAGATGTTAGGAGAGCAGAAAACACATCTTCATTTTATTCCCTTTGAGTGTTTTGCTGTTGTCTATGCCCATAGTAGGTTCTCCAAAAACATTACTTGTTAAACATTAAAGCAACCATGATTTTCCAGTGCTCAGTGTAGTGTCACACATGTAGTGGGCGTTCATTCAACTTTAACAAGTTCTGTAGTTAGCAAAGCAGAGGCAAAAGAAATACTTCAGCGTTTCACTAGTTTAACACAATTGAGTGAAAACTTGTCATAAAGTCTTCTTTGTCATGTACAAATAAAACGATCACTTCATATTTCTCATGCATGCCTCTCTTATTTATTATTGAATACTGAATATTTCTGCACCCAGTGGAAACCTGGGTGAACCATCCAGTTATCTCTGGTGATCTCTGAGTACAGATCATACTTTTCCAGCTTGCTGTGGAGAAACCTGTCACTTTCCCAACCTCCCGCAGCTGTGCATGGTGCCAAAGAGCTCACTGGAAGCTGCTGCCTCCCGATGCTTCCCAGCAGCAGGAGGCCCTGCCTGAGGATGCTTTCTGACTTTTATGGCTCATACTCTCACTTACTGTGCTTCTGTTTCACCGCATGCTCCCCATCATTGCAATTAAAAATAAAATCATTAGAACCCTTCCACTTACAGTGGAACGTGTAAAATGCTTATTTGTGCAATGCTTAAAACAAAATGCTAGGCTGATAGATTTTGTTTACTCAGTGCGGATGGCTTCCCTCACTCTTACCTCTCAATTTGTGAAGGGGATATTTGCAGTGAAGCATGGCCATAAGACTCAGGATAATTATGACCAATGGGAACATTTCCCAAATTTTGTCATGGGCCGCATTTGTGGAAGACAACTAGAAAGTTGGTGTCTTTAAGACTTAAGGAGATGTAACAGATAATTCGATCTCATTTTTAAACATGTTTTTGATAATTTAAGAAAAGCCTGCTTTTAAAAAATTTGTCATGCTGGCTTCCTGCCTGGTCCATAATCTATTTGACAAGTCTTTATCAAGTTGCATCTGATTGCTTAATAAGCACCCTCATGACAACTTCACTTTATAGAAATAGAATATCATTTTTATGGCTGGAAGCAACAGGAAATCTCATTTTCCCAATGAATTAGACATTTTCAAAGGTGTGAAAGAGCCAGACTTGGATCCAGGTGGCAGAGATCCTCCATGCCGGAAAGAAAGTTGTACCTCAAGGTTCATGAATGGGGCTGAAACTTCCCAAGGAACGCAAGATGCCATGAAAGAAGAAGCAGAGCAAGATTTATCAGATATAAACATGAAAACGTTCTCAGGAGGAGAAAAGAGATTTCCTCTTGATGCCAAGTATCAGTTTAGACTGGGTTGTGCAGACTGCAAACTGAACACCCTTGGAAAGTATAATCCAGAGGAGAACCTGTATGAGTCATGGTTTTGGACAGACTTGAGTACCACAACCATAGTGCCTCTTCTCCTTATGACACCCACGTTAACATGGTAACGATGGGGGTGCTCAGAGAACTGAGCATGCCTGGAATAGAACACGGGGTTCAGAAGGTTATTTCCCTTCATGCAGTGCCTCGGGGACAGGTAGCAGGTGGGAACGCAGGTCCCCAGAAACGGTTATGACATTAATTTTCCTCAGTTGCTTTGAGTCCTGCAGAACCAGGTGCCCAGGACTCAAACCTTCTAGAAGCCCAAACGTGGAAAGAGGTCAGAACAATCTGGTGACTTTCTTCCTGTAGGAGACAGTGACTGCTTTACATGGCAGCTCTTCCACACATCAGTGCCTTCATAAACTATTTTGAATCACAGAGATTCCAAGTAATTGTTTGAGATGGACCCCTTTGAGAACTGAGGCAGAGGTCCAGAACCCTCTACTGTGTGACTCTAGCTTCTCTGGAAGGTGACAGCTAATATCACTGCGGAGGAGAGGGCATGAGCTTGGTTCCTGACAGGTGTCTATTGCTCAGGTCTACAATGGCAAAACATTTCTAAAGAATTTTGAAAAATATTGCTTTGTTTATTTATCAATCTAAAAGAAAGAGTTCTTTTTAAATAATTTTCCTCATTTTTTGTGTAACTGGGGAATTTAAGAAAATAATCATGAAATTGTGTGCATTCTCTTACTTTCATTTAAAATAGCCCTGACTTGCTTCACTTAGCATAATGCTCTCTATTCCTCCTATGTTGTCTCAGAAGACAAGATATCTTTCATTTTCAAGGCTTAAGGGTCTTCTCTGGTGTGTATGTGTCCCACTATCCTTTCCATTCACCCACTGGTAGACACTTAAGCTGCTGCTTCTAGATCATGCCCATCTTGAGTCAGGCTGCTACGGACACGTGAGTGTGAATATCTCTTCAACAGAGAACTTCAGTACCTTGGGCTGTATATCCTGAAGTCAGATTTCTTGAACCTATGCTGATACCACCTTTAGTTTTGCAAGAAAAGTCTCTACTGTGGACATGAGGGAGTCTACTATGCTAAGAGAAATAAGCCAGGCACAGAAAGACAAATGCTGCATGATTTCACTTGTGTGTGGAATCTAAATGTCTTTCTCATAGAAATAAGGGGTCGAGCTGCGGAACCAGAGGCTGGGGCAGGGGAAGGGTGGAGGAAAGGGAAGAGGTTGGTCAAAGGCCCACAGTTTCAGTTAGACCAGAGGAACAAGTTTCAGTGATTCATCGCAGGGCATGGTACCCCAAATGAATAATATATTGTATGTTTAAAAGTTGCTAAAACAGATTTTAATGTTCCCCTTGCAAACAAATGATAAATTCGTGAGCTGATGAATATGTTAATGAGCTTGAGTGAATCTTTCTATAATGTACACGTAGATAAGACATCACATGGTATGCCATAAATATACAACATAATTACATGTCCATTAAAGATAAACAGAAAATTTAAATAAATTAACAACCTATTAGGATCATGGGGAGATTTTCTTGACTGACTTCACTGTATTTGCAAAGAGCTTTTTTTTTCACTTTTCATTTAGTTTTATTTACTAACCACTATAAAGTCTGAAATTCTTTTCTGTCTCGTTGTAGTCGCCACATTAAACTTAATACTCTGAAAATACTCACAGCTTTATGGAAATGTCTCTGACACCTCTATGTTCTCACCACACTTCATTTACCTTTTACTTTGGAAACATTAACAAAAAAACTCCTGCTTGGATGTATAAATCTGTTATGTGTACCCAGAGGGTCTTTTAATTTTTCTTATGTTTCTCTACACTTCTTTTCTCACTCCTTCTTTGCTTCTTTTCTCCTTCCTTCCCCCTCCCCAGTCCCATCCCCTCCCCTCCCCTGCCCTCCTCGCACTCGTCCTGTCCTCTCATCCCCCTTCTCTCCTCTCCTCCTTCCCCTCTTCTTCTGTCTTCTCTCTCCCACCTCTCTCTTTTGCTCTCTTTCTCTGTTTAGAGCTTCGGAACTTAGATTTCTTTTTCATGCGCTAATGTCTTCCTTTTTAAAAACCATTTATTGAGCTTAAAGGTGTGACTCACATGTGCAGCTCACGGTGCCCATCCACAGCTGTCCCCTGGGTACACTTGGGGCCCTGTCAGGGTGCCCAATTTACACCTTGGTTGTCTGCATCATGACCTGGTTTCCTCTCCTGGCCATGCACATCATTCTCCTCCATGTAGTCAGCTTTAAATGTTTTATTTCAATTTCACATTGTTCCCTTTTATCCTCCTTGGGAATGTTCCTAAAGACCTCTGATTTTATAGAAGTTAAAGAACTCACCATTATCCGCCCAGTTTAAATGGCTTCCAACACAGCTTGGAAGGCTTTACACCTTACAGCACATGCTGCATGTACGCTGCTTGTAACGTGTTGCTTGCTGTCATTTCTGTAAGTCATCAAGCAGCAACCCTCCGACAGACACAGAATCTCCTGCTGCCATATTGCTTCAGTGGGAAAATGAGACTCCCCTGACATCATTTGGAACTACAATGCCTTTTCCAGAAACATAGTCATGGTAAATACAAAAGACTGCTTATAAATTCAGTGACAGTTGCTTCTTTCTTTCCAGAAGTTTAAGTTGAAGCTCTGGGCCTATTTTTAAACAGCAGCTGCCAGTACCTACTGTTCGAAGTTCTTCTAAGAGTCAGGTCGGCTCCAGTCACTTGGAGGAGATGTTGCTGGGGAGAAAATGCGTTCTTCTTGCTCTCCTTTTGATTGCCTGATCCTACTTGGGTCTCTTGGCAAAGTGTTTTGCCAACACCATCCAGGAAGTTCCTTGCTGCTTAATAGCCTGAAAGTGTCAGCCAAGACCTCACTGAACTCACAGTTTCTGGAGACTAAGTTCTAGAATAACTTTTGAGGACACGTGCCTGTATTTTCACTTGACTCATGTAGATGGGTTTGGCTCTACCGACCACTTTGTAGGTGCTCATAAGGCCAGTTAAAGTTGTTGCCTGGCCAACTCAGCTCCAAAGTCATGCTCTACTTCCTCTGGGGAATATGCAATTACAAATATTGAATGCCTGTCATTATTATGGGCTGAGAGTCACAGATTGAGTTAAGACCATTTCTGCTCTAAACCAGCTCATATACTTAAATGGGCCATATTTAGAGGAAATATATAAAAACAAGTATCTATAATAAAACAAGAAAATGGAGTAAGAAGTGATATGCCATTAATAACTCTGAACATTTTTTAGAATATTTTTTAATAACCTGGATACAGTAGAGATATCTTTTGGCTGGCAAACACAGATTCTGTCCTCATCAGTAATCTATGGTTACTCAAAATGAAATTAAATCTTTAGGAGGAAAAGAATTGCTTTACAAGGGAAAGAATTGCTTTACAAACTTAATTTAAATCATAAAAATTTATCCTGCAGCAGAAATGATATAGTTGTGTAATATAGCCACAGGTTTTCAGATTAACCTAATGCTGGGGAGTAGCCACTGGGTTGTCTCAGTCTAACCTCAAGCAGAAATCAACACAGTTGATGAACACCTGTGATATAAACTATATATATATATATATATATATATATATAAATATAATAGTTTACCTTGTCAGTCCCATTCCATATCTCTTTTTAATCTAAATAGTATTCTGGAAGTACTTATTAATCAGGTTTGCACAGCTAAAACAGAATTCCTTTCAATACCTATATAGTCATAGTTTTACTTATATAATCCTATTTCATATCTTTTTTTTAACATAAATAGTATTCTTAAAGTACTTTTTACAGCTGAGCTTTGCACAACTAAAAAAGTAGTAACCTTCCTTTGAACTTTAGGGTCTGATTGCATTCAACCATCTGAAATAAATCCTCAAGTGCATGTCACATATTGGCCCAGCTCTGCGTCTTACACACTTAGTCATTGTTTAATGAATGAACAGGTGAATGAATTAATCGGTGCCAAATCTCCTTGTTCTCATCTTTGCAAGAACCTATCAGCTCCCCATGTCTCTATTTCATCTTTGGCTCCTTCATAATTTATTACCTAGTTATTTTTCATTCAAAATCATGGGCAAGCCCTCATCAAAAACAGATCCAGGGGCCAGGGATATCATTGAGTGGCACAGTGCCTGCTTGCCAAATGAAAGGTCCTGAGTTTGATTCCTGGTACCAACACAAATGAATAAAAAGGCAGATTAAGCAAAATTGTCATTCTCCTCTTTGCCAAAGTTTCAAGGCAGGCAGGAAAAAAGAATCTGAATACAGCAGTAGACCTCAGTCTGTGCGCTTTTGGCTTCCTTGGGTCTACTTGTTTTGTTCATTTCTCCTCCTAAGTAAACATAACAATTCACGTTTGTGTCCTTTTATATGGCTGAGTAACATCTGTTTGAACCTGAATAGTTCAATACATTTCTGAAGAATCATGTTTACAGAATTAATTTGGTTATAAATATGAGAACAAATTTAGGGTACAAATTTAACTAGGTCTTTCCCCAAGGCAAATTGATTCATGAAATCTGAAATATTGTTTGGCCATAAAGTCATAGCAAACTAATGTAATAAGTAAATAGACGGAGAAAACCTAATAAATCTAAAGTCTCCAGCAACAAAAAATTAACACCCTAGTGATGAAAAGCCAGAAAAGGGAGGACTTGACTGTTGCTTGGTACACAAGTGATCCTAAACCTGTTAAACCTCTTTCTTAAAGTGGTAACTCTTTTCTTTCAAGTTACTCAACCTTTCACCTAATAGGTCCCTTTCCCTCACCTTTGACCCATAGTTATTTGTTTAGCATTGCACTGATAGAGTTTGGAAATCTGAAAAACATTAAGCTGAATGTAAGTGTTGAGAAGGTGAAATTCTTAAGCGAGCTGAAGAAATTCTATCTGAAGATTTAAACATTTTTCCTAACAGGAGTAAAGCATAAGAAAAATATTGTGATTCTCTGGAAACATTATCAAAGTGATTCTTTTTTTTTAGTTAAAAAAAGAAAGAATATCATTACTAGCACAAATAGGTAAAGAATGAAAAAAGTAATATTCCCTCCGATAGCTAATTAGTTTTGAAATCATTACAAAATAAAAATTTAGCAGCTCGCTCTGAATCTTAAGTGACATGAGATATATTCCTAGTAACACATAATTGGAGAAATACATAATTATTTACTCAAGTGATTGTGAATTTTTTAATCTGCGACATTATTAAGTGAGGGAAGTCCAAGCTTCCTACAAAACTTGTTTTCTTTGCTCTGCTAAGACGAATGAAGCTGTTTTAGCATTCTTTCAAATATATGAAGTAGATGAGAACAAGAGCACAACAACTGTAACTCCTATGAAATAATACTACAAAATACGGTAGGGACCAGATTTTGACCAGCCCAAATTATCCATGATTAAAAATGTGAAATTTGTTTCAGTGTCGGTTTCTGCTTCTTTATAATTTCTTCCTCCTCCCCTACCTCTTTGTCATGTAGAAATGAGTTTTTCATCTATACTTTTAGTCTTATGGATCTGTGGACTTTTTCTGTCAAACGATTTTGGTGCTAAGATGCTTTCATATTATCCGGAGTCCGGAGTTTAATAAGTATATGACAGGAGAGGCTCTTCTGAGATTTTAGTTGGGCAGTGGGGATAGGCAATAAGAATTAAAATATACTAGTTTATTACAATCTTGAATAAAAGTTACAAAAGCAATTTCCAGCATCTCTACCAAAATCAGCATCAAATGTAGAGATGAATT
Organism: Dinomys branickii; assembly: GCA_004027595.1. NCBI lineage: Eukaryota > Metazoa > Chordata > Mammalia > Rodentia > Dinomyidae > Dinomys > Dinomys branickii. The sequence goes on along the minus strand of PVLD010001313.1, from coordinate 14,041 downwards.
TCTAGAATAATTTGAGAAATTGATTCTTGCAGTAATCAGAGAAATTGAACATATGTTTCTGATCTCTGCAGTCTGTGTTTACATCTGCATCTGTCTGTCATCTGTTAAACTGCTTTGTGCGTTGGTACACATATGCACGCTGTGTATGTATGTATGTATGATCCGTCTATTTACCTACTTACCTACCTTCTCACAGATTTTTACCACATTATTTATTCTTTAGTCATTAATTCAAAACTTTCTGAAGTACATGACTGACCCTATGCAAAGCAATGGGATAAAATGGAAAGTCACAGTCTTTACTTTCAGAAAACTTTGGATTATGACACCCAACACCGTGGTTAAAGGTAAAACCAGGTGTATAGAAACAACACATTTTAAGTACTTGGGAATCCACGTGGCTTAGTGGCAGTAGCTCTGGTTTTAAAGTGGGACTGGGGTTTTAGGGTTATGATCTGGAGCCAAGCCTGTCTCTAATGACCCTCTGAAGGATCTAGGGTGGGATGGTTCACTTCTCAGTCCCTGACTCTCCCTCTCAGTGGTCTCATGTCTACTCATCAAGTCTTAGCTCTGAAAAGAACACTGGAAGCACAAAGTCACACTGGTACTGTATCCTTACCCTCAAATCCCCCCATTGTGAACCTCCAATCTAGTAGGAAGAATTCTGGTTTAGCTATGTGTGCAAGTATAATTTGTCTGGAGCATAGTGTTGTGCTAATAAATATTTGAGTAAATGAGTGAAAGTAACAATGATAATAGACAGGAAACTTAGACACGGAAATAATTTGAATCCAGCAGCAGTTAGACTCCAATCAAAAGAAATGTATTATGTATTTTGCTTGTCTTCTTATATAACAAAAATCTGTATTGGTGGCAATTAGTGCACAAGGCATTGCTCACCTGTCTTACGTGTTTTGTAGTTTGTTAGATTGCATGTCAAGTCAGAGGAAAAACTCACTCACCAAAGACATAGTCAAAATAAATGTTTCCTTTCCAGGTTCCATGCTATACTGTAGTTGATTTATTAAAATATCATATCTACTGTCTTTTGGACAATAAATAATCTGAAACTGGCTTAACACTGTGTGTTAAACTCCCAGATCACTTTGTCCACTGGCATGAAACATCGAGGCCTTTTCAGGTATTGATTCCATTGCTGTTTCCACACACAGAGTTAGTTTAACCATTTTTGTAAATCCCTCCAGTGAGTTTGGTCAAACAACCTAGTAAGTCATTCAAGGGATTAATTTGTCTGATGTGCTTGATATCATGTGCACCCAATAAATATTTGCTGAGTTAGTTTTTTCATTGAGTTCATGAATTTGCATAAACTAGAGTCTGAATGCTACACATTCTCTGAGAAGGAGAGATTAGGTTGTCTGTCAGTTACACAGACGCTCTTCAAAGTATAAAATCTGGGAAAAAATGGTCATATATGGAACAGATGCAGTTATTAATCAAAAAAATAAAAATTCAGTCCACCAAGATGTTAGAGATATATGCAACCCTTATGCAGATGTTTGCCTACTCTAAGAAAATATGGTCTTTGTTTTCAAATTTTCATTGGCTTTGTGACCTTGTTATTGAGTTGGATTCTGGGGCCTAATAAAATATGGAGGTGACACTTTTGAGTGGGAGACAAAGCCACACTTTGTAATTTGGTCAACTGCCATGATCTGAATAAGGAAACTTGTTAAAAAATTATAATCACTCATTGCAAGGCTTTTATGTATTTCTGCAGTCCTATTTTTAAAAATATGTATATAAGCACAGAGTTATCAAGTAAACAATCACTATATCACTACTGAAACAAAAAGTTTTGCTAAGTTTTTTTTGTTTGTTTAAATCAGTCGGGAAAGCTGTAAAAAAGATTGATGTGTTTCTGGTATTAATATGATAGGAAATAAAAATTTAAATATCAACATGTTTATTGGCAAGTATGTTAGTAAAATTATTGCTTGACTCTATGGAATTATTGAGGGTAAATTAAGGGCAAGTGGAGTTTTTCTTTCTTAGATGAAAAAAGAAAAGTTCAGCCTATGCTTTAAACAACGATCTGTTTATCTATTGCTCCTGGGGCTTAAAAAATGTAGAGCTGAGGAATGTCATTGATCCTATTTTGCATCCCCAAGGATTTCCCCCTCTGTGTTCTTTCCCAAGTACTTGTCGTTTCCCATGAAACTATAGCTAACATTTAAGTACACAGAGTTATTTTCTTGCTTAATCCCACCCTGGGTCTAGAACTATTTTCGTCACAGCTGAGCTTTCTTCTAACTACTGATGTTATATTTTCCTCTGTAAATCAGCATCATTACAGAATATTACCAAAATTATATCAACTGGTTCTCCAACTTAGTCATATGTAGAAAGTTAGTTCTTATTGTAATTTTTTAAAGTCATTGTTTCCAGATCAAAATGCAATTATGACCTCCTATCCTAACCTCCTGGTTTCTTATCTCAGTATTTTCACTCTCATTTTAGTTTCACGGTATGTGTAGTCTCTGGCAACCTCTGTGTTCTCTACATAGCCCTTAACTTCAGTATTTATTTTGTCATTGATTCCTATCAATGCTCCTTGGTAATTTGTTTTTGTTTTCATATTCATTTCCTTCCCATAGAGATGGCTTGGGTTCAGATCCACACGATTACTCTCTTGCTCAGATTAATCTCTTAACTGAATTCTCAAGCCTCACCCTTCCCTAAGCAATTCTGCACACAACTCCCTAAGTAGACCTTGAAAATTCTCATTTTCCCAGGCACAGTTCAAGAAACATTTCACATCTCACAACAGACATAATGAATGCTACATTCCTAATTCTTAACCTCTCAACACGGCTGGACTCCGTATAAACCTCCAGCTGTACGACCGCCTTCTTGCTGCCCTACTTCCCTCTCCTGCCTCTCATCTAGATGCCAGGTTATGTTTCTTCTTTTCCCATGTGGGTGAAGTTGCTAAAGGTGAGAAATGGAGATGGCTTTCAATCATTGCTTCTCCTACACAGAAGACTTTTTCCATAGGGAATTCTAGTGTACAAGAAACAGAAAGGGCTTTGGGGTCAGACAAACCTGCATTTAAATTCCATATTGCATTGTTTTCAAGTTCGGCCAATTCAAACACCTCAAACAGAATGTAAAGATAATCCAATGTTTGAACAGAGGAAATAAGTGTCGACTCAAAAGAACAGGCTGGGAAGATGGAAACGACTCTCAATGAGGATCATTTGTATAATCATTAGGATGAAAAAAAAATGGTCCTCAATTCTGTTATCATCCCTGATGTGAGACTGAAACCAACTGTGTCCAGTGGGCTAGGTCCAGTCCCCATAAGGCCAGTTCTTGAGAGAGGGTCAAAGTGCATGTTTCCATTTCTCTGAAGGCCCCTGATTAGCAAGAGTCTTGCTGGCGGGTGGGGTTTCCTTGCTTTGGACTTTGTTTTCACTGGCAAATATCTTCTCATTAGTTTCTTCTGCTAAAGAACATCTCACTTTGGATTTACTCAGAAGAGCAGATCAAAGAGAGTGCCTGAACTTCAGCCTGGGTGTGAGGCTAAAGAAGGTAGTACAATGACAAATACAATCCGTTTTCCAAAGAGATTCTGTCAGGACTGGAGATGTGTGAACAAAGAACTTTCCTAACTTTTTATTTTCCTTCCCTTCATTAGAGTCTGTGCTGTAACCTGAAGAGAAGCTAATTAGAAAACCAAAATAAGTTAACATTTTCCTTTCATATTTCCTGAAAATGTAGGAAAATGTATTGAAATCAATCAAAACAAGGTAATATAATCAGAATGCATAATAAATATATAAATCTAATTAGTGTAAAAGCTCATGACAAATACATTCACATCTCCATTTACAACACTTGGGAAATAATAACAGTAAAAACACTTAGTGTTGTAGTTACCAAAGAACTGATATATTCAGGACATTTAGAACTCATTGCAACTACACCCACGATATAGAAACAATTCCTATTTTCAAGATATCAGTGTTTTTTCTTAAGTATGATGTTAGCTCTATTTTTTGTAATCTTTCCCTTGTGGATGGATACAATGATTTTTTTTTTACTACAACAACTCTATAGGAGAATACCAATTTTGAATAATTGATTTCTTTTTAGTAGAAGTGATTTTAAAGCATAACAAATATGGTTTTCAGACATTATAGAACGTTTACTATGAGAAAAATATAAGGTAGTTACATTTCAAGAGAAAATGTTGAGAAAAATTTATGTTAATTATGAAAATCTGCACTTGACAAGGTTTACCTATTACCCATAGAACCATTATTGGCTGATACTGGTGCTTTTCTGTTTGTTATGTTTCTTTCTGCTGTATACTCTGTTGGTGTGTGTGGTACCTTTACGTTATAGAACCGAATCTTCCAATCCATGCTTACGTGCTATCACTTGTTTAGATCTTCATTTTATTTCATTATATTTTGTGCCTTTCTATATGTGGATTTTGTATGCATTTTATAAAACTCAGAGTTTTTTCTGGTACTACTGTAAATGTTATCTTAAAAATACATACCACAATTGTTCATTTTGTACACAAAAATAATTTACTTTTATACTTTGACCTTTTAGCCTATGATCTTATTTTTCTTACTGCTTCTAGGAGGTTGCCTTTCTAGTTGTTTGTAATTGTTTGTTTAGATTCTTCGGGATTTTCTATACATATCCTGTTGTTGTAAATAAAGACAGTTGTAGTGTTTCATTTTCTGTTTGCATATTGTTTCTTTCTTTTCCTAGTTTCATTTTATTAGCTGGGGATTTCTAGTGTGCTATAAGGAGGAATGGTGAAAGAGGTTATCATGCTCTTATTCATAGTCTCAGTAAGTCAAGTTTCTTATGGATAAGTAAGATGTTGACAAGAAAGTTTGGTAGTCATTTTTTATTGAACCAAGAATGCCCTTTTCTTTTTTTTTTTTTTTTTTATTCTAGAAACACAAAAGTACAAAAACATATTGACAAACAGACACCCACCATCACAGAAAACAGCACAATCACAACTAATCTACAGACAAGGCGACATGGTCTCAACAGCAGTTGCCGCCCCATCCATTGACATCTTCGATTTGTAGATGTATGGACCCATATACAGACATGCAAATCTAGTCAGACTGTTGATCCTCTCAACAACAGAAAAAAAAAAAAAAAAAAAAAAAAAAAGAAAACACAAGAACCAAAAATCCAAAGACAAGAAAGAAAACAGGCATACATCAACAACAGCAACAACATCAACAACAACAACAACAGAAAAAAAAACACCGCCTGTTGCTGCTTTACACATTGCTATCTTCGAAGTATGTGTTCAGGCCAACACATACAGATATACACTATTAATCTAATATCCTGTCTTCGATTATTGCCTAGCAAGAATGCCCTTTTCTAGTTCAGATTTGCTGATGATTTTTATTGTGAATGCTATTCAATTTTGACAATTGATTTTTTGCATAAATTCATAGAAATGTACATGATCTGTATTTGGTTTCAGTATTCAGGCAATAAAAATCACCTGATTAAAGTTATGTTGAGATCCCAAGGTTAGATTAAGAAGGAGGCTAAGAAGCCTTCCCCCTGCTGCTTCCTCTGGAGAGAATTGTGGGAGATTTGGTATTGTTCCCTTTTGAATACTTGCTGTAATTCACTGGTGTGGCAACCTGGACCTGGTGAATTTTTGTGGGGAAGCGATTAATTATTAATACATTTAATAGATATAGAAATATTTTGGTTACATATTTACTACTTTTTCTTTGAGATTTGACACTATGTACCCTTCAACAAATATATTTCTGTTTTGCTAGGTCAGGAAATTTGTGGGAATAGAATTTCTTGCTGTATTCCTTTAGTAGTCTTTTAATACCCCTAAAATCAGTGCTAATGATAACTCTCATTAGTACTGGTCACTTGTGTCTTTTTCATTTTTCTCCTGGTAAGCGCGCCTCAGTTTTTCAATTTTTTCAGCTTTCTGATTTCTCTATGATATTTTTCATTTTTAGTTTCACTGATTTCTTCCCTAGTTTTTACTCTGTTTCTTGTGCATGTTGAAATGGCTCTTCCTTATCAAGTTTCTTAAAATTAAATTTAGGCCATTAATTTGTTTTAATTTTTCCCTAATTATATTTATCTCTCATGTGTGTGTGTGTATATATATATATATGAAATTATTTCTCATATATATGTATATATATGTGTGTGTATATATATATAGCTACAAATGTATATATGGGTGCATATGCATATATATAATACATATACACACACATATATATACAGAGAGATGGAAATACCTCTCTGTTCACTACTTTTACTACAATCCTCAAAGTTGGATAAGTTTCAATTTTATTTTTACACGATTCAAACACATTTTTACATAGTTCAACATGTTTTAGTTTCTTTGGTGACTTCTAGGTTTTATTACTTCTTTCAGGGTACTGTTTCTATTGTCAATTTCATTACATTGTGGTCTGACAATATTTATTTCAAATTAATAATAGGGATCATCAATTTTTTAAGTCAAAATTCATTTGCATTAGTCTAGTCAGTTTAATTTCCTAAGATTTGAGTAATTCTAACCCTACTAGTAAAAATTACAAATGACATTCACTTACTGAGCTGCTGAAGACCATATATCACAAGAAAACGATTATGGTGTCACTTGCTGTAGAAAAGAAGACACAGTGACTTACTTGGTTATGGAGTTGGGATCCATAGCCCTGGAAAAATACATTTTGTGAAGAGAATCTAATATCAAAAAGGGAGAAGGCAAACAAGTGGGTAGGAATTCACCAGTGGTTGTTATAGTACATGTTGTTGTCTTAAAATTAGATGTTCATTGCTTAGTGAAGCTCTGTATTGTTTTTAAAGTTTTCTATTATCATTTTTTATTTTCTTGAATGGTTTGATCAATTTTGCATTGTTACATCTGGTAATGTGAGAAACTTTGTTGAAGATAACAACATGTACTGTAACAACCACTGTTAATTCCTATCATTTTGTTTTGAAACCCTGTATCATTTTGTATTGTTCTTGTTTTGCTTTTGTCTATGCTGGTTATTTTGTTATCTTTTTAAAATAAAAGAAATTAATTTTTTATAAACTTAGAAACCATTACTGTACTGGATCTTTACTCTTCTTGTTCATGAATAGGAATTCTTCAGATGTCAGATGATTAAAAACTTTGTGTAGAAACTTGAAGAACTAACTTTGGGAGTTTTACACAGTAATTTGGTCTTAAGACTATGTCTACTGTGCTTGCAGTATTCAGCAGGACAGGCTTGCCCTGAATGGTCTAGAGGCATCTGGTCCATTAGGATATTTTGGCTTTGCCTTCCTTCCTTTCCAAGTGCTTACTGCATTCTAATATGTTTTGCATTCCTCTCTCTTCTGTGTAATTTTGCAATTGGCAAGTGAAACTTACTCACATTCTCTGAATGCCTTTTATACCTCTGTTTTCTCTGTTTTAATGGGATGCTATGCACATATCTCTGCATGTTTAATTCCTAAATCATCTTTAAGATGCAATTTAAACTGGGAATGTTGGCACACACCTGTAATCTCAGCACTTGAGTGACTGAAGCGGTAAGATCACCATGAATTCAAGGCCAGCCTGGGATGCATGGTGAGACCCTCAAAAAAACAAACAAAATAATCCAAACAAAAACCAACAACAAAAATTAAGAGGTAATTCAAATAATGTCTTTTGAGGTTTCTCTCAAAAAGTTAGTCTGAACCTCTATTACAGCACCTTGCTTTTATTACATTATTTTGTATTTACCTCTTTATTACCTGATCTACCCCCATTAGGTACATTTATACTATGCCATCCAACACTTTGTATGACTTCTTAAATCGAATGATTAATGAACAACTATATGATATAATTTTACAAGGAGTTAAAAGTACGATGGTCATCTGTATCTAAAATGAGCCAGTAGCCCTACTCCTTAGGGACAGAGAGGGAGCTTGGCACAGGTAAGTGGTGCCTGAGCAGCTTGTCTCTGTGGAACTGTGGTGAGTGAGGCCAGCTGCATAGGAGTAGTCCCAGGATCTGTGGTCCTCTAGGTTGGAAGGTGAGGCCTGCTCTCTCCTGACCTGAGGATCCTCAAGCAGCGGCCCCTGTCTGGTGACCATCAGATCCATGGCTGAGGCCTGCACACTTTCTATTCACTGCATGCAGGCCCTAGTACTGAGGCCAGAATTCCCCCCCATCACAGTTTTAGTCTGAACCATGTACCCCAGCAATGGCCAGGGGATCCTGGGCCTAGTGGTCCATGGCCTGCTACGATCTTGGTATAAGTTTGATACAGGTAAACTAGGGTCCCTAGAGTCCTTTGGTGAGCTGCCTGGGTAGCTTGTAGCTCAGGACTTCTCATCTGACATTCAAAATGACAAGATGTAGGAGCAAAATGCAGTCTCAGAACTCAGCCCCACCCAGAACAAGTCCAGGAGACACTGACATAGGAAAACTTGGAAGCCACATACCTGAAATCTCTAAAATGATCACATCTGAAGTAAAGAAACAACTCCATTAGGCCACAGAAGAGATAAGATCAGAAATAATCTCTCATGCAAAAAAATGAAATGACAATAATAATGAAAGAAATGCTCTGCACATCTAGAGAAGAAATAAATAAAAAAATAGATAAACATAGTCAACAGATGGAAACATTACATGAGTAATTTAGGAATGAATTAGAACACATGAAACAGACTCAAAGAGATTTCCAGGAAATCAAAACTTCCACTGAAAGCATACAAAACCACGTGAAGGAAGCTGAGGATAGAATTTAAGATGTTGAAGACAGCATGGCAGCTATTGATTGTGAAAGGAAGGATCTCTCAAAATCATCAAGGATCTGGGAAAAATCAATCCAACAGCTGCAATATGAGGCAAAGAGAAATAATGTCTGAGTAATAGGAGTCAATGAAACAACAGGAGGTAACACAAATGACATAAAAAGAATATTTTCAGAAATAATAGCAGAAAATTTCCCAAGCATGGAAAAAGATTCTGATGGGCAGGTAAATGAGGCATGCAGAACTCCAACTATCCACAACCAAAATAAAGCCACACCCAGACATAAAGTAATCAAGATGTCAGATATCCAGCAAAAGAACAGAATATTAAAAGCTGCTAGTGAAAAGAAACAGATCACCTGTAAAGGTGTTCTTCAGAGACAGAATCACAGCAGACTTCTCAACATAAACCGTGCAATTGAGAAGAGCTTGGAGTAAGGTATTTCAGGTTCTGAGACAAAACAGATTCCAACCCAGACTGATGTATCCTGCAAAACTATCCTTCAAATTCAATGGAGAAATAAAATATTTCCACGGAAAAGAACAACTGAAGAACTTCATGAGTGCCAAAGCAACCTTACAAAAAGTACTAAAAGATATTCTAGACCGAGAAAAAAGAGACCACAATCTCAAGAACAACAACAGGAAGGAACCCTCAAGTAGAGAAAGCAATTAAACATACAACAAAAGTAGGAAACCATCAGCAAGTAAATAGCATGACAAGGATAAGCCAACATATATCAGTTATAACCATTAATGTAAATGGCCTCAATTCACCAGTCAAAAGAAACAGACTGGCAGAGTGGATTAAGAAACAAAATCCCACAATATGCTGTATACAGGAAACACACTTTACTTAAAAGGAAACCCATCAACTGAAAGTCAAAAGGATGGAAAACAATTCTCCATGCAACAGGTTCCCAGAAAAACGCAAGGGTAGCTATTATGTTTGCAGACAAGGTAAACTTCAAACCAAAAACTATCAAAAGAGATAAAGAAGGTCACTACGTACTAGTTAAGGGAAAACTGCAAGAGGAAAAAATAACAATCCTAAACATGTATGCATCAAATATAGGAGCATCAAATTATATAAGTCAAATCTTAACAGGCATGAAAAACCAAATAATCAATAACACTATTAGAATAGGGGACCTAAACAGCTCTTTGATGCAAAGAGACAGGTCCACTAGACAAAAACTCAGCAAAGAAATAACAGATCTGAACCAAATATGTGAACAAATGGACTTAGAAGATGTATACAGAGTGTTCAACTGCACATCAGAATACACATTTTTCTCAGCTGCACATGTGACTTTCTTTAAAATAGACCATATTCTATACCATAGAGCATTCCTACCTAAATGCAAAAGAATTGAAATTATGCCATGCATATTATCTGACTACAGTGCAATGGAACTGGAAATTAATGACAAAAGCAACTCCCAAAACTCTACAAACACTTGGAAATTAGACAACAACCTCCTGAACAACCAAAGGGTCACAGTAGAAATTAAAGAAGAAACTAAAAAATACCTAGAAACAAAAATGCATGTACAACCTACCAGAATCTGTGGGATGCAATGAATGCAGTTCTCAGAGGGAAATTTATAGCAGTGAACTCACACATAAGGAAAACAGAGAGAGAAAAAATAACTAGCCTAATGCTGCACCTTAAACTTTTAGAAAAAGAAGAAAAATCAAGTCCAAAGCCCAAAGAAGGGAGGAGATTATAAAGATCAGGGCAGAAATTAATGCAATTGAGACAAAAAAAAAAACAAAAAACAGAAAACAAAAAAACCACTATAAAAAGTAAATGAGTCAAAGAGTTGGTTCTTTGAAAGAATAAATACAATTGATAAACCTCTAGCCAACTTTATCAAAAAGAAAGGAAAAAACACAAATTCATGCAATAAGTGAAAAGGATGAAATCACTACAGATCCTACTGAAACTCAAAATATCATTAATACCTACTTTGAAAATTCTTACTCCCATAGGATAGAAAACTCAGAAGAAACGGACAGATTCCTAGATATGTATAAATTACCAAAGTTGAATCAGGAAGATATAAAAATCCTGAACAACCCAATAACAATTAAAGAGATTGAAAATGTAATTAAAACCTTACCAACAAAGAAAAGCCCAGGTCCTGATGGAGTCACAGCAGAATTTTACAAGATATTCAGAGAAGATTTAAGACCAACACTCTTCAAACACTTCAATGAATTGAAAGGGAAGCAATTCTCCTGAACTCATTTCTGGAGGCAAGTATTATGTTGATACCAAAACCTGAGAAAAACCCAGCCAAGAAAGAGAACTATAGATCTATCTCCCTAATGAACATAGATGCAAAGATACTCAATAAAATACAGCAAATAGAATGCAGTGAATCAAAGAGAAAATTATACACCATGATCAAGTTGGATTCATTCCAGGGATGCAGGGATGGTTCAATATTCACAAATAAATTAATGTAATACACCATATCAATAGAGCTAGAGACAAAAACCACATGATCATCTCAATAGGTGTGGAAAAAGCTTTTGACAAAGTCCAACATGAATTCATGATAAAAACCCTAGAGAAAATAGTAATAGAAGGCCTCTACCTCAATCTGATCAAAGCCATCTACGACAAACCAACAGCCAACATCATACTAAATGGACATAAACTGAAAACTTTCACTTTAAAGTCAGGAACAAGACAAGGATGTCCACTGTCACCACTCCTATTCAACATAGCTCTGGAAGCATTAGCCAGAGCAATCAGACAAGAGAGAGAAATAAAAGGAATAAGGATAGGAAAGGAAGAAGTTAAACTATCACTATTTGCAGATGACATGATACTTTACATGGAAGACCCCAAAAACTCCACCAGAGGGCTCCTTGAATTAATCAACAAATTCAGTACTGTAGCTGGATATAAAGTCAACACTTAAAAATCAATAGCATTCCTGTACACAAGCAACAGATCAAGAGAGAAATTAAGGAAACCATACCTTTTATAATAGCATAGAAAAAATTAAAATATTTAGAAATAAATCTAACAGAAGAAGTAAAAGATCTATTCTATGAAAACTACAGTACTCTGAAAAAAAGAGATTGAAGAAGACTTCAGTAAATGGAAAAATATTCCTTGCTTATAGATAGGAAGAACCAACATTGTGAAAATAGTACCAAAATTGTACAGAGTCAATGCAATTCCCATCAAAATACAATTAGCATATCTCACCGATCTAGAGAAAACATTCCTTAAATTCATCTGGAACCAGGGGAGACCCAGAATATCAAAAGCAATCATGGGCAACAAAGATAAGTCAGGTGGAATCACAATCCCTGACCTGATATTATACTACAAAGCTACGGTAATAAAATCAACCTGGTACTGGCTAAAAAACAGACCTGAGGATGAATGGAATAGAGTGGAAGATGCAGCCACAACCACAAACACACTCAGCCACTTAATCTTTGACAAAGGGGCCAAACAGACTCACTGGAAGAAAGATAGCCTGTTTAATAAATGGTACTAGAAAAATTGGCTTGCCACTTGCTGAAGACTGAAAATAGAACCAAGTCTATCACCATGCACCAAACTCAAGTCAAAATGGATCACAGATACCAAACATAAAACAGAAATACTAAATCTATTGGAAGAGAAAGTAGGTAAAAATCTTGAAGACATAGAAGCAGGCAGAGAGTTCATGAACAAAAATCAAACCACAAGGGAAACACTTCAAAGAATCAATAACTGGGACCTCATCTTACTGAAAAGTGTTTGCACGTCTAAAGAAATCACCAGCAGAGTAAAAAGAAAACCCACAAATTGGGAAAAACTCTTAACTGACTGTCCCTCGGACAGAGGTCCTCTATCTAGAACATATAAAGAATTAAAAAACATCAACTTCCCCAAATTCAAAGATCCAGTCCCCAAATGGGCATCTGAGATGAATACACACTTCTCAGATAAAGAAATACAAATGGCAAATAAATACATGAGAAAATGTTCAACATCATTAGTCATTTGAAAAATGCAAATAAAAACAACATTGAGATTTCATCTCACCACAATAAGAATGGCTATCATTAAGAAATCAACCAATAAGAATTGCTGGCGAGGCTGTGGCAAAATAGGAACTCTCCTACACTGCTGGTGGGAATGGAGACTGGTGAAACCACTGTGGAAATTGGTTTGGTGATTCCTCAGAAACCTAGGTGTAGAGGTCCCATTCAACCCAGCTATTCCCCTTCTAGGTATTTTCCCAGAAGATTGGAAAACATCATATCACAGAGATGTATGTACACCCATGTTTACAGCAGCACAATTTGTAATAGCTAAATTGTGGAAGCAACCCAAATGTCCAACCACTGATGATTGGATAAAAAAATTGTGGCATTTTTATATAATGGAATATTACTTAGCTATAAAGAAAGACAAATGTGAGGCTTTTATAGGTAAATGGTCATAATTAGAGATGATAACTGAAATCAGGTGTGCATGAGTACATAATGAATTGTATCACTAGTGTAAGAACCTGAAAGTGTGAATATAAATAAGGAGGTATGATAAAAATTGTGAAATGAAAGGGAATTGCTCAAAAGTAAAGAGCAACTGGAATGAGAAGAAAGGGAAAAGGGAAGAAAGGAATAATGATGCTTGTATGTATGTATATGCAGGATGGCTAACATAGTTGTACTACTGACTTCTGTCACTTTATTATAAGGAACAGTTAATGATTAGTTACTGATCAATCTTGCAAGTCTATAGTTGTTTTCCTGAGTATACACTTTGATGTTATCAATATGTGATACAACAACCATTGTTAATTCCCTGTCACCTTGTCTGTAATTCAGATTTGACTGTAGTATTCTTGTGCTACTTTGTAAGTGGCTGTCTGTTTGCTAATATGTTTTTGTTCTTTTACTTTTAAAATAAAAAAAAATTTAAAAGAGCCAGTAATAAAATATGAGCTGCATAGAATTCGGATTTTAGAGAATCAGTGCGTGCACATGAAAGTGAAAGTAAATCAGAGAGAGAGAAGAAGAACTCTAGTCTGTGTTAATGGAGAATTGAACTTTGGGTCAAGACTCCTGTGTAGGAGGCCATTTACCTACCGGAAAGGAAGGTGAATCAGGGAATTTTTTTAGCAAAATGCAAGCAAGCATAGATTCTAAATGTTTTTAAAATGAAAAATGATAGCTAGATAAAGTATATTTTAATTATCTAGATTTTGTTTTTTTTTTT